>OZ038485.1:95769074-96036574 GCA_964036315.1 Acanthosepion esculentum | reverse complement strand
TGTTAGTAATTTTACTAAAAGTAAGTATTGGTGGTAATTTTTTTTATATACAGAAATGTATTGCTCGTATTTTTTATACTTTCACAGTGTTTTGATTTTGTTTAGGGGTTCACTGTTTACCCATTGTTGGGAAACTAACGGATGTTACCAACCCCAGGAGGGGGTGCTCCTGGAAACAACTGCAATTAATAAGTGGTTGCACATTCCCCAAAAACCTCCAATCTCTCAATCAAAGACATTATTGCTGGATGTAGTTCTTGGAAAACATAGTGGAGTGATTTGCTATTGCTTTTTCTGGTTCTCCTTCTCTTAGACTTGTTACCACCCAAGGCTAGAGAGTCTAATCTACCCTGCTATTTAACCTATAACTAGAGATGGCTGGATCTTGAATTCAGAGTTGTCCTTCTAGACTGATTGCCAACCACAGCTAGTATAATCTGCTAATTAACACATGGCTGAGGTGGGGAGATGAAAAAGAGAATTCATACCTTTCACAGGGGCAAAGGCCAGCTCAGGAGCACATTTATTCAGGACAATAGCTAGTATCCTATCTCCACTGGTAGCCTTATGGGAATCTAATTTAGAGATGATGCCCAATACCGACAGGGTTATGTGCAACTCACTCAATAGAGCCTCAGTTCTAGGGAGAAAATAGGGTGTGGGTACACCAGATGAGTCAAGCATTGAGTTGGATGAGAATTTCCAAGCAAAGCACTCAGCCTTATCAGCTGAGGAGGTCAGAACCTCAAATTGGTTGAACAAAGGAAGTATTGTGGGCTTGCTGTTGTTAAGTACACTCTTGCAGAGATGCCGATAACCCTTGGAGTCAAATTTGTCAGATGCAATACGTTGTTTCATTATATCAGCAAATAGTGACTTTGATTCATTGAGGACACACTTGCATTCGTTACGGGCTGAGACAAAGAGACGTCTGTTGCAATCAGACATGTCACTACGATATAGGTGGAAGAAGTGATTCCTATGGGCAATGGCAGCTGAGCAAGCAACAGAGAACCAAGGGGATAAGCGCAATTTAACCGTATATTCCCTTGCAGGGATGAAAGTCTCAATTCCAGCTTTTACTCAGGAGGAGACCTCAGAAGTGCATTCTTGAACGGAGAGTGTAAAGACCATAAAGTTACTTCACATTTATCTACTAACCATAAGTGGAAAAGAAATGAAACAAAATTAAAAATGAAAATAAACCTTACCTCATTGATTTTTGGCTTGTTAATGATACTCTTGGCCCTCTGGGCATAACGAAGTGTACTCACAGTTTCGTTGTAATATATGCTGGCTGGGCTGATAGCTGTACAAGAAAATAATTAACGGACCCATTAGATATCAATACGAAAGAAAATAACGTGAGATTAACAAGTCATGATAACTGATGAGATATACAACATTTTTAAGGATATGAACAATCCTGCAGATGGGATCATTAACTAGTGACAAAGAGAAAACTAAAATCTTTCCCTTCCCCAATTTATAAGCAGAAATGCATGCTGGGATTTCTTCCTAGATAATAAATTAGACCAGTTCTCAGTTTCATATGACACAATCCTGGTCTGTCTCGACTTGAAGTCAGAACGCTACGTTCGTTAATCTGGATCCGCTCGTGTCATTCCTAATTATTAGTTTGTGAACTTTTTGCCATATTACTGTTGCTTTGCCTTATTGCTGTTAATTTGCCTTGCATATATTGTTTGCTTGCTTTATATTACTTTTACCCTGTTCTTTTCTTTTTCTTGTTATTGCTTATATGAACTTTGTCAAATTTAACCATGCCCATTCACTACAGCTTAGCAATTTTTTTATAGCTTATCAACCTTTTGCAATTTATTTAATACTAGAAAATTTTTTTAGATTCTAAAAATTTATATGGAGTTAATGATTTACAATCAAATCAATTTCTCTATTTTGGTCAATATGCCTGCTCAACTCCAAATGCAATTCTATTATTTGAATCTCTAACAAGTAATGAAGATATAACAAGAGAACTGATATCCAAAAGAAGAGACTACAGAATCATCAATGACAACACCCACTCAACATAACATTCACGCAAACAATTTTAAAAAAGTAAATATTATTTACTGAACAAGGCATTTTTATATCTTTAATTTATGAAGTAAACAAGAGGCATTGCTTTTCCATATTCAGTTAGGGTTTATAATAAGGAGGGAAAGATAAAGAAAAAAGAGAGGAAAAGAATGAGAGGGGAATTGATAAATTGACTGATTAGTTTTTATGGCTTATCACCCTTTTGCAGGTTATGTAATGCCAGAAAATGTTTTTAGATTCTAAGAACTTTTTATGGATACTACTGATACAAGTCTTACTAATTAACTCTTAGCTGGGGTGAGAAGAGGTGGGTTCATACCTTTCCTAAAAGGTATTTGCATGTTAAGTGAATATAATGAACCCAAACGGAATTGAAACTCGTCTCTCCGATTTCCAATTCCAAGCCATTATCCATCATACCATCCACATACAAGCTTACAGCACCTAGTATTCCCAAGCGTTCACCCATCTAGGTACTGACCAGGCTTGACATTGCTTAACTTCAGTGATTGTACAGGAACACATATTTTATGGAATTGGAACTCGTCTCTACAATTTCTAATCAAGCCATTATCCATTACCCTATCTACACATCCAAGCTAAAAAAAAAAAGTAATTGAAGATGTTTTGTTTTTAAATCAATTCATCCCAAGCAAGGGGATAATAACAGTAAGACGTAAGTGAAAGAAAATGAAAAGACTTTAGAAGGAACCAAAAACCCAATTCTAAACAGGAAATAAGGAATAAATTTCTACTCCTGTTCAAAAGACCAGATAGGATATGATATACAAATCTATATTTCAGACTAATAGTGGGTAATTGACTGACAAAATGGAAACAAAAAAAAAAGTCCTAAGTAATACATTTTGTCCCAAGAAGGAAACTATTCAAATTAATAATTCCAAGTGGATACAGAATTTTGATAAAACCATTATTAGCCTGAAGGAGTTTCTTTTGGGGACAAAATGTTATGCAAATTTTTTGCCCATTTCGTCATTCAAATACTCAAGATAAAGTAATACAAACCGAAAGGCTCTATCTTTAACATTCATTGATTTTTTTAATCTAATCCCAGTCTATCTAAAATCTGCATTATAAGGTAAAGTTCTAGTAGTTAAATGTTATGAAAGTAATAAACTCTCAGTAAAAACGAACAGTAATCATGATGATTTTTTTTATTTGAAAAGCAGAATCATGTGGGCAAAAGTACAAGACTTAGAAACTGTATATAATGGAAACTTATAGACTTTATACTTCTATGTATACAAGGTCTGCCTTGAAAATATCCAACTAAAAAAGGCCTACTCAGGACAATGGTGCTTTTGCCTTAGTCCCTTCAACGTACTACTCTTGTGACTTCACACTCTTATCCCTGTGTCCCTTACTTTTTTGGGAGATTGCAATCAATTCACCAACAGCATTTTCAAATTTTGTTCACAATATTTCATTTGTGATTTGGAAAAGCCAGAAGTCACAAAGAGCCAAATCTTGATTGTAAGGGTGATGCAATGTTAAGAGGTTTAGTGTGCATGTTTTTGTTTAGTGGCATAGCAACCCCTATGGGTTATTTAATATCAAAATCAAAATATTTTGTATACAATTTTATGATTTCAACTACATATATTTTGCGCATAATTTTATACTTTCAGGGTAAATATGTTTGTAAACATTAGTTTGTAGTTGATCTATTGTAGGTGTTATAAGATTTGGTATAAAACTATTTCTTCAAGGTAGGATATAATATTGACAGTGTCAGTATTTTCAAATTTCTCATGTTTCCCTTGTAGTACTTATGTCCTACAGGTGCCAAGTGAGTAGATTTAGTTAAAATGTGTTTGACCATGAGTGCAGCTTTGTATGTTGTACATGTTGGTTGATGATTATTCTTCAGCAAATATGAATAGGTGACGTATGTGTGGCCTATATGTAGTCAAGCTACAATGTTGCATTGTTAAGAGAAAAAGAAGAAAAATCCTGCATCAGGCATTAATCTACTGCCATTGCAAATATGACAGTTACTCAGTACACAAACTCACTCAATGTTGACTGAATATCTTCATGAAAGAGTGTGTGTGTTTATGCATGCATGGTAAGGTCCCCTTTTGATTGGTTGCCAAGTTGAATCAAAGGCATTCAATATGTTCTTGAGATATTCAAAAATGGCTGGATAAGTTCTTGTAAAAGTTCCTAATTGCTCCCATTTTTTTTTTAAGGTTTTAAAGCATTAATAATATGAACAAAAAAAATACCTTCTCTTATGCACAAAACAATAATAATCTGTTCTTGACCTAACACACTATATTATCACCATCATCCAATTTTATTGCTCTTCCAAAGAATGCGAAGAAATCTACAGCATACAACAATACTTTCCGTAGATAACATATCCTAAGAAAGTTATATTGAGAAATGCATCACATTTGCAACATTTATCATCTCTCTGACTCTGAAACATAATATACTAAAAGATCTTGGCAAATACTTATATTTAATGTGATAGCAATGGTAAGATTAGCAGTTTCCTTATAAGGAAACATTCAGCATTCATTGATTGAACAATTAGCATTACTGTCAATTGAAATTTATAAAATCTTTCTCTTAAAACAGTTTTTCAGGAAAATATTGATGGAGGAGGGGGGAATTTCCTTCCCAACCTTTTATTTTATTTACTTTTTACTTAATGAGGAAAAGTCAAAATCTTGATTATAGCATTATTTTCTCATTGAGTTACACATGCTATCCATTTTAGTTTCTTTTAGTTTCTGCTTTTGAAGTTTTTAAGTGATACGGTCTTTGTTATTTGGTAACAGTCTTTATTTGTGATCCTGTGTTGCCAGTCTGCAAGATCTTGCAAAATAGTCCTCTCTAAGGTAAATATGATTAGTTAAATGCTTTTATAAAACATGATTTTACCGAGTCTTAATTATTGAAAATTTTAGTGTACAAATAACATTATGCAATTCAGGTGTAACAAAATACTTACTTGAGATCATGATGGTTTTGGAGTTACCACCTAAGCTGTCTTTTAAGAGCCAAGTGAGTACAGAATCTCGATATGGTACATATAAAGTCCGCTGCTTTCGAGAACTAACCATACTGGAAGTCATTAAGACATCAGAGTTGCTTTGAGACCAAGCATCCGCATCATCAGCACTAAGAGACATCAATGACCTTTCAGCTAAAACAAAGAAACAGCAGAATAAAAATGCAATACTTCCAGCTATTAAAAATAACAAATTTTCTGTCATTCTTCAAGACAGGCAAAGAAAATTTCAGATTTTAAACAAAGAAAACTTTTTCCCCTTTTATGGTATGCAAATTAGTTCTATAAAATTAAATCTTGCAAACAAAAGGACAATGTACAGATGGTAAAAAATATAAGAAAAATAAATTAAAGCAATACATAGCAAAAATGAGTAATAAATTTTTATCACTGATACGCATATATCCTTTTGGAAGAAAGGAAATTTGTTGGCTGCTGCTGATTAATGTGAAGCTCTTCACTACAAATTGAGCCCTCTTGTAGCCGGTAATGCATATATCTTGCATATAATGTGTTAAAAATTTCCTTTCTTTCTAGCATGCGCCGATGACCTAGGGATGAGATTCTCAGATTGATGTTGGATCAGTTGGGTTTCAATACTGGCTTGAAGCAATCGCATATCTAGCCACTCTGATGAGCTGTGATACAGCAAAACAGTCTGTGGATGACTATATATATATATATATATAGAGAGAGAGAGAGGGTGCAAAAGTAGGTATACAGTAATGAAAAAAAAAAATATATTGTATCAATTATACAAAGATAATAAATAAACATAGAAAACCCTCAAATGTTCAAAGTGCTTGCCCTAGTCATTCATATAGTTCTCTTTACCTGCAAAAACATTAGCATTAAAAAATAAAAATAATAAATGTATTATAATAAAAATTACGAAGATAATGAATTCTAGTATTAAATAAATCCTAGAATGATTATTACTGTATTATGCTGGTAATACTTGTATAATACTTACTGTATACCTACTTTTGCAGCCTCTTGTATAATTGATCAATTCATTTTCTACAGCTTATCAACCTATTGCAGGTTATTTGAAGCCAGCAAATATTTTAGATTGCAAGATTTTCTTTTAAGATAATGATTTAGTGATAAAAGTCTTACTAATTACCACATATCTGGAGTTGAGAAAAGGGTGTGTGTGTGTGTATATATATATATATATATATATATACACACACACACACACAAATAATGGTGTCATACTACTAAAACAGTTATGAAAATATCCTTACCAAGACATTTGATGACATTGCCCAAAGTCACCAAAGACTTGTTAATATTAGCCCCTTCTTTTAAGCGATCTTTGTAGTTTGCTGTGGTAGTTGTAGATGCTCTTTCACTATTTGTAAAAAAAATCAAATAAAAAGGATAAAAGAGTGTAACATTGAAGGAACAAACCAAAAAGAAAAATATAAAGTTTTTGATAATACTGGAAAATAAAGTTCCTACAAAATGAACACTGTAATATGCCATTAGAGATACCTCAATATTATATATATAATATTACAAACACTAACCTATTCCACTAACATGGTTTCTACCAATGAATGTTTACTCAGTGAAAAGTTTAATTGTCGTTCTATCACTCCATTTATACACTTATCTAAAAATATTTTAAAAATGTATAAATGGAGTGATAGAAAAAAAAATTACCTTTTCACTGCCTGAGGAAGCCTTCATTGGTAGAAACTGTGGTAGCAGAAAAAGTCAGTGTTTGTAATATTTTAATATCTTAGATTACACTTTTGGTATTTTTTAAATTGTTTATTGAGCATTTTTTAAATATAACAGTTTCATGGACAGGGTAGATTTTGTTTGTAAAAACAGTTATGCATGTATGCAAGTGTGTATGTTGGGGGGTAGGATTTCATTGGGCTAAAGTCATGTTTACAGTGATATGATTACATATGCACATGAAGGAGATGGAGTGCTGAAATTTAAAATTTATTTATTTTTTTTATATATATTTGTTTGGATATATGGTCTAGCCAATTCAAAAATTTAAATTTAAAATTTCAATGTTCCTTCTCCTTTATATGCAAGTGTCATCACATCAATGTAAATATGACTTTAGTCCAACAAAACCTGAAGCTTAAAATGTGTAACACAAAAAAAAATTTTCCTAGCTCAGTAGATGTCTTACGAATGGATGCTCTTGGCACCTTTGCAATTTTGGTCATTCAAAATTCTTCTGCTTCTTGACCCCATCAATGCCCAGCTTCCTCTGGATGAAGTTTGCCTCCTTTTATGGCCTTCTTGACATTGTAGACAGAACACAATGCCACACCAACAATGATGGAAGGCAAGTTTTATATTTTGCTATTTGTCCTTCTGTTAAGCTATTTTCAGCAATATTAAAAAATAACTGTATTCTTTCTTTTTCTTTTTTGCATTTGGCTTTAGTTCCTTTGGTATGGTATTAGGTGGGAAATTTTAGTTTAAATCTTACCATAGGTTTTTATTGCCCACTTTGTATTGGCATATTGCTCACACAATAATACCCAGGTATCATCGATTAATCATTTGTCGGCTCATCTCCAATGTTGAATATTTGAATCAAGGCAAGATCAACTTGCTTATATTTTATTCAGTTTTAGGGTGACATACGTTAAAAGCAAAGAAACATACAGAAAACAAAAGTCACTGTTCATTAAGACTATTTTTTAACTTACCTGCCAGCCAAGTCAACCAAGTGCACTTTGCTAACAATTTCACTTGGTAAATCATCTTCCAACCTTGCCTGAAATACATAAATTATTATATAGATGAACAAATGAAGAAAATGGACTAATTTGAGACCCCAAAAAGGAATAAACTTGAATATGTCAAGATAAAGCATAATGTCTGCTACTAGCAATAAAAACATTTTTTTAAATAAAAGATTACACTTTTCCAAAATGTTATAACAGTTGTTATTTTTGGAATACTAGTTAGATTTAAAAAAAAAAAAATATCAATGTAGTTTATTTTATATGGGTGTGGGTTTTCAGTCGGCCAAGCACGTGTGATTTGATTTCACCAAACAAAAGTTCAAAACAGTAAAGTTCAACAATGTTTATTATTGTTTATTCTATCCTAAACAAATTAATCAAATAAGTAAATCTTTGTAACATGGCTCTGTTGACAGCTGCAGTTTTGTTTTTGTCTTTTTAATTAGTCCCATATTCTTCTTGAGTTATAAATCTAACTCCTCAGTCTTTTGAACAGAAGTAGACATTTATCCCTTGTTTCCTGTTTAGGATTTGGTTTCTGGTTACTTCTAAAGTTTACTTCAACTCTATACTTTTAACATCTCTAAAATTCATAGGTTCCCTTCTAATGTCTTTTTCTTCTCTTTTCACTTCCAGTAGCCCTTGCATCTTAGTGGCATTATCACCTTACTTAGAGTAAAATGATTAAAAAAAATTATATATATATATATAATATTTTGAAATGGTTTGGTTTGTTTTACGGCATATCAACCTCAATGGGTTATTTAATGCCAGCAAAATTTTTATTGCTGGTAATATTGTTTTACAAAAATGTATTGCTTGTAATAATTTTTCTTCAAAAATTTATTGCTGGTAATAATTTTTTACAAAGTATTTCTGGTTTGGTCTGTTTGTTTTGTTATGTTATTTAATGTCGACAAAATTTTTATTGTTAGTAATATTGTTTTTTCAAAAATCTATTTCTGGTTAATATTTTTTTCCATCAAAAAGACCTATTTCTGGTAATATTTTTTTTTTTCTTCAAAAATCTATTTCTGTTAATAATTTTCCTTCAAATATGTATATCTGGTAATATTTTTTTTTCACTAAAAAAAAAAAAAAAAAAAAAATGTATAGCTGGTAACATTCTTTTTTTTCAAAAATGTATTGCTGGTAATAATTTTTTGCAAAAATGTTTTGCTGGTATTAAAACCAATTCTTACACGTTTTGACCCCAGTTTGGGAGCTTAACTATTTGGCCATAGCTGGGACCTTAACAGGTGTAACCACACTGGGTCAGGGTGGACCTGGGAACACCAGCAATTAAGAGGTGGTTCCATGCTCCTCAAAACCTCCTGATCAGAGGCCTTGCTGTTGGATGTAGTTTATTGTCTTACCCAGGACGCGGATGTAGTTTACCATCATACCTAGAACATATATTACGAGAAGGATTAAGTTTGACAATTATTTAATATATTTTTCTGTTTATACATTATTTTAATAGATACAATTTATTTAAGTAAATGCTCTAGTTTTTAAATAAACAGTATTAATTGCATTGACTGGCCTGAATGTTCAAGAAATTTCAGAGAAAATATGTGCTTCTCTGATAGGAATTGGGCCTGTAACCCCAATGGAACCATCATTTGATCTGATATTGTTAAGCATTCAGCCACAAAGAGGCATCTGGTTAGCAAAGTCCAAATTACTTAAATAATTTTTATCTATTAAAATAAAATATAAACTATATATATATATATATATATATATATATATATATATATATATATGTGTATATATATATATATATATATATGTGTATATATATATATATATATATATATATATATATATATAGAGAGACAGAGAGAGAGATGACTTAGCTGCTCACTATATGCTTTGCCAGGCCTACAGTACTGATTTCAGAGTTGTCCATTTCTTAGACTGCTTACAAACTATACCTAGAGGGGCCCAGCCTGAACTACTATTTAAACCATAGCTAGAGGGAGAAGAGATGGATTCATACCTTTCCTAATGATATTTGTGCAAAAGTGAATGTAACAAATGCTAACTGGAATTCAAGCTTGGATCTGCCAATTCTCATTCTGACCTGCTATCTGTAACACCCTTTAGTTTAATATTCCTATATCAAATGAAATGAAGGAAATGAACATTTAAACAATTTCAACATATTAAAGCTGTCTAACTGAAGCTGTAAAAATTAACTTTTTTTTTATTAAAAAATTTACTAGAGAAGTTCCCATATAAAATCACTTATAAAATGACATAAGGTTATTACGACATAGTTGTCCTACAATCCTATGATTACAACTACCCCTGCTAATATTGTTGTCCTGTTTCTTTTACTCATAAATATACCAAAAAAACGAGTAAAACATGCAATTCTAATAGTTCTACATGAATTAACAATTCTATACAGCCACAAAGTTTCATGCGATGCCCTACAAAACAATACTATATTTGCAAATCAGCTAATGAGAATTGTAAATTGGTATCAAGAATAAGTGACAAAGTCAAGAATTCAGTTGAATTATATATACAATTGTTTATTGTACCACTAATAAATCTGAGTAACAGATATGACATGTTTGGAAAGTTCAAAGTATAATATAACTTGGCTACAAGGAATTAACTTGTACAATCCAAAGTATTAGGAATTTTTTTTATTTTTATTTTTTATTAATTGACCTTTACTCCAAAGCATATTTCATATACACAACTAAAATCTTTCCATGATTCCACAGTGTGTGCGTGTATGTATATATATATATATATATATATATTATATATATAAATTTTCCTTGTCTATCATATTAAATAAACCATGTTTAAAAAAAAGATTGCTGCCCAAATATACATTATTACCATATATAAAACAATACAATTGAGATAATATGTGAAAATTATGAGAGTTTTATTTGTGTTTTTTTTTTCCAGAACATCTGTCAAAAACACAAAAATAACTCGAGCTATAATATTCAATAAATTAAGAAATGTTCAAGTGACTTATCTGGTCAGTCGACTCAAGAGTTTTGCATCAAAGTGCTCATCAGAGTCAGATATTTGGATAAATCTTTTCAACTTATCAGATCCCATATTTATGATAAGTTCAATAGATTTATTAAACATCTGATCCTTTGGTCATTTTAATGCAACTGATTCACAAATGAATGAAATTACTTTTTTTTAAGAAAATCTTGGTGTATATATATATATATATATATATTATATATATATATAAATAAATAAAATGTCCGTTATCTCACACTTATTTAATTTTATGAAATTTTGAGAAATTCATTTTTGTATGAATTAATTTTTATATTAGTTAAAAGCAGAACTCCTTAAAAGAATTTAAATCATTTGTTTTTGTAAAATAGGACCCTCAGTTACAGAAAATTTGTTTTGAATTATAATAAAGAATGCAATAAAACTAAGACATTATTTAATTAGAAAAATTTTAATTGCTTTTATGAATGAGATATATTTTGGACACTATTGTCTTAAGAATTTTTACAAGAACAGTTTTTCATTTTTTTTTTAAATTTTAATTATAATAATTTATAAAGTTTTAATGCTTTTAAAATTCTGTCTTAATTTGCACCATTTAGGTGATATTGTTATAAAGTAAAAACTATATTATTAATTATAAATGGAAAAGCTAACTACAATTCAGTGACATCCAATATTTTAAAAATAACTTAGATTTTTTTTTTTTAAGTATAAACATACCAATTTTGTATATACAGATGTCCATACATGAAATTATCAGAAAATAAGAGCGGTGACTATAGTAAATTTAAAGGCAAAGTACCTAAAATTCAATAAAACATTAGATTACCTAAAATATTTTCCTCAATTTTTAAGATTAGTCGGTAGTTAAAAAGTTATATAAAAAGGCGCTCATGTTATCTTCATCAAGTAATTTTTACAAATATGTCCCCACTGTAGAAAAAATTAGTTAAATTTCCCAAACATCAGGATGTCAATAGAGCTCACTTGCATGTTAAAAAATGCTTTTCTGCAAGATCTTAACCTAAAAGTAACTAATATTTGTTTCAAATCAATTTTTTTTATTTACAAAAATAATTTTCTATTAGCATTCTAAAAACTAATACAATTAAAAAAAACTAATGAAATATTTATCATTTATCAATTTATTTGTGAATTTATAAACATTTACTAAAAATATATTAAACAACTACATAAGGGACATATGTTAAACAACTACATAAGGGACATATGTTAAACAACTACATAAGGGACATATGTTAAACAACTACATAAGGGATATATGTTAAACAATTGTAAGGAAATCTTCATTATTTACTATTTTATAACGTTTGAAAAAATTGACAATTAGCCGGTGTCTTGCCAACCATTCCAATAAGCAATATCCTATTATAATTGTGCTGGACTCTCCTTACATTAGTTCCCATTACCATTACAACCTGCCAATACTTCATATATAATGGACTATTCTGTTTTGATCACATGGAAAAAAGGGAAAGACTACTTGGTTTCATTGAGAAAATGAAAGGGAGGCAAGGCACAAGTGTTTAACAGCTGTTTCAGTGAAATGGAAAAAAAATTCCCATTTTCAAATCTTTTTGTGCCCACTTCTTAAAATAACAACCAGCATTCATATTTATGATTCTTGCAATATTTTGTTAAAGTTGTTAAGCTAAAATATTTAATAATGTGATAGGGGAATTTCTACAGATATATTATTGTCATAGATTGCCATGAGCTTAATCAATCATTAACTTAAGAATTAAGATTCATCAGAATATTAAAACTGGAAAACTGAAATTTTCATGGGTTAAAACTAGTAATAAATAAATAATGTAAATAAACAATCTAATAGTGTTTATTATTTTTGTTATCAATCCTTAAGAACAAGGAAAATGTAGAAATTCACTTTTATATGATTAGGTCTAAGAATGCTGAATTCTCCTTTATAGTCAGGTCTTAATTCTCCCCAAAAATGTATTATTCCTTAAAAAAATGCTACGTTCACCTTGCGGTAGGAAATTACACATCAATTTAACTTCATTTAAGTTCTGGATTTAGGATGTCCACTGACCAGCCTATTGCTGCTTTTTTTTTTTTTTTCATTTCCTCAACTAAGTAGGGTGTGCCAGTTTTCACATATGGTACTAATGACCATTTGTTCCTTGACTTTGTAAAATAAAATTTTCTCACGTTTTATTTATATATATATATATATATATATATATAATTATGCCAGACTGGATTTTGACCTTGATTAAATTTTGTAAACCGTGTGTGTGTTTATATTATAAGTTGAAAAAAAAAAAAAAAAAAAAAAAAAAAGATATACAGATAGCATGATGGTTACCAGTGTAGAAACAGAAATTAGTGAGCAGAGTTCAAATCACAGCTGAGTCTGCTGTGTTAACTTTGCATAAATACTCTTGGCAAAAACATTAATCTTCCTTCAGCTATAAGTTAAATAGCAGGATATAATGAACATTCTAGCCTTGGATGGTAGCCAGCCTAGGAGAAAGACTCAGAATTCAAAACTGAAAAAAGCAATGAGAAACCACTATTATATTTCACAAAAGTTTATGGCCGTTCACAGATAATAAAGTAAATAAAATCTGTGGAGAGTCATGAAAATCCACACCCTAAAGCAGTGTTTGCCAAACAGTGCAGACCACCTAATAGGTTCAGCAGAAGAGGGTAACAGTTAACACGGAATGCTAGAAAAACAATCAAAGAAACCATTTCAAAAAATTCATATGCCAAAAATAAATATAATTTCAAAATTTAAAATATTATTATGGATTAATTTTAAGTGCATGCATGAGCCCCAATAGTTATAAATAATTACTGTTCAATTTTATCATTGATATTTTTACATTATATCAAGTATAAAGAATATAGTAACTAGGGCCCACAAATTGGAGGAGAGAGTTATCAATAATAATGTTCTGCCTTCGAATCAGTGGTTATCTCCCTTTAACCCTCACTCTAGACCTTCTTTGTCATAGGGTTGCTTGCATCTTTTCACCGGGTCGTCCTTTCATTCTGAAAATGTGGCACAAAGAAAAAAGTTTGGGAACCACAGCACTAAAGGAAAATAAAATTTGCCTACACCCTGAAAGGACATGGAGCATTAAAAAATAAAAACAAAGGGGGGAAAACAAGATTAAATGAAAATGGCCTCCATTATTTCCCTGAACACTTACTGCCCTCTTGAGAGTTCATAGCACCCTAGTGGAAGCAATAAAAATCACCAAGCTATACTATACATGAAAGATTAAATGCAACAGGAAAATCTTCATAGTCTCAAGGTAATCTTCCTTGTTAGAAAATATTTTTAACAGTGGACAATGAAAGTGCGTTAACATCCTTGTATGATTTATAACCCAGGACACCATGCACAGCAATTTTTAGTTATCTTGAAAGTTTATTCTTAGCTCAACAGCTATCTTATTAGATATTGTTGAGTTCTTTGCAATTTGGGTTTTGAGCATGTTAATAAAGTCTTTCTTACTGATCCCACTACTGCCTGGCATTTTATGGATACAGTTGTTCATGTCTAAGGTCTTGATATTGCAATGTAAAAGACACACCAATATGTTGGTGAGCCTTTTTTTATTTGTACACAAAGCAAGTCTAACACAGTTTGCCAATTGTTTTTCTTTGAAGTAGTTTTCATATATCCTAAAAGAAATTAGTTCTTTTAATAACTGACAATCTACTCTTTGTTCCAAATTTGGTTTCAAATCATTTGGTCTATTGGCCAGTGGAAAACTTCAAGTTTTGCTTCTTCACTCTGGACAGATTATGAGTACAGGATGCGATGGATAAATTGTCATCTAAATTCCACAAAAATGAAAATAATACTGACATATCATTTAACAGACACATTTACCAAACTACACAAAAATATCTTGAAATATTAATGAGTAAATTTATTCAATAAAATCATCATTGGCTTCAATCATGGCCTCCAGACGACTTCAAAATCTCTTGAAACTCTTCTGTATAATCTCTTTGTTTAAGTTGGTGAATGCTGCTATAATCTTTGCCTTCAGTTCATCTTTGGTGTTACAAGGAGTTTTGTTGGTCCCTCACTCAACAGTGCCCCACATATAATAATCAAAGGGGTTGCTGTCTGGGGAGTTACGTGGCCAGATATAAGGGGTGATGTGGTCATAAAAATTATCTGACAGCCATGACTGGGTTCTCCTGCTTGTATGGTATGTTGCAGAGTCAGCCACCCTCTTGACCCTGAGGCCTTCACCAACAAATTTCGGAGATATTTCTTTATCAGAACGATCATAGTGCTGTACCTTCATAATTACCATTAGATTCATCCAACTCATTCCAAATCCTCCACACTGTCCTCAGATTGACACCCAAACAAACACTGATATTGGAACTTCCAGTAAGAATGCCAAGCAGTACAGTATATCATTTCCAAATTTCTGGTGGAGTGAATTGTGTCATGGTGCTCTTTTTCTCACAGATGTTCCCCAACTAACCCTACTACACTGTGCAGCTGACAAAATCAAAAACAATGCACGTGCGTGAAATTAAAAATATAAAATGGCAACAATTTACCCATCGCACCCTATATATAGAGAAAATATAGTTACAATATTTCTGTTATTGTACAAGCCCAAACTCCTGTTGCCAATATTTTATATTATTAACAATCTGTCTATTCTGAGACAAAGTTTGTAATCTTAAAAACTGAGTTATGAAGAGTATGCTTCTAAAAGTGATGTCTTTTTTTATCCTGATACTCGACTCTGATGAGGAATTTAAAGTAGAAGGAAAGAGATAAATTTAGTTACAAAGTTCCGACTCAGACTGGAAGCATCAAGTATATGTATTTTCTTTCTTTTTTTTTTAATAGCATTTACCAGCAATTTAGTTTCCATTGAATTACTCCAAACCACTTATTCATGAATTTAAATTTGAGTTCTCTTAACTGGTAAGAATTTAAAAACAGTCTGGAAAGAGTTAATAAATATAAGTGAATTGTATAATACCAGAGACATTTTTTTTCAGACCACTTCTACGACAGTGAATGCTGAACAATCTCATCACAAAGAAATTTGAGTGAACAGAAATGTGTTTATACAGAAGGATGCAGAGAATAGCAGACTGAACAGGTAAGTAATGCCAAAGTTTTAAGGAAAATGGAAACAAAAAGGACACTTAGAATTAGAAAGAGACAGTTAAATTTCTACAATACATAATGAGGAAAGAAGGCTTGGAGTATTTAACACTCACAGAACATACTGAAGATAAGAGAAACAGATGAATGCAGCAAGTAACCTACCTAATGAGTTTTCAGAAATAGATTGATTTGTTTTTTTTATGCCTGACCAACTCCTTGTGAGTTATTTAAAGCTGAAATATATTTGGGATTGTAAGAATAATTCTTTCTTATTCGATTGAATAGTACATTAACAATATTTTGAGAATAAAAAGATATTTTTCCAGAAAAATGCTACTATTTAACCCATAGTTGGAAGAAGAGAATGTATTGAAACCAACTTGAATTCAAACTCAGTTCTCAAATTCGTCATTCTGAGCCACTCTCTGTTACACCACCCACACATCCATTGGCAAAACAAGGATTTAGAGGAATAGTGAAAAACAAACTTTATTAAGAGTTTGTTGCAAAAATTGGTTGGAAGCACACACAGGAAAAGAAAAGTAGTATGTGTCCAATACGTTCACTAGGCAAAACAAATCCACACTTCTCGTCTATCTCACTATCACGAACAAAAAACTGAACGCCTCTTAAATGTTTTTATACACCTGACCCAGCCAATACTCAGCCAATGAGTGCCCAGAACCAGACAATAAAAATGGCTACAAGCGACACCACCACCTCTATCAGCACAAAATTCTGTCCGATTCACCATCGGTTCGAAGCTCATCGATTTGCCATCTCCACACTCCCTTGCAAAACATACACGCGACTTTGGCCCCTTTTGGGTCACCGAGGTAAGTCACTGCTACAAAGTTATCATGATCACCATGTTCTGAAGGAACATGGCACACAGATAATAATACTAGTTACATGTAAGCCCTTTACAGTTTGGTACCTACCTGTGTGAATGTAACAGTAACGATAGCATGACTTCGGCTACTGTGCTCATGCATATGGGTGGATGATGTAGTTCTGAAAATTCAAAGCAAGTAATTAATAATTATGCTGATGACAATGAGGAATAACAACAGCAGAATCAATACAAATGAAATAAAGATCATATAAATGATAAATAGACTTGAAATGAATCAATATTTGATGAAGAACAAGTTACTGGTGTTGAAGTGGTCTGTCAGGGATTCACCAAGCAAATGAATGTTCCCCCTCAGAAAGAAATATCTTGGTCTTATATTGAGCTCCATGGCAGAATTCATTACAAAGAACAAGTGAGATAGGCCAATCCAACAACAGCAAAGCATTAGTTTCTATTAGCTGGTGGTTGTGAGTTCAATTCCTGTGCTGAGCAATACATAAGTATATAGAACAATAACATTGACTGGCTTCTCTATAAAAAATTTTTAAAAAATGGTTGTATTAATTCATCCCATAGCAAAAAGGCTTTAAACTTTTCCTCGCAACCAACGGCTGCAATCAGTTTCTTCTCACTCGCTGTCCGCGACACATGTATAGCCAGTTCAGCACAACAGTCGACTGTATTTTTCTTCTTTTCATTCTTCCTGTTTTTATGTATCGACAGCCCAAATCTGCATATGCACAAAGATAATCCCGCAAGAGAGGGTCTTACTCCAGGGTCTAGCTATTTCAAATATGTAACCCATGAAGCTTCTTTCTTTTTTGGATAAGTTTACACGCAAGGCCTGTTTGAATCTTTGCTCGCTTTGGAGGTAAGTTATTTTATTCTTGATTTTATTCTAGAATTGCAAAAGATACATGCAACCCTGGGCCTCTTTCCTCTCTGCAGTAGTTCACTACACATCCTTCTTGATAGGCCTCACCAGCCAACACCATTGCAATAATTCTGATGCAGCACTTTCAGTCAGGCAGTCTGCCAGTTGTCTTTCACTGGGAAGCCATTGGAGGTCAATTTCTCTTATTGCAACCATTTCTCTTGGTGTAACAATAACAACTGGGATTGATTTTATCCATATTTTTGTTTTGGTGTTTGATATCACCCTATGAATATTTTGCACTGCAGAATCCATTGTATTGCTTATGCTACCAACTTATGGCCAATCGATTCAACAGCCTTCATCAACTTCATAATCCATAACAAAATGACAAAAAGAAACTAACAACTTAAAAGATGAAAATCATACTTCTTATTCATATTATTTATATTCGGTCTATTGTCTTCTTTTTTGTTTTTATCACGTTTCAGCCATTGTATCCTCCTATCTTCTTCAGGTGTATATCAATCTGAGTAACCTACAAGAAATTCTAAACTGAACCCTTTATTTAATCATCACTCATGTCTAGGGATATCATCCAGTTCTTATTTTTATTTATTGCTCACCCACTTCCCACTGAATAAGTACACCCTGCCCGATCCAGTGTGTACTTGCACTCAGTGGAAACAGGCGAGCAATATCCGAGTAGTACTAAAAATAGGAATTAGACAATATCCTTAGACATGAGTAGTGGAACAAGAACAATCTATACCTGTAGATTAAATAAATTATTCAGTTCAGAATTCCCAGTAGGTTACCCAGATCGATATACACCTGAAAAAGGCCGGAGGGCACAATGGCCGAAACCTTGTGATAACATCAAAAATGAGGACAACAGTCTCAATATAAATAGTGTTCTCATCCCAGAAATTCAGACAGAGATAATAATTTATTTGGAAATTTTTGGGGTTGCTTTGTGGCTTTAACAGAGTTTCTGGCTTATTGTTTTCACTTACACAGATTTTTTAATATATTTTATTCTTATTGCAATGAGAGTTAAGAAAATTAATTTCAATTCCGTGTATCTGTGAGCATTACAATCTTTTGTTTAAAAAACATAAGGTTTTATCTAGAGAGAAAAGTACCTTACTTGCCTTCACATAAGTGTTTTTATTTTATTTTTTTTTAATGTACAAAAAAACTACCTTGAACCTAATACCAGTTGGTTGATTTTGTTTAGCGGCATGTCAACCTTTATGGGTTATTTAATGCCAAAATCTAAATCTTCAGAACACAATTATATGGATTCAATTAAATATATACTATAAATAGGCATTGTTGATAATTTTACTATATAAAAATATGTTTGGCAAATTTAATTTACTTTCATTTACAATATATGATTTCATACTTTATTCCAGTAGACTGTTACAATATTCTATTTGTAAGTACAAAATCATTTTTTTTTTCTCCGACAAAACCACTTTAAAATATATTTCAATAAATATAGGATGAAATATACTAAAATTATTTTTCCACAAAATATCCTAGTAAAATGGGGGGGGGGGGCATTTTAGGTGAGGGTGCATGTTATGTAAAGGCAAATATAGTAATTAGAACCTCTGATGCATAGAAATATGATAAATATTTACCTTACTCCAATAATTTCTATCTACAAAAATAATTGTTAGAATCTTTGCTTGATTTCTGATACAGATTCCTAAGATGAACCTATAAATAAATTTGTATTACTTCTAAAATGCAGTTTTCTATATTAGCTTAATTTTTAAAAAATAACCACAGGAAGAAATGCTTTTATATTAAAGACATACATGCAAAAAAGGTTGATTGACAAATAAGATCTTCAATCCATTTAAGTGGATTTTAAACCAGACAGAATATAATAAAGTTGGTATCGAAAGGAAGCAAATTCATTTTCAAAATTAAATTATTTTTCAACATAATTAATTTCTTAGATAATACCATTCTTAACAACTTGGATGACATGATTGATTTCTTTATTCCAAATTATAATAGTGATAGACAAAGATACTACATACCGATTTTCATTAGCTTTCTCAATCAGGGCCTGAATTTCATTGTTGTCTTTGATTAGATGCCGTGACAAATCTGCAAGTGAGATTTAAAACCATAAATATCCAGCAGATAGCAACTGCTTTCAATGGATTTCTGTTAAATAATAAAGTCATTGTACCCAGGTTCAAACAAATACATTTTGAATACAGTAAGAATACTAGAGTGATTACTGTATTGGACAGCATACAAGACAAATAATAAAAAAAAGAAATCTTTTTAAATTTCCTTGCATTTTATATGTAAAATTGAAAGACAGAAAATGACAACTGATTAAGAAGAAAAAAATATTAAGATTTCTTAGATTTATTATGAATTTACAAATGGAAAACCATTTTAAACTGAACCAAACAGGGAACATGGATGAAGTTCGACTAACATTTGACGTACCATCCAGTACAACCTTTTTTCACCCGGACATGCTCTGCTGAAATGGGTACGTGTCTAACATGCCCATCCATCTCGTATGCTGTCAATATATGGCAATATTTAACAACATTCTTTGCTTTGTTTTTTATATAATTAGGTAAGTTTTCAGTCAAGTGACCTCTGATGTTCAGTGGTTGATTAAAAGAATTCAGACAGCCAGAGGTAAGCTGATTTTACTTTATTTTCAAGTATTTGAATTTAACTTCATTTAAAAAATCATGTGAATTCATATTGACCTATATATATAAAACTCAGTGACTTCTGTTAGTCTGTCCATGCATCACACACCTGCAAAGGGGATACAAAGTACAGACAGATTTACCTGCTTAGTACAATAAATTTTCATTAATTTTTTTTTAAATTTTAAAGTTTTCTTATTTAACATACAAAATACTCCCACTGGTTAGGTCACTAACCTTAAACATAGTAGCAATAGCCACCAGAAAATAAAATTCATATCTGCAGCAGCTCTCAAATATAAAAACACATGAACTCTAAAGCAACTCTCTATCTCTTTCAAGTTTTTCCTCTTTTGAACTGGTGTCATGAACTTTTCACGTTGAAGCTAAAAGAGCTGTGAACACTTCAAACACAAAACACACCAACAAAGTCCACTATACATATTCATGAACATTTCATTGTTTATTCAATTTACATCTAATAAAAGAAACTCGTTTTAAACTTTCCTTTTATTTACAGTATTTACATTTCCTTTTATTAATTTGTCTAATGTTATCTTGCATTGCAAATCAGTTGGTCTGTTATTTTGTGTATGTACTCCTTTTCACCACCATTATTTCATGTACTACAAAATGTTCCTGTAAGAAACCTTACATTTATTGAAGCAGCTAATCACTAAACCACAATTTTAAGAACAATTTAATGATTAAAATAACATTTATTTAATAAAAATGTAATATTGTTTTTTGTATATCTTTTCTTCAAGTTTATACATGTGTATATATATATATATATATATATATATATATATACACACACTTATTTATTTATTTATTCCTGTCCCGGGTGTACGCACTCGGGTCCCCACCTAAAAATAGACCTTGTGTCACATCTCATCCTAGTGGGGGGGGACAGAGTAAATACTTTTGTAAATTACTCTTTTTGAGTAAGGTCGCATCTACTTATCACTCAGCTGCATCTGTCTTTGAACAGAGGGGCAACTGGGAAAATCATACTGAGAAAGGACAGTGGAGGGGACAGAGTAAATACTTACTCTTTAAGAGTAAGTTCACATTTACTTATCTCTCAGTTGCGTCTCTGTCTTTGGACAGAGTGCGCTCAGGGGCTTCTCTGTCAAAGGACAGAAGGGCAACAGAGGAGAATAATACTGAGAGGTGTCCAGCCCTGGGGAACAACCGCCCGAGGCCGTGCCCTCCCATTGCACCAGATGGAGGGATCGGTGCTCGCACCGAGGCCAGCACAACCAACAGTTGCAGGGGCTGAGGGGAATTTTTCTTCCTGTCCCAGGCATATGTGCCCGGGTCCCCCACCTAAAAATAGACCTTGTGTCACCTCTTGTCTCAGTGGGGAGACAGAGTAAATACCATGTGTAAATTACAATAAAGTAGAATTAACATGTGAAGCCATATTGACAAAATATCTTATCAGTAACTAAGAAATTTCCCATGAGATATTTTGTCAGTAGCTTATTAGTAGAAAAATAAAAGTGGCATCTATTCATAATGGAAAATATTTAACATGGTTTAAAAGAAGTTATTAAATATATATATGAAAATAAAAAGGTATATAATATGATACATTTTCATCTATTTAAACAAAGTTGTATTAAATTCAACCAACAAGACCCGTTTAATTTTTTTTTTTTTTGTATTTTCCAAGAAGTTGTTGCACAAGATGAAAATTACAAATAAACTGTCCGAAATGAACTGTTGAATGGACTTAATACAACTTGTTTAAATCAAATTTTCTGCCTGTTTATATATATATATATATATATATATATATATATATATATATATATATATATATATATACACACACACACACACACAAACAAACAATAGGCCAAAAGAATATTCTAAAGATAACTGAAGGTTGCATGCCTTTTTCAAAATGAATGCACAAGCTAACTTCAGGCCAGAGGGACTTTGTTATTCTGAATGGTTTTATAATATATTCAATAATAACAACAAAATTAACTCATTACTGCATAAAGTAAATTTTAGCTTTTTCCTAATCTATCTTGCTAGCTAATGATAATCTTTCGTCTGGCCGATTTTAAAATTTAGGTAAACCCTTCTCTAAAATAAAAACTGGATGTCATGCATTAATGGGTTAAATAATTTCAGCATTCTAGCTTAGCAGGAATTAATTAAACCAAAGATGATATGGAACTTACTACTTATTAAATCCAAAAGGTGGCCACAAAATTTTGGCCTGGAATGTGTATTTACAGATTGTCTTGGCCCACAATTCCCAAAAATACTACAAATCTTATATATAACACAAACATTTGCTGACTATTGCAGAGGTCTTAAATTCCATATGCAATATTAAGTCAAGAACTTACACCTCTTTAATTAAAGGAACCCCTTTACCATTTCTCTTTGGTATATATGATACTTGCCAATATCACTACTATTGCACTTTGGAACTCTTAAATAAAACTTAGAGATTGTTTATCTCAGGGATTGAATGCATGTAACTGAAACCACAGATAAGGGGAGCAGGAACCACAGTTTTTCTTTCTTTTTTTTTATATTCTGACTCATTTTATAAACTGTTAAACCTGCAATTCAACAGAAAGTAACTCATATTTAATTGACTGTATGATAATTATCTAATGTGATACATTTTATTACAAAATGATATTTAAGTACTGTGTGTATCATTTACATTTTGTTTTCTTTTTTTAAATGCCATGTTCCTTAGAGATGTAAGTGATCATGGCTCTCCACATTTTCCTTTTCTTTATTACCTGTGAATTGCCATTTTTCATGGTTTTGAATTCAGCCTTTTCTTATATTAAATTAGCTTCCATACAAAGCTAAATAGCCTTGTCTACCTTGTAATTTAACCCATAGTTGGAGGAGATAGATTCATATCTTTCCAAAGGATATTCATATGAAATTGTATATTATTTTATTTGAACTCAATTCACCAATTCTATGTTCCATGCCAATAAACATTAAGTCAATGGCAGACATAGACCTTTGTGCCAAAAGGATGTTTTTTTTCCATGACCCCTGCTTTTATTTCAACTATCTTCACTCTTCAGCAGTGTTTATTGTTTTAAAAAGAATTGAAATAACACCTAAACATATGATGAAAGTAAATTTTTTTTTTTTTAGTTCTTGAGAATTTACAATAAAAATATTAAATAGTATTAGATTGTTTATTTACATGAATAATTTTATATTTACAAAATTCTAAAAACTAATTAGAACTAATGAAATGTAATATTTATCATTTACCAATTTATAAAGAAATAAATATGAAAATTTTTATTCATAAACTATTAAAATATGTGAATCAACTATGAGGATATCTTTATTATTTACCTTTTATAAAGTTTGACTCAATTGGCAATTAGCCAATGTTTTGTCAACTATTTCAATAATTAATATAATAAATTGTATAAATAAACAATCAAATAGTGTTTATTATTTTTCTTGTCAATTCTCAAGGACTCTAGAAAGATATTCCTAAATTAATAGAGCAAAAGGCTTTCATCATATTGTTACTGGCTTATAAAATGTGGAATTAATATATAACTTACCTTGCACGTAAGGGCCTTCTTTAGGATGCTCTCGAACCTTTAGCGTATATTTCTCAGATGGCTTAAGAAGAGGACTCTGAAGCAGATCTCTGACTCTTTCATTGTAAATTTCTAGGTAACTAAAAAAAGAAGAAAAAGAACATTTACAACCGACATCTTTTTTTAATTCATAGGGATTGTGGAGGGCCACAATTTCCTGTCCTTTGTAGCTCTTAATAGTCTTTTTTTTTTATCTCTCCTAAAATCTTGTTCTGTCTTCCATTTAATTTCACTAGGTATGTGTTGTTTTCCTGTCACTCTTGCCTTCAATCTCTCCTGTGAGTAACAAATTTTCCAAGCCCTCTTTCTTCATTATGTGCTCTAGAAATTTCAATTGTCTCTTCCTGATAAGTATAAGTGTCCTTTTTGTTTCCATTTTCATTAAAACTGTCATTGCTCACATGTTCCTTCATGGTATACTTAGCATTCTTCTGTAGAACCACATTTCTGTTGCTTAAGTTTCTTCTTCATCTCTGAGAAGATTTGGAGGACTGATATTACATAACAGTTCAGTATTTTTTTCCTTGTTTCTAACAAAATTTTCCCCGTTCCAAATACTTTGCTTAACTTTTGGCATGCATTTTTGGCTATCCCAATGTGTCTTCAGATTTCAGTGTTGCACTTTCCGTCTTCTGTTAAAACACTTCCCATATATTTAAATTGTTGTACTTGTTTGATTTTGATATCACCTAGTTCTAGTTTACATGATGGGAGCTTCCTTTTGGGAATGACCATGCATTCTATTTTTTTCAACTGATGTTTAGTCCTTTCTTCTTGCTTTCCTTCACTACCTTCTGTAGGAGTTCTTGTAGTTTCTTTTAGTTCTTTAGAAACATTACTTATAAGGAATAGTTGCTTAGTAAGAACAGTGAGGTGAGTATAGAATCAACTTTTCAAATCAGGTTAACCTTTTCATACAAATTTGCTTAAAAGGATCGACGGACTAAAATTTGTGTTCCTGATATGTCCCACTTAATAAAATAAATTAACAAATCTTTTCAAAAATTTCATCTTTCAATCAGATACACAGTTTATTTAACCATTAATTTTTTATTAGTATTTCTTTTATCTTTCTCTAATAATTAAGTTCAAAGTACTATAACTACTGATACTACTACCGGTGAAAGTAAAGTGAAAGAAATACGAGTCAACAATGTCTCATCTCCTAATTCAAGACAATATCCTAATAATACAGCTTGTGTAATGAAAACCAACAGAAATAGGATAAAAGAAATATGAGTCAACAATGTCTCATCTCCTAATTCAAGACAATATCCTAATAATACAGCTTGTGTAATGAAAGGCAACAGAAATAGGATAAAAGAAATAAGAGTCAAAAATTAATAATGGTTGGCAATGCTTCATCTACAGATAATAAAATTCAAGATATTACTACTAACATTAGAAATCTAAATAAAGCAATCACTCAATTGTTTTTTTGCAGCTTAACTTTTTCTTATTTAAAGCCAACATATATTTTGATTGTAAGAGTACTTTTTCTTTTCTTTTTACAAGTGAATATTGTATTCATTTTGGGGAGATAATAATGATTTTCAAATAAAAGTCCAACTATTTAACCCACAGCTGGGAGGAGAAGAGGTGGATTCATACCATTCCCAAAGGTATTTGCACATAAACCTGAATGGAATTGGAACTCTACTCTCCAATTTCCAATTCTGAGCTGTTATCCATTACATCACCTGCACATACAAGCTTACAGCACTTTATATTCTATGTGGTCAGCCATCTAGGTACTGACCAGGCTTAATGTTGCTTAACTTCAGTGATCATACAAGAACTAGTGTTTCAATGTGATATGGCCATAAGCCTAAAGCAATCAAAATTAAGATGCAAGAAATACTTATAAAAAAATTAATAAATGGTTGACAATGCTTCATCTAATTCAATATTACAATTAATACAGCTAGTGTAATAAAAAGTAACAGAAATAAGATAAAAGAAAGATTAGTCAAAAATTCATAATGGTTGGCAACAATTAATCTAATAATAAAATTAAAGTTAAACAAAATTTAACAAATATATTTAAATATTCAAAAGTAAATTCATTTTATTTAAACATCAGCTTCTTTTCTTTAGAAGAGTTTGAAACACTTTGAAATAAAATTTTCAATAGAAGAAAAATTCAAAATCCCTGTTTATTAGAAATATTAAATTTAATCTATCACAGCTGTCATAGAGGTGCTAAAAACCTGCCAATATAAATAAACAAGCTATCATTGAGTTGAAAAATGTATTTCTATATTTTAAACTTAAAAAAAATAATAGTTGTTTCAAATCAGATTAATTATACTTTAAATCAGCTAATATTCCTCAATGTTTCAAAAAAATATTTTATTTTTGGAAGATTTTTTAATAAAGAGATGTACATTTTTATAACACTTTGCTAAAAATGGTGCTAAATTCAAAAATTTTAGAAATTTCATAACAATTTCTTCCAATCAATAGTATTTTGTTTATTAGAAATATTAAATTTAATCTATCAGCTTAAAATTAGGCTTCAAGAATGATTTTCGATTATCAAAAATTAATTTCAAATGTTAGGTATTGTATTTTCATAGTGGTACCTTAGTTATAGAGATCTTACTATGCATGCATGAGCTGACACTCTGCCGTGGGGTTATTCATTTGACAGCGAGATGCCACTATGCAAGTTTGTGTTCCTCATGACAATGCACCTTTTGTACATTCTTTGTCTCAAGCAGAATTTTTGGCAAAACATTGCATCACGCAGGTCTTTCAAGTTCTGCTCAGTGACCGGATTTGGCTCTCTGAAACTTTTCCCAAATGTAACATTCTCATTGAAAATGAGGAGAGACTTCAGATGATAAATGAGATTTAAGGAAAACACAAGAAAGCTATTGATGATGATCCCTGAAGAGTACTTTGCAGACTATTTTGAAAAATGGAAGGGATGCTATTTGAGGTCCCAAGAGAGTCATTCGAAGATGACAAAAGTGCCATTGTCCTAGGTAGGACATTTTTTTTTTTTTTTTTAATATTAATGGCTGGAGGCTTTCCAAGCAGACACCCATATAGAGTGATGTTAGCTATTATTGCAATTTTCAAATAGTCTTTATTAAAAGCCATATAATAAATTATTAAATTAAATACAATACTACAATGTGCACTAAATATATCATGCCAAGAAAGTAGATATTACAAGCTACATTCTTAGAAACCAATGGCGTTTTCATAGAGTTTAATTGTTAACAACTTCAGCAAGTAAAATAGACTTGCAAAGAAAATGAAATGTGTGGTGGTGGAAAAAAAAACTGAAGTCAAATTTGCAAATAATTAATTAGGTTCAAGGGGGTACTGAAAAGTTCCCAGTCTGACCAAGAATGGACTTTTTTTCTTTTAACAATGATGTTAACCTTGTACAAAGCCCAAGAGCCCTTCAAGGTACAGAGTCACAGAGTAAGAAGTACAGTTCATGAGGACGTGTAGGGAAAATAACAGTTGATTTTTAAAAAGTCTGATATTTGGTCAAATTTTCAGCACCTCTTCATAGTGAGGCATACAGATTTAATTCAAGTTTTCGTTTTACCTATCTTGTCTTTATATGACTGTAATTACAAAGTTATTTCTAAAAGAAATACTGAGCTAAGTTTTTCTTGTTGGATAAACTCAATCAATCTTGAACAAACAATAAAACAAGAGTAAAATAAAAAAAAAGCCTTTGATATGGAAATAGCAATTAATGGGTCTTTTTAACAAGACAAAAACATATACACAACATTTTTATATAAAACAGGATTTGACCTGTAATAAAAGATGAGCTTTAACACTTATATACACACACCACTATCATTAAATCTTACCTTATAAAAGTCATATACAGTCATACATGCTCACAAATAAAAAAAACACATAATATGCAAAAATACATTTATCAAACATAGATTTCTGACACTACTCTACCAATATAATTAGACAGCTATTTAAGTAAATATAAAAGACGTTTTTAGCAACATTTATACAAATACACAATACTTGTAACACTTAAATGGTTCCCTTTTCAAACAATGAAAAGCTGAAGAAAGCCCATTGTGTTTTGCATATTTTATACAAACATAGACAAAAGTCTTGTTATATTCAAAAAATTCAATCCAAATTCATTGGCCTTAACAGGCATCAAAAGAAAGAGTCAGGCTTCAAGGTGGAATGTAAACCTGGGTTCTTGACACATAGTTTGCAACTGTATCAGTTTGGAGTTTTGTCAGTTTTCACTATCAAGATTGTTAATGCAATTTCAATTAAATTGCAAGCAAGTTACTATATTTAACAAACGTCCAGTAGATTTCTCCACATAATCTCATGGATTGAGGGAAACTGGGTACACAAAACTTTGGAAGCTATCAATGATTGCGCTAACACAGAGTCATAAGTCATAGTGACCGAGGGTTTGAGTGTACTGACTTTGTTCAACTACTGATCACACAATCTCTCCCAGAAGCTGCAACTAAGGTCCATTCAGCATAGTAGCAGTATAAACCACAAGTTGTTTCTGTGGGTTTTGAAGAAACACAAACATGACTGTACAGGCATCTAACAAATTAGTATACTCAAAATCGAGCAGTCAGCAATCCTCACTCATCATTTAGATGACATACAACCACATATGAAAGATTTAGGAAACTTACTCATTTCTTTTAGGCAGACATCATTATATGTTTATTTTTGAACAACACCAGACAAAACTTTCAGCATCATGCCCTTGACCACTGCAGGTTCTTGATTCATCACTTTCATCCAATTATCAACATGCCCATTTTAAACACATTTTCTTCTATTAGTGTGTGCTAGTGCTGATTTTCTTTAGCTTTTTCTGTATGTAAACCCCTTTTCATTCAGTTGATTCATTACAGTTCTATCACAAACATTGACCCGTTTGTCTTTCATTTGTTTTGTTGTATATTGTCTATTTTCAAAGTATATTGCTGAGTTTTTTATCCTTAGACACCAAATCTAAGCAACATCCACTAAGTGTGCTAATCCCATAATTTTTGAAAGTGGTTATATTTACTAAACACACAACTTATGTAAAACAACTTATTGTTAAGGTTGATTATGTGTGTGTGTGTGGGGGGGAGTAACAGCTTTTTTTATTGCTACTACTTAGGCAGATAAGGCAGTTATAAAAATTTGTTTGGTCAGATGTTCACTAACCCAGTTCTAGCCATTAAATCATCTTGACATGCCAGTGACAAGTTCATCAAGATATCTGTAAATAGGTCAAAGTACAGAGAAACATTAAACAACTCAAAGTGAAATTAATGAGCAATAAATTAAAGGACCAAATTAGAAAGGTGATCCAGGTAAAATATAACAAACTTTCCTTCTCCTATATTAAGCTCTTCATCTACAGGCTTAGGACTTGGGATAGCCTTAGTAATGGTGAAGGCTTTTAAATCAGTAAAGCTTATTCAGACAGGACATGCTCTGTATAAGAAACAGGGAAAGACAAGTGTATACATGATAGAATTGGGAATGCCAAAGACAGATGGCCTGCAAGTGATAAAAAAAATTAGGGTGAGAGAAAGAGTAAGCAAAAAAAAAATCCAAGGCTTGATTTGAGGAGGATACAGTTATTAAAATTCCAACAATCCCCCAGTCTTCAAATATCTAGTGTGTGTGTGTGTGTGTGTGTGTGTGTGTGTGTGTGTGTGTGTGTGTCAAGACCGCACTGTATTCCTTTACACGTTTATTTTAAAAATCCTGACTAAAAGTTTTTAATCATACATTGAAACCTGCCATCCCAAAAGCCTAAAATTTATTTACACAGGTGCACATACACAAACATACAAGCAAAAAATAATTACAAATGTATATATGAATGTAATATATAAAAATGGTGTTTAAGTTCTCAGTCGAACCTGCTTCCCAAAATTATTATTCTGATGTCTGGTCATTAAAATTGAATTTGATTTTGAAAGGGGAATAGGCCAAGAAGTTTTCAGCACCTGTGTGTGTGTGTGTGTGTGTGTGTGTGTGTGTGTGTGTGTGTGTATTATATGGCAGATATTAATTAGATAAAGGTACCATTGACACTAATGTCTTACCATTATATAGGAGGTATTGCTGCTGCACCATATAAATAAAACATTCCTTCAGTTAGTCATTCTAAACATTGCTTGAGAATGAAATTGTGCTCCAAATTTTAAGTTTAATATTGAAATTAAATTTTATGACTGGAGTCAGTTTCAAAACAGTGATTTCTGTGTTGCGATGGAATCATATTTTTAAAAAAAACAATTATAATTTAAGCTCTACTTCTGTATCGATTACTGTTTTTTAAAAATAAAAACAAATACTAAAGAACTTTGGATCATTAATCTGTTCTTTCCTATTACATTAATACACACTCTATATATATATATATATATATATATATATGTATGTATGTATGTATGTATGTATGTGTCTGTATATAAATTATCTATATATTTTATATATGTGCGGTGCTTATTGGAAAGCGCTTAATTTCACACTTATGCAATCCTCAGACAAACTGATTTATTTTTTTAAATTTGAGACTATGTCAGTTTTTGTTTGATTATGTTTGGTGTTGATGGGGAGGGGATTCTCCTCTGTGTCCGTTTTGGGATGACGCTCATATACATGGAGACGTGCATATATACATATGGGTGTAGGCATTATGGTTCATACAAACACATACAAACAATGCGGGACCAGGCACAGACATGTATCCATATGTTCATACATATGTAATTCAATTGTTATCTTATTTTGACGTTGGGGACTGGATGTAGCTATCCAGTCCTAACATAGAAATAAGATGTATATATGTCTCCGTGTGTATGAGCATCATCCCAAAACGGACACAAAGGAGAATCACCAAACATAATCAAACAAAAACTGACAGAAATATTCTCAAATTTTAAAAGATAAATCAGCTTGAGGATTGCATAAGGGTGAAACCGATGGTCACAAACTCATATATATATGAATGAAAAGGTTGTAAGAATGGTGACATTTGTTATAGCAAGAGAATCTGAGACCAAATTTTTGTTGTGTAAAATAATGTTTTTAAAAAGTCCCTACAAAAGAAATGACATCTTAGAAACAAATATTAAAAATTTAAGCTACACAAAAGCTATATACAACACTGGTCAACACCAAATTTATTGTCTAAATATTTTTTAGCTTATTTAGGACAATTTTGATGTGCTGAATTCAAAAATCACATTGGTTTTGCTCAATCAGGTCAACCTTTTGAGTTATGGCCACATGTTTTTTTTTAGATTTTTAGATACTAGTCTCTGAAGTCACTCACTGTCTCTCACTGACAGATCCATGAAAGTGGTGCTATGCCAAACCACAAATATCAACTATTTTGGTTATAAAACCAATTTAGTAAGTAACTGTCTACATTCAAAGTAAAGGTCATTTTAGAAATAGTAAAAATTTTCCTCCTATTTTTTCACCTCTGACCAAGTGCTTTCACAGCATAACAGTTATTCATATTGATTAAAAGAAACAAGATACCAAACAACTGCTTATAAAGTGATGCTGACTCATCAGTTCTGGCCTTGTTTGCAAAGAGTAATGGGCATACATCAGAGTTATGTGAACAACACTGATGTTTTAAGGAAAACAGGAACTACAAAGAAACTGAGAAAGACAGTTGAAATTTCTGGAACACTAGGAAGAAAGAAGACATGGAGAATTTAACACTCACAGGATACTGAAGACAGGTAGATATGGGTAATTAACTTTATTTAAATGGATGGCAGAACAAGGACAGGTCTAGTAAAAGGTCAAACATTACATAGAACAATAAAATACAGGAACTTGTGGAGGACCATGATCACACAGATCCTGAAGGGATATGACACATAAAAAAAGAATAGTAATTTATGTCTGAATTTCTGGCATGAAGTGCTATCACGATTTACATTCAGAGTAATGTGCTCAACTTTGTTGTTGCTATCACGATTTACATTCAGAGTAATGTGCTCAACTTTGTTGTTGCTATCACGATTTACATTCAGAGTAATGTGCTCAACTTTGTTGTTGCTATCACGATTTACATTCAGAGTAATGTGCTCAACTTTGTTGTTGCTATCACGATTTACATTCAGAGTAATGTGCTCAACTTTGTTGTTGCTATCACGATTTACATTCAGAGTAATGTGCTCAACTTTGTTGTTGCTATCACGATTTACATTCAGAGTAATGTGCTCAACTTTGTTGTTGCTATCACGATTTACATTCAGAGTAATGTGCTCAACTTTGTTGTTGCTATCACGATTTACATTCAGAGTAATGTGCTCAACTTTGTTGTTGCTATCACGATTTACATTCAGAGTAATGTGCTCAACTTTGTTGTTGCTATCACGATTTACATTCAGAGTAATGTGCTCAACTTTGTTGTTGCTATCACGATTTACATTCAGAGTAATGTGCTCAACTTTGTTGTTGCTATCACGATTTACATTCAGAGTAATGTGCTCAACTTTGTTGTTGCTATCACGATTTACATTCAGAGTAATGTGCTCAACTTTGTTGTTGCTATCACGATTTACATTCAGAGTAATGTGCTCAACTTTGTTGTTGCTATCACGATTTACATTCAGAGTAATGTGCTCAACTTTGTTGTTGCTATCACGATTTACATTCAGAGTAATGTGCTCAACTTTGTTGTTGCTATCACGATTTACATTCAGAGTAATGTGCTCAACTTTGTTGTTGCTATCACGATTTACATTCAGAGTAATGTGCTCAACTTTGTTGTTGCTATCACGATTTACATTCAGAGTAATGTGCTCAACTTTGTTGTTGCTATCACGATTTACATTCAGAGTAATGTGCTCAACTTTGTTGTTGCTATCACGATTTACATTCAGAGTAATGTGCTCAACTTTGTTGTTGCTATCACGATTTACATTCAGAGTAATGTGCTCAACTTTGTTGTTGCTATCACGATTTACATTCAGAGTAATGTGCTCAACTTTGTTGTTGCTATCACGATTTACATTCAGAGTAATGTGCTCAACTTTGTTGTTGCTATCACGATTTACATTCAGAGTAATGTGCTCAACTTTGTTGTTGCTATCACGATTTACATTCAGAGTAATGTGCTCAACTTTGTTGTTGCTATCACGATTTACATTCAGAGTAATGTGCTCAACTTTGTTGTTGCTATCACGATTTACATTCAGAGTAATGTGCTCAACTTTGTTGTTGCTATCACGATTTACATTCAGAGTAATGTGCTCAACTTTGTTGTTGCTATCACGATTTACATTCAGAGTAATGTGCTCAACTTTGTTGTTGCTATCACGATTTACATTCAGAGTAATGTGCTCAACTTTGTTGTTGCTATCACGATTTACATTCAGAGTAATGTGCTCAACTTTGTTGTTGCTATCACGATTTACATTCAGAGTAATGTGCTCAACTTTGTTGTTGCTATCACGATTTACATTCAGAGTAATGTGCTCAACTTTGTTGTTGCTATCACGATTTACATTCAGAGTAATGTGCTCAACTTTGTTGTTGCTATCACGATTTACATTCAGAGTAATGTGCTCAACTTTGTTGTTGCTATCACGATTTACATTCAGAGTAATGTGCTCAACTTTGTTGTTGCTATCACGATTTACATTCAGAGTAATGTGCTCAACTTTGTTGTTGCTATCACGATTTACATTCAGAGTAATGTGCTCAACTTTGTTGTTGCTATCACGATTTACATTCAGAGTAATGTGCTCAACTTTGTTGTTGCTATCACGATTTACATTCAGAGTAATGTGCTCAACTTTGTTGTTGCTATCACGATTTACATTCAGAGTAATGTGCTCAACTTTGTTGTTGCTATCACTAAATTACAAAGATGAAGATATTAGTCTGAATGTAAATAAAATGGTTATACAGACAAGCAAAATAGTTGTACAGTTCTTCAAATCTGGACTCCAGATAAAAAAAAATTAATAGTCAAATTTCAAAGATTCACAATTTGAAATAATTATAACAATAAAAACAAATATCTTAAGAAAAAAATTAGCATAAAATAGTAATATCAAATCTAAAAATGAACAAAGGAGAGATGATCAATAAACTGGTTTAACTGCTGCTTTTTTTTTGCTTTTTTTTTATTCATTTTACATCAAGCAAGGAAATAAAAACCACTAAGATGAAAAGAGGTACTGAGTGTGAAAGAATATGAGAAAAAGAAAACATTGTTAAGGAGAGAACAATAAAAGAACAAGAATTAAGAATACAGAACATAACGAATGATGTTGCATTTAAATTTTTGAAGATCAAAGTTGACTGGAAAGCAAGAAGCCAGAAGAGAGTTCCACAAGCAAGAAGTGCGAGAAGAAACTGTTAGCATTGAACTTATGGTTCATATGAAGTAAAAGCATAAAGAAAGAGTGAAGTTTATGAAAACATTGTTGAGTCCTTGAAATCATAATCAGTAACCAAAGATGTCTTTGCAGCATGTTTTTCTTTTATTATCCTCTCTCCTTAATAGTAGTTTCAGCCACTTTCCCAACACTGGAATATAGCTTCCCTGTCCTTTTTCTATAAATACATCCATGGTAATTGTTCTGATGAACTTTCCACCATGGTACTAAGATTTTATAAATTTAAGTGCAGTACTAGATTGGTGGCTAGGTCTCATCATTTTACAGTTGAAATGGCCAGATGTAACCATAATTTCTATTCTAACAGTTTCTTCTCTCACACTTCTCACTTGTGAAACTCTTTTCAGTTTTCTTAATTCCTGTTCTTTATTGTTCTCTCTCTTTAATAATGTTTTCTTTTTCTCATATTCTCTAACAACAGTAAGCTCTTGCATCATAGTGGCTTTATTGACTTGTTTGGGGTGAAATGGTTAAAAAAAAAAAAAAAAAAAAAAAAAAGAAAATGAACATTGGTTATATTTCTTTTTTTAAACTCTTACCTTATATCCACTTTGAATGTAAAACTCTCATCAATAAAATCATCCACACGACTGAACAGACCCTGCAAAAATAAAATAAAAATTCATGTATCTAGAGAAAAAGATATACCACTGAGTTGACTAAAATAGACTTTTATAGTAGAAGTAAAAGAAGTAAAGGTAATGGTTAGTAGGTTGTTCAATCAATGTTTTCTATGGCTTATCTGCCCTTTGAAGGTTATTTAAAGCCAGAAAATATTTTAAAATTGTAAACCTCTTTTTTGGGAGATAATGACAGTTTAATGATAAAAGTCTTACTAATTAACCCATAGCTGGGTAGAAAAGCAGTGGATTCATACCTTTCCCAAAGGTATTTGCTCATAAGTGAATGTAATGAACCCAACGGGAATTGGAACTTTGCTCTCCAATTAACAATTTTGAGCCTTTATCCATTACACAATCCACACATCCAAGCTGGTATTTCCAAGCAGTCACCTCTCTAGGTACTAACCAGGCTTAATATTGCTTAACTTTGGTGATTTTATGAGAACCAGTGTTTCAACATGCAGTAAGCATCAGGAGTTTGATCCTCATTGGATATCTGTGGTAACAAAGGAGAAAACAGTATTTATTTTTTGTGTGTGAAGAAGGTATGTTGCAAGTTACGTCCATGGTACTTTAGAAATTGTAATTTATGACCCTTGGAATTACAACCACCGAATTTTTTATTATTTTACATCTGAACCTCCCAACTGCTATTTTCTCCCACAATACCTCATGATTGTCAAAGATGACCTTCAACTAATTCACTAGAGTTGTGAGTTCAATTTTTCCAAGTAGCCAACTACTGAAGCTTGGTGTCAAACCACACTATACTTTGTAAACATTAATATATATATATATATATATATATATATATATATATATATATATATATATATATACACACACACACACACACAGACACCAGTAGTAGAATGCGGTACAATAATAAGAAACAAAATTTGATGAAAAAGATAAAGAAAACCAGAAGAAGAAATTGCAATCTATGTATGGAGAAGAAGCTGTAAATCAAAGTTCAAGAAAGTGAATGGATTAATAAACAAAAGGAATTAAATTATTTTGAACTGTTCGCATAATGACATTCCTTTTGGAAAACTTGAAAAAGATTTGGAGAACTTGGGACTGTCTAAGGGGAAAAAAACATCCATTTTGAAAATCACACTGCATGAAACAGACAATGGGTAAATGATCAAAAAGTGTGTGTGTGTGTGTGTGTGTGTGTAATTATATAGAGAAATAGACATTGCAAAAAGTGGAGATCTTTACTTTAACCAACCTCAAACACATTTGTATGTATAATACTTTTAACAATTACTCAAAAGGTCATCTTGGTATCAAATAAACTAGACATCTCCATCCCTTTCCTCTTCACATTCTGTTAAAATTATCAACTCTTCCATCAATTTCAAAGGATGAGGTTCAAACAGTTTAATTTACAACTCAACCACTAGACTACCCACACAGATGATTTGATTAAAGCAATAAAGGCTTGTGTAACAGCCACTTTTTCAAAAGAACTGATAACAAAATAATAGTGAGTAGTGTGCCACAAAGTCTCCAAACGGCTTTCTTCAGCTTTAAATTCAGTTTTTCCTCCTTGAATGAAGTAATGTTTGCCATCACTCCAATTAGAGCAATTAGATCTGAGCAACTAAAATGCATCCAATCTAACACAAAATTTCAAATCTAAATTCACTTATTTTACACTGATTTTTTAAAGTGCTTATCATTTTTATGGTTATGTTTCAGCCACTACACCTTTCAGTCTTATTTAGTTCACACCTGTGAATTGAATAAAGAGTTCACTTCAAAATTTCAAAAATGTTACCAAATATGAGAAACACCTAAAAAAGTCAGAAGACAGCAATTGAAGCTTGTGGAGACACAAAATAAAACCAATAAATAAAATAATAATAAAAATAAGTAATATAAAAAAAAATTAAAAAATATATTTTCCCATGATGCTAAGAGTAAATAAACTGAAAATATGATTACCCGACTTGGTGTCCTCTAACGATGTGATGCAGAACTGGTTAAGTCTATAAAAAGACAAACATTTTCCTGCCTCACTCTCCTCCGCCTGTTTGCTCCAAGATGTTGAACACCATGGCAGTTACATTCCCAGTGGGGATTGTTAGTTTCCCCCAGTCCACTGATAACTGAACTCTTCCTTCACTTTCCAATGCATGGCGCTTGAAAGTGCCTTCCAAAACCCTCCACCTATGAAGTAAGTCAAGCGTTCTCTTTACTTGTTCTAAGTTAGCGCAAGGCTGACTTGAGCTCAACCATTAATATGATGATTATACTTATTGACTCTAAACTCCTGGAAAAAACGAATACAGACATATCCAAGAGACATTAAGAACTTTATTTCACAACAGTGTGTGTGTGTATATATATATATATATATATATATATATATATATATAAAGAGAATAAATGGTCTGTAATAGAAACCCAAGTTTTTTTATGCTTCTATTTTTTTTCTTTATATATGAACATGCACCCCCTCATACAATACACTCAAACACATACACACAATGCACTCAAACAGGCACCCTTTAAATTCCATAAGCTCAAATAAATCAGTATAAATTATCTTAGAAATTCAGACACAAATTTAATTGTGGTGAAACTTAGCAAAAAAGATATTTGTAGACAAAAAGAGATTCTAATCAAAAATTACAACAGGCAGCATATACCTGAAGGAGATTGGAGAATGTATTGGTCAAAATGACACAACAAAAACAAATATTTCCAAACAAGTTGAAAAATAATGGAATGATATTGCAAATGAGTCTGGATATGTAACCATTTCCAAAATGCAAAATGAATCTACTGTTAGTAAGTGTTTTTTCTGGAGTTATTAAATCATGAGAGTGGGCATCAGGAAGCAAGAGAAACAACATAGGCCAATGTAATTAATCATCATAATATCTTTATAAACAGCAGAGAAGACATGTCTACACAAGATGATAAATTGTGCATATAATTCTGTGCTTCTGGTTGTGAACATTTTGGACACAAAGTTGAACACAATGGCAGATATACAATGTAAAATATTGATTACCTTAAGAATTTTGTGTACCAATAAATAAATACAATAATGAATAACAAACAGAATGAAATACAAACTGTATTTTACATTTGGAATGTTTTGTCTTCTTTAAAAATTTAACATTTGACCATAATTATTTTAAAATAGAAAAAAAAAATATGGTACACAAAAAAAGCTAACACAATCCAATCAAAAATGCACAAAATCATAAAAATGAAAAATTCCTAACTTTAGATTCCAAAAGAAAATTTTTTAGATTACTAAACCGAACATTTCCATTAAGGTCTGTTATTTAACTTTTTGACATTATAAAATTTCTAAAAACAAGTAAAAAATATAATAAAACAACAAAGATATAAAAAAAATATGTTATACAAATTGCTTAGCTCATACAATACAATTTGTATGTGCAAGATATATGTTTGCTTAGCAGCATATCAACTCCCCATGGGTCATTTAATGCCAAAATTTAATTTTCTTGGGAGCATTAGGAATTTTCTTTACAAAAATGTATTGCTGCTAATTTTTTATTATGAAAATGCATTGCTGATATTTTCACTATCAAAAACGTATTTTTATACTTTCATAGTGTTTTTACTCCAGTTTGGGGGTTAAATATTTACACATAGCTGGGACCCTAACAGGTGCTACCACCCCAGGTCAGAGTGGACTTGGGAACAACGGCATTTAAAAGGTGGCTCCATGCTCCTTAAAACCTCCCAATCAGAGACCTTGTTGCCAGATGTAGTCTATCACCATAACCGGGACAAGTGTAAGATATCTTAAACCTTACTTTGAAAAAGAAAATGCATTTATTTTTCAACATCATTTCCTCCTTTATCAATGCCCTTAATTCAGGGGTGAATCTTATAAAACAGAGTGAAAAAAATTTCAGATAAAATCTCCAATAACTGAATCAAGCTATAGACTTATTGAAGCAACTTTTATTTATTTTTTTTTTTCCTAAACATTAAAATTGCAACTGAAATAAACTGAAAAGTGAAAGGTACACTAGGATAAGTGTGTGAGGTGCCAAAAGAGTAATTTGAAGAGGCCTAAAAGTACCAATGCCTGAAGTAAGCTATTTTTTCAGTATTAATTTGAAAAAAAACTTCAATTTACAGATGAGCTAGCTAAATGTAATTGTAAATTTTATGCAAACAGTTTCTCTTTTTTAACACCTCTCACTTGTAGAACTCCCTTCCAGCACCATGCTTTCCAGCCAACTTTAATCTGTAAAAATTTAAATGCATTGTCAATTGTTATCTACTGGCCTCTTGATTATGCTTTTCTCTTCTTGCTCATTATTAATGTTTCTGTTCCTAATACTTCCACACCCAGTAAACCCTTGTGTCTTAGTGGCTTTTTTGCCTTGCATTAAGTGAAACCAATTAAAACAAAATGGTTTGATATCTCCAGACCTGTATTATCAATTAAAAAAATATCAATACATGCTAAAAAGGCAATAAGTTTCATTAAATGAAATAAATCTTTGAAACAGTGAACACGGTACAATTAATGCTTTGATTACACTGTTCAACGTGTGCAACTAACAATTATTGGTACCCAGCCTATCAAATTAATTTGCCAGTAGGCTTTGTACTATTGACTAATGTTCAATTATTACATGAGTTTCTGTTTTTGAACGACTCTGCAAACTTTATGATGGCTGACAAATTCAACCAATGTGCTTGCTCCAGATTTTGTGTGAGGCTCGCTACAGAGACCCCCAAAGAAATTTTTCATTAGGCTCCAAAAAAAATGAATAAATAATTAGTAATAAAATAGTAATTAACAAATAAAAATAAATGAACTAAAAAAATTAATTGATCCTGCACAGGTAACTGAAGTACACCTCCTTGATTTCACATTTTCCACAGACATTAAGTGGAGTGATTATATTCTGACATGAAGTAGAATGATTATTTTGAATTAATTGTTAGGTCTACTGCTAGGAAAGTTGGTTCACTATGTCGGGCTCAACAATTTTTCTCACAAGGATCCATCTTGCACATTTATAAATCTACTATTCATCCATGCATTGAATATTGCTTCCATATCTGGTCTAGTGCTCTAGCTATATATCTCAAGCGTCCTGGGTATGACGGTAAAATGCATCCGCGTCCATGGGTATGACGGTAAACTGCATATGCATGCTGGGTACGGTGATAGACTATGTCCAACAGAAAGGCTGTTTTTGAAAAAATAAGGTTGTCGGCTATACGTTTTTGGAAAAATAGTATTACCAGCTATACATTTTCAAACAATACATTTTTTGAAAACCAAATGTTTCCAGCAATACATTTTTGAAAACCAAAGGTTTCCAGCAATACATTTTTGAAAACCAAATGAAAGTCGCTCAAAATCATTTTCGGCATAAAATGACCACTAAGGTTGGAATGCCATTAAACAAAACAACCAAACCAACCTATATATGTCAATATTCTTGAAAATAAATCCAAAGGGTTTGTAATGTTACTGGTCCTGACCTGGTATCTCAACTTCAGTTACTTTCTCACTGCCGTGATGTGGCTTCCTTCTGTATCTTTAAATATTTTCATGGCATTTATTCTAATGTGCTTTACTCCTTGGTGCCTTGGTCACATGAATTTAATTACTGGACTGGCAATCAGGTCTCATAGTTTTAATGTTGAACTCGCTAGATGTAATCATAAGTTCTATTCTAATAGTTTCTTTTCTTGCACTTGTCGCTTGTGAAATTATTCTGTTTTTTTGCTTCCCTGCCATCTAGGATCTTCAAAAATTTAAATGAAATATCAATCATAATCTTCCATCTTCCTGAAGCCTGTTCTTTTATTGTACTTTCTTCAAACGAAAGTCTTCTCATTCTCTTATACTCCCACTAACACCATGTAGCCTAGTTGCTTGGAGTGAAATGATTTAATAAAAAAAAAAAAAAAAATTAATCTTTCAAACAATTAACAGTGCAACTTAAAAATGCAAGTTAATCCTCAAAGAAAACTGTAAAAAATAACTAACATTTTTATAAATATACACCCACCTAACAAGAGAAATCAAGTAAGGTTTTTAAATCTGTTTTTTTTTTTTAGTAGAGTACCATTCCTTAATTCTTAATGTAAATTCATTTATTTCTCTACCCCTTGAGAAAGAACTAACAGAAGGTTAATTAATTTTGCCATATTATATTAAAATAACAAAAACGAGGAAGGTATAAGCTTATGTACTTTTTCCTCCAGACACAACTAACAATAACGCAGGACCTTAGAGGAAAGATAAAAACCTTAATATAAGTCTATGATAAGTCTATTTAATTATAAACAATTATAAAAGGCTACATCAAAGGTTAATTGCTTATTAAGTAATTGGGTTGGGGAACACTTAAACTGGGTCTTGAGCTTTCTAAAACTACACATAAAAAATAAGAAAAATCATTTTTTTTTTTTTTATCTAACTTGGTCACAAAATTATATCCAAGGTCTTTGGAAGTAAACCAGTTTTCCATAATTCCTAAATTTAAGAGATGAGAAATTATTCTACATTAATCTATTTGGATTAGTGATTTCAGACTGGTTGGTAGACTGCCATTTTAGCTGCTTTACCCTTCAGTTGTGGAAGCAGAGTGGAGTAATGGTTAGCAGCTTGGATTGAGGAATCAGAAAGCTGAGATTAAATTCTAGTAAAGTTCATTACATTCACTTGCATACTAATATCCTTAAGGAAGGTATGAATCCATCACTTCTACCCCCAGCTAAGAGTGACATAACAGGACAGACTGGGTCCTATAGCCTTAGAAGGCAACCAGTCTAGAAGGAAACACTGAATTCAAACCAGTCTGCAGCATTGTAGGTATGTGTTTAGTGGCATATCAACTCCTTATGGGTCATTTAATGCCAACATTTTATTTTCTTGGTATCATTAGTAATTTCTTTTAAAAAATGTATTGTATTTACACTTTCATTGTTTTGACCCCAGTTTGATGGGGTTGACTATTTGCCCATAACTGGGACCCTACAGTTACCCACCAAGGTTCAAGGTGTACCTGGAAACAACAGCAATTAAGAGGTGGTTCTACACTCCTCAAAACCTCCTGATCAAAGGCCTTGTTGCTTGATGTAGTTCATTGTCATACCTTCTGCCTTGTAGGTCCTTTCTCTTTAGGCAAAGGCTAGAAGGTAACTTCAAAAACATCCACCCTGCACATCATCTCAAAGAAAGGAAGTACTCCCCCCTTCAAGCCGTGACAGAAAATAATGAACTCCTCAAGCTTAGTACAATGGTTCGAACAAACATGAGACAAGGACAAGGCACAGTGTTGTGGACCTCTGATTTCGGACCATTCTCTCATGGGTGTATCATCTACAGCACTTTAGACGACAATTCGAGTCATCTTCAGTTAGGTGTCATATTTAATAATGTTTGGGAATTTCAAATAGAACACTATTTTTTTTTAGGAGGCCGTACAAGACAATATAAAAACATTAAGCAGCTCATATATGTTGCATTCAATCCTTGGGACTGGCAGAAGAAACTGACCCATTGGTAAAAGCAAGGACAAGATGAGATGAGATGAGATGAGATGAGATGAGACGAGATGAGATATCCCCCTACATATGGACAGTGGAATGAGAATAATTTATCCTCCACAGATTAAATGAAGAATTTAGTTCAAAATTGCCTACGGTTATCCAGACCTTAAAAGGGCTACAGAGCCGAAACACTGTGATAATAACAAAAGAGATGGGGACATTAGTCTGAATATAAATAACTCTTTATACCAGAAATTCACACAGAAAGCAAGGACAAATTGCCTAAGAATTACCTGATGTTAGATTACACCCTAACATCGACAACAGAATGTGTTGGGTGGTAAACTGTTTTCCGCCCACAGACAAAACATTGCAAGCTTCTCACTACTACTACTACTACTATTTCCATGGAAAGTGTTCAGACAAACTACATTCCTTAGTACCACCAGTTCTAACCTTGACATTAAGACCTGCTATGCCACACACATTATAGCAGACCACTCTTTCTCTTCATATTCCATTGGTAAAATGTTCTACTCCTACAGTTTTTCCATATGAACCACTACTTTGTGGAATTAACTCCCAAGAGGAGGCTTCCCCAATCACTATGATCTTAACCTTTTCAAACCTAAGGTTAATTGTTGTTAGCTCCACATATGTACATAAACTGTGCCTCTTACTCTGTAACCCTCTAGCTTGAGTGGCTCTTGGGCCTTGTAGAAGGTGAACGTTATTGTTTAAAAAAATAAATAAATAAATAAAATATCCCATTGGATTGAATAATAAGAGTTCAGCTAAAAATTCCCAGGCTACCAAATATAACAGTAATGGCCAAAAAAGACAAATAGAAGTTTGAATAACTCCATTTATAATAAGCTTTTTATATTACCATAGTAGTGAACTTATGTAATGTCAGTCTTCCTATATGGTAGTGAATGCTCGACAGTCTCCTCACTTGAAATGTGGTCCTACAGAAGGATAGTGAGAATACCATGGACTGAATATGTGAGCAACAACAAAATATTTAGAGAAAATGGAAACAAAAACGAAACTTATACTTATCAGAAAGAGTCAGTTGAAATTTCTTGGTCACATAATGAGAAAAGAGGGCTTGAAAAATTTGATACTCACAGAACAGATTAAAGGCAAGTGGGACAGAGGAAAACAACACACAACCTAATTGGCAAACTTGAGTAAAAAGATGGCAGAACAAGGTTTAGGAGTGATAACAAAAGGACTTAATTTATTAAGAGCTACAAAGGACAGGAAATTGTGGAGAGCCATGATCCTCTATGTCATGACAGTGCATCGAAGAAGAATATACTTAAAGATGTTATAATTTAGAATGGAATTGATATCAAATTCCAACCTTTTATTTTTGCTTTTTTAACTCAAAACATCAAAATATTTTACTATAGACAGATACTGTTTTTCCTCTTTTAATGTTTATTTGTTTGACTAATTTGTTCAATGTAATATTTTGGCTTTTAATAGTAGATGTATTTAGAATAAAAATTACCTTTGACTCTAGTAATGGCTCAAATAGAGATTACATTTTTTTAAAATGAGTGGTTATACAGCACATACATACTAACCACTTGCAGTTATCAATTCCACTTTGGCATCTTTGCCAAGAGGTGGTATGAAATGCTATCTTAAAATTCCTCAAAGGAGCAAAAACAAATTGGTAGTAAATTTTCTTTGAAGAGTGAGCTTCAGAATTCTCAGAATATTTAAATAATACTTCATGTTCTGTTTTCTTTCCAATATCTTTTCAGATACACTTAGAGATTACTTCACTTTTAATAGAAAAATGACAATATTTAACAAAGTAATCCTTATCAATTTCAACCTTTAAGTAAAAATTAAAAAATTACACCTGTGTCATAAGCTCAATGATTTTACTGAAACATGACAGTTTTTCTGAAAATATTTATCTACTGAATTTATACTAAGTAAATTTAATCATTTTTATTTATTCTTTATCTACCAAAAACAAAAATGTGATATTATTATGGCATTGTTATATTATATTTCGCCAGTGATTTTTTAATTAAACATCTCCATAGCAACACTATTTACATTATTTGCACTATTGTCCTTCCTCATCTTTGTTGCCATATTTATCACAACATTTCGGCCATTGTAAGCTCCAGCCTTCTTCAGGTGGTTGGAATGTCGAACTGAACCCTTTGTTTCACTTGCTGGGGTAGACTGTTCTAGTTCCACATGCTATATCTAATGGATGTCAGTTATCAGTTATATCCTGTTAATTCACATCTCCACTACCATAACCAGGTATTGAACTCAACTCTTTGGGTCCTGTCACTGGATCTAACCAACACTTTTTATCCACTGTGCCATGTGTCCTTAAGGACATCTGTGTATGAATTTCTGGGACTTATAAACTTAATGTCTTCAGCCACCATTTTTTACCAGTGCTCATTCCAACCACCTGAAGAAGGCCTAAGCATACAACAGCCAAAATGTTGTGATAAATATGACAACAAAGATGAGGACAATAGTCTGAATAATGTAAATAGTGTACATAACACCTCATCTCAGAAATATAGACAGATCTCAATAGCAAACAAAATTGCTATATTGATTCAAGTTATTAGTAGGTAGATTTGTGTGCTTTAACACGTTGGCTCCCAAGCCTCGTTTCCCTTGTCGTCCAAGGGTCCCAACACTATATCTTAAATCCTGTTATAGTGAAATGAGGAAAACAATGAGTGCAAAGGAAGCTAATAAGAAAAAAGTAAATCCATTTTTTGCTGAATGTGAAGGTAATCCTTCTCTTTGCCTTGAAGGTTTCAACAAGAGACATAAAGTAAGAATCAATTCAATTTTTCATAGTCATGTAGCAATTGTAGCTTTTATATTTTTTCTTTTATATCTTTATATCAGACATTAGGAAAAATAATGTTTTTTTATTTATTAAGAATGTGATTTCTATTAGATTAAAATTCTTGTTTATTTTACTGGTTGTAGGCATTATTGTCATTCCCTAAGTAAATAAAATATACTACTTTTTTTCTTTTTTTTTTTTTATTTCATAATGTTTTGCCAATTAGTTTACCTGAATGCATGGTATGTAAAAATAAAAAATTGATCCAAAGATCAACAGTAGAAATTCCAAATGGAAAACAAAATAAAAGACATTAAAAAATTATTGGAAAAAAAAAAAAGTGTGATTCTGGTGTACCATGATTTCATAAGTAATCAATCATAGCATCCCACTCCCAATAATGCTCATAGAAAAGAAATTGGTAAACAACCCACCAGTGGGTTGTGTGGGCCTTGCAGACATACCACTACGACACTCCAGTGGGTAATGTGGGAGCCAAGTTAATGTATCTTCTAGTAAAAATTTCTTTTTTTCTTCTTATTATTAAAAAAATAAAAAATAAAAAAAATAAAAAATAAAAAAATAAGTGATATATGTACTTAAGAATGAAATTACTATTGGCTGAATTACGGAACTTTCACAAGAGTACTTTATTAACTTAGCCAAAAACATGAATTGCATTTTACTGTTTCATAAACAAGTACTGCCAGAGGAATCCGAGATGAATTTGTTGGTTGTCCTTTTAAATTAACATTCAATGACTTTTTAAGATTATTATCCTAATCATATTTCCCCTACTCACACAATATTCAGTTCTACCCTCAGGCAGATACAGTTGTCCGTGAATGTCCCCAAGGTCATAAAAAGCAAAGTTCATTAGAACAATTACCATGAAAATATTTATAGGAATCTATGTTATGGTAGTGGAAAGCAAATGAAGCTGATATTAGTAATAGAATAATAATCGGAATCAAGAATCAGAAATATTGGAATTTTTGGGGTACTGGAATCAGCATCAGAGAATTTTTAACCTAATTTCTGATTCCAAAATGATTCTTTGTACTTTTGTTGTTTAAAACTTAATTTTCCATTCCTGGTACTAATGATAAAAAGATATAAATATTTATTGATTTTGTACTATCAGTAAAACTAAAATCTATATTATCTGTCTATATTTCTGAGAGGAGGTATTATGTACATTATTTGGACTATTGTAATAAATATGGCAACAAAGATGAGGACAATAGTCCGAATAATGTAAATAATGTAAAATCTATAGATCATAATAACACCTAAGTATGATGTAAATTTTTTAAAAAAAAGATGAATGTGCAAGTTTCTACTCAGTCCGCTACCTTTCCAAAAACTTTGCTAGTTTAAAGTCTGTTTCAGATCAAAATAAAAATTTTATTTTTAATTTTTTTTTAAACATTGTTAATTCATTCATTTAATATCATAAATTATTAAAAATTATGTAATATAAACACAGAATGAATTCACATTGTTCTGCTAGGCTCTCTTCTAAGAAAATTTTTATTATTTTTTTTAATTTATAAAAAAATGAATGTATGGAATTCATGCAAATGTCGCATTCGATTTCTTCACATAAAAAATTAACCTTGTATCACAAATTGTCCTCATGGTGAATCAGTTAAATTACAAGTTGTTTGTATAATAGTTTTAATCCATAAAATCATTTTTTTAGTCTCAGTTTTTAAGATTTATTTTTGTTTACATAGCATACTACATAAACAAAAATAAATCTTTTCAATAACTGAGACTTTAAAAAAGTAAATATTCTTTTTATGAAACTTAAATTTGCTTCTACGAAATTCATGTATTTCTCAAAGCTTTCAAAATGAATTTTCATCTTTATTTACTTAAAAAAATAAACAAAATTATTTGAAGTTTCCTGAAAAAAAACTTTCACATAAAAGTTTGTATGAAAAAACCTAAAATTTCCATCAAAAATTGTATTTAATTTTATTTTACTAATCTTTTTCTTTGGCATAATTGAACTTTCCTATGTTAATTTATTTGGGCATTTAAAATATTTTGAACATTTTTCTCATTTATTCCTCTTCAGAGCCAAACGATTTGTATGTTTTATAAGTATAAGTGAATAAAAAAATTAAAAACAAGTATTTTTATACCATTTTTATCTGGTATGATTAAGCTGTAGTTTTTTTTTTCCACTTTTAACATGATTTGTTTTAATATTTTAAAACTAGTAAAATTTCATCTTCTAATGATCTAATAACTGAAAAAAAAAAAAAAAAAAAAAAAATTGATCACATGCAAAAAATACACATTTACAGTTGTTCTCATCCTTACAAAGACATTAACCCTTTTTAATCTTATTTTTATTTTAATGCTTTGTAACAGTTGAATCTCATATCTTATAAAACGATCAGCATTATTTAGCTTTCAACTTCCTGATTCCTAATATTTTTTAAAATTTATTGTAAAGTTTGCTAAAATTGCTTAAATCTCTGAAAAAGATAAAAAAAAAAACAAGGGATATGTTTTTACTATGTTGTTGCACTTTTACAATTTTTTTTTTCTTTTAACAAAAATAAAACACTGATTCTTTTTAGAAATTATCAAAGTTTTTTTAGTTGTAAGAAATTTATTTTAGACAGTAAGACTTATTAGTGATAAAAATTTTTAGATAAGATTGAAAACCCTTTATTATTTATTTATTAAATTGCTGTGATAATTCATATTTAATTCTTATTAAACATCTATAAGCAAATTTAAAATTTGCATTTATTTTTTATTCACTATCCTGCAGGATTAAATATTCCTTGTACTTTATCAAAACATGCATTAATTAAACCACAATACATAGGATGATGCCATTTTACTTAGAGTATTATTGTTGCACTATATATATATATATATATATATATATATATATATATATATATATTAGGGTGTCTCTTATTTTTGAAGTGCATGCTGAAATTGAATTGTCACTCCTAAATTTGCTCCATTCATTGAAAAATGCCACATATAAAATTTTAAGGAGATTGCATAATATTTAGAAGGTGCCTTTGTTTGTTAAATCTTAAAAAAGTTGGACAAAAAATGAACCCTTTTTTATTTTACAATTAATAGAAAAAACATCTTTAGTTGAATCTTTACAAATTCTAGACATTAGAAAACTAGAAACATTTTTTTATTTAACACTGAGAAATTCAAATTTTTTCAATTTCTCAATTATGCCAAGTGTAGCTAGGTACTTAAGTGATTTATGTAAAGAAATTCTTTTAAACTCTTGTCCAATTTTTTTTTTTAAATAAAAAGGATATCTAACTTCATTCCATAAGCTTTTGTACTCATTTTTCTACTAAATGTTTCATTAATAAATGTACTTTGTTCATTAAGTTTCCCAAACCAACCTCAGAGCCTGAAAATAATGAATTTTAAATAGGTATCGGAATCATAAATTTAGAAAAGTATCTGGAATTGTATTGGAATTGGTAAAAATATTGGTATCATCTCATCACTAGCGGATATGCCAGGTCAAGATTAATAACATTGCAGATTCTTTGGATTTTATCAAGAATTTCTAAATATGTTGCAGAAACACTAGACCAAATGTGATAGCAATATTCAACGCATAGCCAAAATTTATATTACACATTTATGTGCAAGATGAATTCTGGCAAGAAATATTGTCTAGCACAACACAGTGAACCAATTTTCCAAGCAGCAGACCTAGCAATGGATTCAATATAATCTTTCCACTTCATGTCATATAGTGGTAATGATCTTTATGAAATTTCCCCAGATAGAGATAAAAATTAAAAATCAGTATCAAGCAACAAAGAAAACAATTTATACTTACTTCACAGATCCTCGGAATTAGGCCGACCTCTCCCTACAAAATACAGTGGCAGAGAGTCAATACTGATGTAGATTACTTGACAGATATAACTAGCAAGCTGCTATATAAGTCAAAAAGTTTTTACATATTGTTTAAAGAGTTGCTCAGAGCCGTCAATGATTACTACTTCAAATGTATTCCATCAATTATTAACTGGTTTTCTTGCTTTTATGCTTTCTTTTAAAGTATTTTTTGTCAGTATTTTTCATGTTCATACAACAAAAAAAAAAAAAAAAAAAAAACTCGCCATTTTAAAAAAAAAAAAAAAACTCGCCATTTTAAAAAAAAAAATAAATAAATAAAATCTTGATGTCAGTAGTGCATATAAGCTGAGCAAAACTTACAGGATCCCCCATCATCGTGTAGGTCTTTCCAGTACTTGTTTGTCCATATGCAAACACACAAGCATTGTAACCCTCAAAAGCTGCCTCCAAGATCTCTGTGCCCAAGTCTTGGAAAACCTGAAGGAAAAGAAAAGAGGATTTGGGTTATGTAAAAGGGTTTGACTTTCACAACTACTAAAATAGAACAATGCTTGAACTAAATTTTCTTTTATGAGAAAAAGGTGTTTATGCAACCTGTGAAAGTAACTGAAAGACATTAAAGCTTTCATTCACTGTCATGACAACATTGTGACACAAGAAATACTAAAAACAAAGCCAATACCGAAATTTCCATATGTTTAGTATGTAAAATAAAGGCTTCGCCATGTTTCCAAAACAGAGCACTCCTCTGGTGCAGAAAAGCAATTAGCATTCATTTATATAAAAAATCTTTCACATTCACAAATCCCAAAAATAACCTTGCCTAAGATTTCCATAAAACTGTAGCGAAATCTAAATTTTGAACAGGGGCATGTAAGTTCAGGGCCAGTTCAAGTGCAAAAAAAAAACAAAAAAAAAAAAAAAAAACTGTATGATAGAAAAAAAAATTTTTACACCAGATCCCTCAAGAAAAATTGACTTTCAACATCAAGGCAGATGGACGTAGGAAATTTTTATTGTATAGGAATGCTCAAAACATTTTCCCCATTTATTAATGGTAATTGCTTCTTTGCTTTATTCCGTTACAAATTAATGAAAGGGAAATTCGTACTAATGAAGGTATTCCACAAAAGCAAATGAAAATTATTTTTTGGGACAGCAAATATTAATTCAAAATTTTATTATTTGACACTAAGACATCTCTGCTAAAATTATAAAAAATGAGGTGAGGCAGGTGTTTAAAAAGAGGAAATAGGGAGAAAGAGAGGAAGACCAGTGGAGAGGGAGACACAGGGGAGATGGGAATGGGGAGGTGGAGAGAGAGGAAGGTAGAGAGAGGTGGAGAGAGAGGAAGGTAGAGAGAGGTGGAGAGAGAGGAAGGTAGAGAGAGGTGGAGAGAGAGGAAGGTAGAGAGAGGTGGAGAGAGAGGAAGGTAGAGAGAGGTGGAGAGAGAGGAAGGTAGAGAGAGGTGGAGAGAGAGGAAGGTAGAGAGAGGTGGAGAGAGAGGAAGGTAGAGAGAGGTGGAGAGAGGAAGGTAGAGAGAGGTGGAGAGAGGAAGGTAGAGAGAGGTGGAGAGAGGAAGGTAGAGAGAGGTGGAGAGAGGAAGGTAGAGAGAGGTGGAGAGAGGAAGGTAGAGAGAGAAAGGAAGAGATAGATGGAGAGAGGAAGGAAGGGAGAGTAAGGAAGGGAGAGTAAGGGGAGGGGAGAGGAAGGAGAGAGAAAAAAATATAGAGAAATAAAAACTTGGGAAAAGTTAAAAGTAGTGAAGTAAGCTCCAAGCAACACTTTTCCTTAACAATCCACCCCTAAAGGAAATACACACTGACAAACTGGAGAAAAAGGAAAAGGCATGCTGGTTAAAGTTTATACAGGAAAAGGGGTAGAAGCAAACCCAAAGGTTGGGTTTGTTTAATGTATGATTCGAATGAAGGATATGGCTATAAGGATGAGTCACACTGTATAATGAATGACTTCCTTATACAGTAGTAACCTAAACTACGGTGACACATTAAGTGTTCCTCTGTGTGTGTGTGTGTGTGTGTATATATATATATATATATATATATTAGAGAGAGAATTAATAGTAGTATACACACAGTATTTTGATAATATATAGAAACTTAACAAGAAGGTGTGTTCACAATTAGAGAAAATTCTTTTTCATCACCGATATATTTACAAAATTAACATGTATTACAAACTAGGGGGAAAGTATGCTGCAGGAAAGAACTTATTAATCAAATCTACTGCCAAAAGAAATATTTTATATAAATTGAGCTTAAAAAATAATGATAAAACCCTGAAAACTGATGAGATAAGACAAAGTTCTATCATGGATGAATTGGCACAGAATATGAATGTCCATTATTTTCCAAAACAAGCTGGAAATGTGTTTTGAAGTGGGTGATGTAAAGTTCTCAACTTGACCAAGAAACTCTAAAAAAAGATTCTGGTTTGATTATTTGGTCAGATTTTGGGAAGTGGGTTATGCCAAGAACTTTTTAGTAAAATATCATTCATAACTAGAGCTTTAAGGTCATGTGTTTTTGATGACTTGCTACCATAACCCCAATCCTATTTTTTTAATACAAAATCAGAATTGGTTTCTAGTAGATCAATAACAGGTTAACTATACACACCATAGAATTTTCATCATTAGGGCTTCCTATGTGATTCTTTTGTCTTGCATAGCAATCCTTACAAGATTATACATATTCTTTATATTGACATACTCGTTTATGACTTTCATAGTAAATAATTCAAATGAGTTATTTCTACAAGTTTCTAATTAGTCCAATCTGACAATTTCATATCACTTTGTTAGAGGACAGCAGTACAAATATTAGTCAGCCCCTAAAAACACCAACTTCTGACCATTAAAACAACCCAACTATCAATGAATTGACTCAGTTCTGCATCATAGTGTGTGTGTGTATATATATATATATATATATATGCACGCACCTTTCTTGAAGCATTTAGTTTTAATTTCAAGCTAATAATACAAGGTGGTCCGAAAATCTTGTCACCCCTACATAATATAATTTTCTATTTCAACATGAATGATACCAGAATACCCATCAGTTGAAGGACATCGTTTGGAGAACCTTTGCAACAATCAACAAACCACAGCTTTGTAAAATATCACACAGAATTCTTGTAAAAATTAATTATTCATTAATTTTTTTTTCTTAAGACAATAGTGTTCATAAAAGTAATTAAAGGCTTTTATTAAATAATGCCTTAGTTTTATTGCATTCTTTATTTTAAAATTCAGAGCTGATTTTTAGTAACTAAGAATCCTGTTTTATAAAAAAAAATATTAATGATTTAAATTTCCAATGACTTCTGCTTTTAACTAATATAAACATTAAGCCCTACAAAAATGAATTTATTGAAATTTCATAAAATTAAATAAGTGGGGAGGGGGTAACATATAAAAAAATATTTAAGTTTTTCTAAAAAAAAAAAAAAAGAAAAGAAACATTTTAAAAATAATTTCATTCATTTGGAAATAAGTCCTGAACACTTCATTAAAATCCAATAATTATTTGATTTTTAAAAGAATTTCCAAATCCATGTGTTCTTCACAGCAAAAATAATCTAAAATTTCTTATACTAACTTATGGTCACCCGCTGATGCAAGAAAAAAAGAAAAATTTTCATCCAAGGTTTTGAAGGTTTTAAAAAGATTAAAAAATATAATAATCAAAAAATTCCTCTTAATAATAATGATTTTGATGATCAAACTTTTTTTTGAGTTTGGTACATTTTTTTCACCATGTATGCTTTTTTTTTTAACCTATCTTTGGAGGCACCTATATAAAATTTATTATTTTAAACATTATATTGAACACTTTGCATTCCAAGTGTCTACTATAATAACATTTGAAGTAATAAAAATGCCAGATTAAAAATAAATCCATTAATTCCTTGAAAATGCATTATTATATATATTAAAGAGGAGGGAGAAGGAAAAGTTCTGCTTGATCCACTTCCCAAAATCTGACCAAAGTTTGTTTTGGTGGGGAGAGAAATGTGTTCTTGGTTTGACTGACAGCTTTTCACTACAGTCTCACAAAATGTGTGTGTGTGTGTGTGTGTGTGTGTGCTCTTAAAAAGAAAATCTGTTTCATCAACTCTGAGATCATCATTAACTGTAGAAAGTTTAACAGCTGCTAACCATATGGTTTATATTTTTAGTCTTGCATCTCACAGTAAAATGAAAAGAAATTGCAAATAAGAAAAAGAAAGAGACTCAGCAAAGAAAAGAGGAAACATGTGCATCAATTCCAATGGTCATAAATCCTTTTTTTTATATATTCAGATTTCTGTCCATAAAAAACTATAAAAGTGTAACAACATCTTTCAGATAAGTTCAACCATTGGAGAGAATTGATAATAACAAAATGCGATTTGATTGACAATTCAAATCTAACAATATAAGCATCTTCTGAATATATCTTTTTGGGGATCAGTTTTTACAAGACAGTGCTGAAAAGTTCTCACCCTGAACAAGAAAAGGATTCAAAGAGAAAAGTTTGAATGTTTTGCTATTCGGTTTGATTTTGGAAAGTTGGTTGGGCCAAGAACTTTTCAACATCATCTCATGTCTTGATAGTTTATTTTAAACTGCTTGATTGATGAAATTGATTCAATTACAAGCTTACCAGGTAACTTATGAATATACATTCTTCTGTCTTGAAATTCAGGTCAAGACAACCTTTTCACAACACTACAGCCAAAGATCAGCTTTGTTGAGTAATTTCAGGCATTAAAAAAAGACAGCAGTAAAGATAAGTAAATTTCTAGAAGGTGTTTGCAAATATAAGAGCCTCAAAGGACAGGAAATTGTGAAGAGCCATGATCGCCAACATCCTGAAGGGACATGAAACATAGAAGTAAAAACAGTAAAGATAAGTAACTTTCTGAAAGGTGTTGGTAAATATAATATCAAGTTACTACTTTATTTGTAGATTGTAAATATGCACCATGAAATTTCCAGTTATTATAAAATAATTGCAATAAGTTACATTACTAATAAAATGCTATTGTAACCACCATTTTATAATTTATAAAGGTCCTGGAGTAATGGCTAAATGACTAAGCATTTTATTTCCTGTATCATGCTTTCACAATAGAAGCTAGCCTTACAGCCACATCACATTGAAACACTAGCTCCCATATGGTCACTGAAGTTAAGCAACATCAAGCCTGGTCAGTAACTAGATGTGTGACCACTTGGGACGTCCTACTAATTAACCTATAGCTGAGAGCGAAAAGTGGTGGATTCATACCTTTCCCAAGGGTATTTGCACATAAGTGAATATAACGAACCTAATGGGAATTGGAACTTGATTTCCAATTCTGAGTCAAGCTTACAGCACCTGGTATTTCCAAGCGGTTACCCATCTGGGTACTGATCAAGCTTGATGTTGCTTAACTTCAGTGATCATACTAGAAAAGGTGTTTCAGCATGATATGGCCATAAGCCAGAATTGATAAATGGAGTGAGAGAAAGAATGAAAAATAAAAAATAGAGAGAGGTAGAAGAATAAAATAAGGAGAGAAAGAGAGAGTGAGGTATCAACAAAGAGGAAGCATTCTAGAGAAAGAGCAGCTAATTACATTCAGTAGTTAAGACAAATTTAATCGATGAAAGGTCAGTTGTTGTTCATTATTTTGAAAGGGGTTGCCTTATCTTGGTTTAGGCATTCTTCTTTTCATTATGTACACATAATTAGCTCTGGTTTTAAGACTGGATTATGTGGAAGAATACTTTATTCATTTAGCATCAAAAAAAGTCATGGAAATTTATATCTTACAGACAAAAAGTTTACACTTGTAAACTTTGACCAAAGCTGAGAGAAAGCTTTTTAATATAAAAGTGCATTGAAATAGTGACATAATTTAAAGAGACACAGAATAAAAACTAATCCTCACACAAGAGAAAGAATTGTGCTTTATAAAGATTGATTGATTGATTTGTTTTCCTATGGTTTATCAATCATAAGGTTATTTAAAGCCAAAAAGTATTTTGGTATTATAAGATTATTTTTTTTTTGAGACAATGATTTCCTGATACAAGTCCTACTATTTAACCCATAGCTGGGGGGAAGAAGAGGATTCATACCTTTCCCAAGGATAACGAACCTGGCTGGAATTGGAACTCTCCTTTCTGAATTCCAATTGCCAGCTGTTATCCATTATACCAAGCTTACAGTTCCTTATATTCCCAAGTGATCGCATGTCTACATACTGACTAGACTTAATGTTGCTTAATTTCAGTGTTTAGATGAGAACCAGTGCTTCAATGTGATGTGGCCGTATGTCATATCTTTATAAAAATAAAGATTAAATCAAACTAACCTAAAAAAGTGAGATCTCTCCAATTGAACTTTACTATTTTGATCAGTTTTCAGTGTAAACTAGAGAGGTTTAAGATACCAATTAGCATATAAAGACTATAGCATTATGATCACTAATTGTTCAGTTGCTCTCATCAGTAGTTCTCAACCAGGGTCCATATAACATTACTGGTGTCCATGGTAATATTTTAGTGGTCCACAAAACAATTTCACTTCAAAACATTTGTTACAATTGAGAATTTGAATTTCTACAGTAATCTACACCATATTAAAATAATAAAAACTAGCAGAGAATGAGATCAAGCAATACAAGTTAGCCACCCTTTTACTCTATTTTATGTTTTGATTGAATAAAAACTGAATAAAAACTGAGTAGGATATATAGTGTACATAAATAATTCCATAGAATTTAGTTGCCAAATACAAGTTTATTTTCATTAAATTAGTTTTAATTCAAAATGAAGCAGATAGATTTACTATTTCTACAATACAATTCCTAAAGTTATCTATTAGTAAAAAAATAAAATAAACTTTTTTTTTCATTGAATGGTTATGGGAATCCACAAATAAAAAAGGTTGAGGACTAGAGTCTAGTTGAACCATAGGTACCATCAGCTAGTGAAAAGATATTTTTCTGTCTTACACTCAGAGTATTTTGATGAAATTGTTGCAAGTAGTCATAAAAGTGTTTAATATTTACTAATTCCACATCCTGGATTTTTATGAAGGATTCAGGATACACAACATCACTGCTTTCCATCCAATTTCAGATCATTTGTGTTTTGGAAAGATTTATCTTGAGTCCTACTTCTTTGAATACTTGGTAAAGAAAGCTGATTTTTTTTTCCAGATCAATTTTGTTCCAACTATGAATACCTATGTCATCAGCATAGCTCCCTCATCCTCTGAAAACAATGACCTCAGGCAGGAAAGCAGGAATGTTGTTTTCTATTAGTAGTTTCAATTTGTGATACAATAAGGAATGTTTAAGTGATCAGGGCCTATCTCTTCACATCTATGCTTGTATACACTCAGAGCCTAGTCTAGGAAGAGATTAAATAGATTGGAGCTCTCATTTCCTTTTTGTCATACTCAAGATGAGGTTTGGAACATTGTTATAATCATGTAAATTGCTTTGAGTAAGGAGTAATTCTTTCAGGAACAGAGATATCTGAAAAAATCTGAGGTGTAGATTTATATTTTTGTAAGATTCAATAGCAGCACTCTCAAGAATTTTCCATCTAAGTTATTTACTTTCTCTTAATAGGTATGGCATTCTTTAAATGAAAGAGAAAATAACTTAGATAGAAAATTCTTGAAAAAACTGAATGCAAAACTATAGAAAATCAACTGATAATAAAGAAGAGGAATCTGTGAAGACCAACAGCAGCAACAACTAAAGTGGATAGCAATTTAACTCAAAGGGGAAATAATGACATAACATTCTGCACCACTTTAAATAGAAGGTTTGAAAGGAAACTCCATCAATACTGGAAAGTTCAATAAGAGCTACTGGACTTGAAAAAGCTATTTTCTTGAAAAAGTGTTTTAAGAGAAAGATTTTATAAATTTCAACCAAAAACAGTACTGGGTGCTTGATCAATGAATGTCAAATGTTTCCTTGGAGGGAAATGGTTAATTTTACCATATGATTGTCCACATCTTGAAGGAATATATAACTTCAACATGACTGTGAAGCATCATTCAGTAAGAAATTTCTAGCATAAAACTACTTTTAACACATTCAATCACTTTTGGGTTGGACCGATTGATTTTATATCTCAACCCTGGTTGGGTTATTTAATATCAAAATAAATTTTCTTCAGGTGTCTATAAATCCAGGTAACTGTCAGTGAATTTGGAACTGAGCTCTTTATTTAATCCATGGAGGTAGACTGTTCGCAATCCAATGTCCATGCCTAAGAATATCTTGTTTTTATTTAATACTTCTCAGTTATTGCTCCCCATTTCCAACGAGGGGAAAGTGGGTGCTACCTATCCCATGACTTGAATTCACAATTACCATGTAACCAAATTTATGAATCATCACTTTAATCCACAAGCCCTTTCATCTTGTGAGACAATCCTGAATATAGAACTTGGAGCGTTAAACCTAATGTTCATATCTGTCAGAAGTTACCCAGATCAACACCTGTTTGATAGATGATATGGTTTGTTTTTTTTTTTGTTTTTTTAATGGCTTATCAACCTTTTTGCAGGTTATTTATATCTAAAACATATTTTAGATTGTAAGAATAATTCCATTATTTTTTTTTGGGGGGGGGGGGGGTAAATGAATTTTTTTATAATAATTTTTCCAGATCTAAGTTCAACTATTTAACCCATAGCTTCTGGAAGGAAATGGATTTGTATCTTTGAGAGGTTTTGCACAGAAGTGAATGTGATGAACCAGACTGGAATTCAAACATGGTTCTCTGATTTCTCATTCTGACCTCCTATACATTACACCAGACACCTGAAGAAGGCTGAAGTGCGCAATAACCAAAATATTGTAATAACAACAAAGATATAAAGATATTAGTCTGACTGTAAATGTAAATAATGATAACGCCTCATTCCAGAAATTCTGACAAAAATTATACTGAAAATGTTGTTTATTTTCCTCCATTTTAAATGTTAGATTCAAACAAATATGTTAGGCTTGACATTTTTTAAATGCCTACTGATATGAGTTATCTCAAAACAAATGTGATCTTGAATTAAATTAGTTTATCCTAAAGGCATCTAACAAATTTACAATTAATTTTTTGGTTAACTTAAACCTTATTTAGTTAGCAAGAGTTTTTTTTCTTATTCACTAACTTTTTAAATTATTCATTCATACAATTTATGGTATCATTAACAAATATGTCAAAACTTCCATTTCCATAAGATGTAGAACACTGCAAATTCCAAACATTTGGAAAAAAATAAAATTCCTGGCTCTATTTCAGCACCAACTGCATTTAAATTCAGCACATGTCAGCAAGATTCTAATTTTTAATCAATGCCCACTAACTATACCATTACTCCATCTTTCACCTACTTTGCTTTAACGATCTTCTCCATGGTGCTATGAAAATAAAAGTTAATTAAAACACTAAATTTTACAAAGTTTTCATAAGAGCTCCAGCACTCAATCTGTACTATTTTTTTTTAAATCAATTCACCCAAAACAAGTCGATAATGTCACTAAGCTGCAAGGGGTTACTGGGAGTGAAAGAGAATTCAATATTTTTCTATGCAGGAAGGCCAGTGCTCATTGGTTGAAATGTATTAATCAAAACAGCTTTAAGGATAGAGTTTTTGGGGTTTTTTTTTCGGTCAAGCTATCTCAGACATTCACGAATATCACACCAACCATCACGGTTCTGCATTAAGGTCGGAATGCCATCAGGGTGGCATTCTGTGTCATAACATAGCTGGTCAATTTAGGTGGTTACTGGGCAACCAACCCATCTTGCTCTATGGTTAGGTGGCCAGAGCAGTAAATCACTTGCAAGTTCTTGTTTTGCTCACCAGTGGTGTCCTACAAGAGCGCATTTTGTGTTCACGTAAGATTGTAGGGTGCCACTTTAGCATATATCCTACCAATCAATGTATCCTACCACCACATTTGTATCCTACATTATCTAACTTAAGGGGAAAAGCAAAAACGGAAAGAGGGATGCCATTTAAAATTTTAAAGAAATTATAAAATAAGAAATTTGAGTAAAAAAAAATCATAAAACAAGATATTTGAATCTTTTAAATAAAAATATTCCGAATGTCTGAACATATCAAGAAAAACGTCGGGACAATGCCTTGATAATATAGGATACAAATGTGATGGTAAGATACGCACTAAAGCAGATTGGTAAGACACACGCTAAAGTGGCACCAGTTGTAAAAATATCATGGATGGGTCCATAGAGATGTGATTTAGCTAGATCATGTCTCCAAGAGATGTTAAGTATAGCTCTTAGCATCTAAGTGTAGGTTCCATGAAGTTTAGACTAAACAGTTTTGCTTAATGTCCAAGCAGTGGCATCATACATTATCACTTCTACAATGTCTCGAAAGAACTTGATGAGTTTTTGAAAAGCTAACAAACATTACAGAATGGTCATAAAGTGTATTAGTTGCAACATTTACAAGTGACCATAATTAAAAGCTGCTTAAAGCTCATAACTACTATCAAGATATATTCTAGAATTGCTATTTCAGCATATTTAAAATGATATCCAAACATTGTGTCAAGATAACATAAAAAAATAATTATACAAAATACTTTCAGAGAAAACGGAATTCTTTCACTTTATTCAAATGTCACTATTTGGGTTTGGTCAAGAAATTACAATCAAATTAACATCAAATGATTCACTGATCGCACCACATCAAAATTCTATTTATCCCAAAGATGCAAAAGCAAATAATTTACTACTGATGAAAAATCAATGTTGTTTGTTTTAAACTAGCATTCCTGATAACAACTGAAATGTTGACAAACATGGACCTTCATGCCCACAAAAAAATTAAAATAATTTTTTTTTAAAATGAAGTGTCAAAAGGATGGTTTCTCCATTGACACAGCTTTTATTTTAACTACCTTCACTCCTCAGAAATGCATATTGTTTAAAAAAAAAATTTTTTTTAAAAATTAAATCTGGAATAAAACTTAAATATATGATGAAATTTATACAACTTTTTGCTCATGAGAATTACAACAAAGATAAGCACTATTTATCAAATAGATTGTTTATTTACAAGAATAATTTTATATTTACAACATTCTAAGAACTAATACAATTCACACTAATGAAATATTTATCATTTACTAATTTATAAAAAAAATAAATGAAAACAATGTCTTATTCATAAATTTATAAACATTTATTAAATTAAAATATGCAACCCAAATATAAGGAAATCCTTATTTGCCATTTTATCAATTTCAAATCATTTAGCAAGTAGCAGATGTTTTACCAAACATTAAACAATACTAGTGTAAATAAACTAATAATGTTTATTATTTTTGTTGTGAATCCTCAAGAACAAAGAAAATGTAGAAATTCACTTTCATATGTTTAGGTTTTATTATAATTCTAATCATCGCTTTTTAAAACAAACACTCTCAAGGAGTGAAGGTAATTAAAATAATAGTGGTATCAATAGAAAAAAAACAACCTTTTGAAACTCCGCTTTTTTTTTTGTGGATATGAAGGTCCATTTTTGATGAAATTTTGATTGCAAATCTACTCAATTGTGTGATCAGACTTATTTAATTGCAGACTTTCTACAAGGGCCACAATCTATAAATCTATACAAAATAATGACAAGATATATCATTTCATGAAAAGGTTAACAAAGAGCTTTTTTAAATACTTGGGAGTGGCTGATAAGATATCAATCAAGAAATTTATCTTGGGTTTTCTTACTCTGGCAGTGAATCAGATAGCGATTTAAGATAATTTGTAGATGATAATGAATGTCAAGATTACAAAGTCAGATTCTATTTTCAGATCCATTTTAACATTTCCCTTCAGTTTCAAATATCAACAACCTCAGCCTTATTTGGGGTTTCTTTTAATGTACAAAGCAATGATATATTCACCAGGGATGCAGCAATCATTTTGTATATTATTTATAACATGACAGATAATGTCACCTTAGTTTTTTTTTTCATAAAACATTTCAAATCACTGCATGAAGAAAAAAAGAAAAAGTTATTAATTTGATAAATTTTTCAACAACAAATATTCATATTTTTCTAAAATGCATCAGAACTTGTCTAGTTTAAGAAATTTTGTAATTATCAGATTCTAATTGCAGCAAACATTTTTTTAAATCTGTGTAATGAAGGATTTTTTAGTATGATTAATCATTGAATTATTTTGTTTCTATTTTAAGGCAGTTTATTACTACAATATATTTTTGGTGCTTTTGGAGGAAAGAAATGCACACATATTTGCAGACCCTTTGATAGGGTATCTAATCAATCCTTCAAGGAAAAGCTGGCATAACCCAAAAAATATAATTATAAATAAAAAGTACAAAAAATAAAAAGAAACAAATTTAAATATTAAAATTCCTTAAATATGGCTATTCTGTGAATTGGCCATAATTAAGCACAAAGATAAACAACCATTTCATCATTATATATATATATATATATATATATATATATAAGCAATTGTGAAAACAACATATATTTTGAAACAAATGGGTATGAAATGGAGTTTATGAAATTACAACAAATTTTCAATTGATCCTCCATTTTGTTGTTGTTATAGTGAAAGACATCTTGTCTAGATAATAGACTGTCCCATCTATTATAAGTAGGAGTCAGTAGTAGTCGAGAGAAAAAAGTAGTCAGTGACCACAACTCGATTACTCTGCGTAACACTTTATTACAAGTTCCTAACGTTTCTGTACGTTTAACCTATTTAGGACGCATTTAGGACGCATTTAGTCCGAATACAGTTTCCACTAAGGAAATAACTCCACAACAGTTGTATAACCAAGGTTGCATGTTTGATCGAATTATTGACAGACTATCCATAACTTGAGGCATGTGCTAAGCTTCTAAGGAATGTCTCTCTTGCAGTATCTTTGTGGTTTCAAACTTTTCTATCAAATGAGTAATTGTTGATAAAGCAAAAGGATTCCATTTTAAATTGTTCTCATGATTCATTGGAGTGCAGCAGCAACAATGAGAGCTTATTGTACATATTTCTATAATCCAATATTGTTCAAGAATAAATAGATTGAGTAATTAGGCTCAATATCTATGCCATTGTATTTACGGTTTTTGAAAATTTAAACAGGTTTTTAAAATTAGTGTACATTGATGGTAGAACTTACATTTTTATTTGTTCTAACAGAATTTAAAAGGGTGGATCATTAACTCTATTACCCAACACATACTTATCTGAATTTGGGCCTGAAATTATCATTGTATTATTAACATTCATCATTGAAGTAGACTGGCAAAGGGATTATGTTAAAGAAAGAAATATTTGTAAAAATATAAATGTTTTTCATCATTAGGCTAGAGGGTTATTGATCTACATATATTTCTCAAGTTGTACATGAAGTAGAAAAATTAAATGCTTTATAATCAAAGTTTTCTCTCCCTGTCTGATATAGAATATACAGCTCGTATTTTTAACAGATATTTTAATAAAGAAACCCTGACAGTACTATAGTACAAAATCATCATCTTCCTTTAACTTTTGTTCATGGGCAAATATGATATATAAATTTCTATATATCAGGGTAATGTTAGGCATATGAATGACAAAGTGGAAAAAATTCTGTGTAACACATTTCATCCTTTAGGATTTCATTGGACTAAAGTAATATTTTTGGTGATGGAATTATATATATGTAGGAAGGAGAGGGGAACATAAAAACATAAGTGCCAGTTATGATCATGCACTGACAAGAAATGTTGAAGATATTGAAACACTGAAATTTAAGACAATTTATATACATACATATATATATATATATATATATTAGTCATGTCTGAGCATGTAGTCTAGCCAATTATATTCAGTTTCTTTATGTTTTCATTTTTATCATTTTTTTATCAAGAGGAAAGCAAAAGGGTATAGAAAGTGCTTTGATTGCAGTTTCTTACAAATTTCACCTTTCTTGGCAGTTCTTTTATTACCACAATGTGGGATACTTAATAAAAGTGATACAAACAAAAACACAAGAAAACTAAATAAAATTGTCTAAACTACATGCCTAGACATGTCTACAAAATTCTTTTAATACCAAAGTTTAAAATTTCAGTGTTTCAACATCTTCACTGTTTCCTGTTAGTGCATAATTATAAATGACGCTTACATTTTTATATTCCTCCTCCTCCTCCACTTCAGACATTTTCTATAATTCTACCAACAAAAACAGTCCATTGAGGTTCAAAAGGCTGAAACACATTACATTTTTCCCCACTTTATCATTCATTTGTTTAACTTTGTTCATTAATTTATAAACAAAGTATAAATATTAAGCTAAAAGCTGTAAATGCCATATTTGCAGAGATGTAAGAAACATTATTATATACTTTAAACTTTGGGCCAACAAGCTTACCTTGTTTTTGTTTTTTTTTATTCTCAAGCATTTGAACCTCAAATCCACATGTAAAATCCAAGGTAATTGTTAAAGTCATGATTTTTTTTTCTTTTTAGAAAGAAAAACTCAATAACTAAGACATTGAAGTTTTGCTTCTTTTTAAAAAAATTCAAAAAGTTCTTTAAAATTAGTCTACAAGGATGCTGGAAATGATGTTTTTGTTCTAACAATATAAAAAAGTGGATCACTAACTCTGTAATCCAACTTGTATTTGGCTGTATTTTGATCTGAAATTATCACTGTATAATGTTTAATCTCTGTAATTAAGATTTATTCCTCAAGTGCAATAGTTTGTGAAAAAAAAAAAAAAAAAAATTTTCCATCATTAGGTTACAGACTTTCTGATATACCTACATATCTTCAAGTGTACAATCACAATGTTTGTGAAATAGAATATAACAAACCAATGATTTATAATCAATATTTTATTTCCCCATCTGTTATAAAATTCATCTTGTGTTTTTAGCAGATAATTTTATATATAAAGAAGTCGCTATGATAGAGCATTTCTCAACATGGCATTTGCCTTCCATCATGTTACCTTGTGATCATGCAGCATGCCCTTTCCCAGCTGAGAATGTAAATGCAACATGGGGTAATCATTGACTGGTCAATAGAAAGTTTGGGCGAGTACCACTTTGTATGTTTACATCAAATTTGATTTTTTTTTTTAAATCATTTTTCTTTCTTTCATTTTTTATTTTTTTTGTGTATCTTTTATGCTGTCAAAACTCATACATTACACAAAACCCAAGTGCCTCCTACCTCTCCCCAATCCTCCACAGAGTAGGTGTCGTCTAACGCATGAGGATGGCTTTCTTCATTTAGTAATTTAGAAAGAAAAAAAAAATAAAAGTAGGAAAGTTAATGTGTAACAACCAAATTTTTCAATAATGTTTCAAAGACTTTTTTCATGACAGTTTATTCTGAAGTTCTGTCCCATTTAGAAAGAAAACAAGACAAGGTTTCACCTTCTTTCCTTAAAAGGGAAAAACATCCTTAATTCTTTTATAATGATACATTAAACAAGATAAGTGCTGATAAACTCTGATGCCTGTGAGTATATGACAAGGTTAAGGTACTTGAAAGGTCTAATATACTTATTACTCATTTAAGTACAGTAAACATACATCTATAAATACTTATATACATATCTACACAAATGTAGTTTTGCACTTATAAATTATTCACATATACAAAGAAGCATTACATATGTACACACACGCATATATATATTTTCAAATGTTAGATTTAGTGGATGCCCATATTTAAGCAGATACTCCATTTTTTAAACAATTTTTTTTTTCGTCTACCAGCCTACACACTCAAGGAAACTTAATAAATAATATCCATTATTCATTTTACCTGAGTGTGCAAACTGGTAGATGAAATGTGTATAATGCAACTTCATGTATATTGCAACCCCTGAAGTTTTTGCATGAATTTTAATCCCAGCAGAAAAAAAAAAAAAATTACATGTACATAATGCAACTAGTCACCGTAAATGCATAATTTTTAACCTCTTCAAAAACAAAAAAAAACAAAAAACTAAACTACTTCTATCTGCAAGTGACCAATGTAAATATTACCTCCCTGACCTATTAATTGAACTTTTATTTTTGTTGATTTTTAATACATATTAATCTGACATAACCTGTGCTATATTTAATTGTTGCTATTAATGTTAGCAAAATATGATCTATGCATTGCCCTCGTCTGTCTTTATATTTTATCTCTTAATTAAGCTGTCTCTCCAGGTTGCTGTCTCACCCCTCCACTTTTTATATCCATAATGATGAAAGCCAAGGGTTCTTTCATTGATCTTCTATGAAAAGTAGAAACAAAAAGTAAAAGCTTTAATGTATGTCAAAGACATTCTCTCATCGTCTCCATATTTTTCAGTACACACATTTGCAGATTACGACTTTACAACTCTTCCAAGCTGTAAGGCTCAAGTCCTTGATACTTAAACTCTCAGCCATAAGAATGCCATATGATATTTATATCAATAATTATATCAGAGGTGTGATAAATATGATATCTTGTCTTTCCCACCACTGTAACATAGCTTCCCTGTTCCTTTCCTATAAATACATCCTTGGTATTTGTTCTGATTAACTTTTCACCATGATTACTAACATTATTTTTGTTTAGTTTTTTGTATATAAAAAGTAATCATTGTAAATTTTCATTGGGTTTCATTTTTAAAATGTTTTTTTATTCCCCCCACCCACAACAGACAAATTGTAAATATGGGAACTAGTTAGGACTTTATAGAGACTCTGGAGTATTATGGTGACTGTAGTAAGAATGGTAAGAAAGAATGTGCTGTTTTGGAATAAGGAATAATGTGGTATGCTTTAGTAAGTAATTGTGGCTAGCTAAGTTTAAGATTAAAGACCAGCTTTACCCCCCATCCCCCTTTTTGGCCTTGTGCCACATTTTTGTATTTTCAAAATAAATATTCTTTCCGCCATGGTACCTAGACTTTATGAATTTAAGCACACTACTAGATTGGTGTCTAGGTCTCATCATTTTACAGCTGAAATGGTGAGATGTAACCGTAAGTTCTAAGCTAACAGTTTTTTCTCTTGCACTTCTTGCTTGTGGAACTCTTTTCAGTCTTCTTAATTCCTGTTGTTTTATTATTCTCTCTTCTTCATAATGTTTTCTTTTTCACATATTCTCCCACACCCAGTAAACCATTGGAATGAAATGATTAAAAAGAAGAAAAATAACTAACTACTTGATGAATATTGAGCAGTTCGTGCACATTGAACTATTAGTGGAGGTGAGGGAGTATCAATCAATATGAAGAACTAATTTGTATTTCATTCAACTCTAAATAATTTTCTATTTTTATTCTTCAAAAAGTTTAGTAATGAAATTGTGATTTATGTAAAAATACTATAAAGTTGAGAGATGTAGACATTCTTCTCATTTTATAAACAGGTTCTACTTGAGACTTTTCTATTTGTTGTATCCCAAAGGAGTCAAATGGACTTGCCCAAGAGTTACTTAAAGGAAAGTAACAACAACAAGTGCAAGACAACCCAACACCACCAATTCGACACTGGGACAAATCAGGACCAAGACAACTCAGTACCAGAAAAACATAACTTTTTTTATAACCAAATGAAAGTAATTTATTAAGGATCAAAACCTTAATTAGTGATTTTTTTTTTCAAATAAGGCATTTGTAAAGGCATTATGTAAAATATGAAGCATTTTTTGTTTTTCATTATTTTTAATAATAAAGTAAATTATAAAGAAATTTATTTTTTAATAAAGTAAATTGAATAAAACAAACTTGTTTTTAATTATTTTTTAATAAAAGTAAATAAAAAAAAATGCAAAACAAAATGAAGCGGTTTTTTATTTTATTTTTATTAAAGCAAATCATAACGTAATTTATTTTTAATAAAGTAAATCAATACTCTAAAATATTTTATAAAAATAATGTAATGAAACACAAAAAATTTTTAAAAAAAAACAATTTTTTTATTTGTATTATACAAAAATTGTTTTAAATATTTAAAAATTTACTCAAAATTGTATGCAATACCTCTTCATTTGCCTTCATATATTTCTTCAATATTGGGGAAGGAGGGATGACCCACAAATAACTTTTTTGTTGACATTTAAAAAAAAAAATTGAAAGATGGAAAGATTATTTTTCTTTATATATTAGTATTTTCATGACATATATATAGATGCAGGCCTGGGTGATATTTCATTGTACCAATAAAGTAAATCTCATAAAAGCCACCCACAACAAAATGTGAAAATGGATCCATGCACACACAGTTGAAATATTTGATTATCAAAAGAGATTAAATAAAAAATCTTTGTTTTTTCTCTCCATGGATGCCATATTTTATCTAACAAACTTTGATTAAAGTAACATCTTCATCATCTGTGCCACACATATTGGATGATGCTTCTTCAGACTATGCTAAAGAGCTTTCAAAGTCAGTTCAGAGGATAGAGCATGAAACAAGATATCAAAATGTCAATAGATACATTATTGGCATCATATCATTAAGCTGCCTCATCCTGGGTAATTTTTAAGCTAGTATAAGGTTTTCACTCAATGGTGAATTTGCTTAAAATCAATAACTCATTATGCTTTATGTGTATGACATAATCTTTGCCTATTAAACTATGTTCATCAAAGCACAAATAGCACTATGATCAGACAAATGGCAAGTTAACCAATAATATAGGCAGGAATATGTGTATGCACTAAAACTTGTAGATGTAAATATATCCATACACTTAATATTAATACCTAGGCACACATTCTTATATACATTCATGTATACTTACAATATATATTCTTTTTAACTCTTGTCATAATGATATATACACAAATGGGTAGGTAACATTAATGTTATCAGTGTGGAAAGTGTAATTGGTAAGCCAAGCTCAAATTCTGGTTTAGTCTACTGTGTTCACTTTCAAACTAATGCTCTTGAGAAAGGCATGAATTCATCTCTTCTCCTTCCAACTATAAATTAAATAGCAGGGTTGACTGGGCTTTGTAGCCTTGTGTGGCAATCAGTCTAAGAGAAAGAAAACAGTTCCATACCATGGAAAGTCTCTTCACAGATTCTTTTTCTTAATTATCTGCAAATAGTCACAACTTCTTAGGAAGTTGTGGCTATTTACAGATAATTAAGAAAAAGAAACTTAAGAGGCATGATCACTTAAATCTGGAAACAGCATTAAAAAACAGTGTGTACAAATAAAAATACTTTCAGTCTGTTTTTTGCTGCTAGATAACTAAACACAAACACCTAAACACAAACACCTAAACACAAACACCTAAACACAAACACCTAAACACACTGTGGTTTTTTTCCTCAATTAAATCAAACACTCTTGTATAGACATGAACTGAGAGAAGTATAAAAACATATGAACAGGTTCTGAAAAGTTCTTGGTTTGACCCCCTTCATAAAAAAATCTGACCCAATGAATAAACATCAAAATCTTTTAAATCCCTTCTTGGTTGGGCTGTGACCTTTTCAGAAGCTACTTGCATATGTGCATCTATAAATATCTACTATATTTGATAACATATAAGACCCTTCTCTCCATTTCAACAGAAAATATTAGAAAAAAAGATAGTTGTTGAGTGGCACCATTAAACGAACTTCATCCATGTTCCTGCATTGGCTTGGTTAAAAAAAAACAAATTTCATTCTGGACATTTATTACAAATTAATCAAATTTTAATATTTAGTGGGCAGGATGGAATTCATATCCTATTAAATATGGTAGATATATACTTGAAAATATGAGCCAATTTTTTTTTATTTTTGCTTTAAAATAAATATGAATTTAATGCATAAATACATAAAAATTCCAACAATCCTTCAGGTCTTTTTTTTTTTTCTTGTTTCCAAAAATCCTTTTAAAAAGATCAAAAGCAAAAGTATTTAAAACTCCTTTCCGCACCCTGATTTCAAACCTATTCATAAAGATCTGAGTCAGGTAACTTTATCATAAGGGAGCATTAGGATGTAGGGTAGGCTCCAAAGTACTATAAAAAAGATAACCCAAAATTGATAAAGCTCTGTATCCTTTTCAAAGTTGTGTAATATGTTATATACAACAAGCATAGCAATAAAATGTGAGATATATATATATATATATATATATATATATATATATATATATATATATAACACAAGCAAGCACTCTGTTGAACAGAAACCCATTTCCAAAATAAGTAATGTTCAAAAAATGAAATGGGATAGTGTAAGTCTTCAAATTTATATTGAAATTGTTCTGAACATTCATTTTCATTGAAAAGGCAACAGAAAATTGCAGATTAAATTTTAAATAGGATTTAAATGAATGGCATTATGAAAAAATAAAATACATTACCTTCATCTTCCTTCCTTTATCAATTATGATAAAAAGAAAACCACCAAAGACTAGTAAGTAATCTAAAGTAGAAAGTCAATTATCCTTTACAGAAAACACATCATATAGAAATCTTAAAATGTAAAATACATTAAGCTAGTCACCATGTCAAAGAAGTCAGAGTTCAGTGGAGTGAATGAATTAACCCCCTTCTTTAGGGGGTCATGCATGATGCATGTTTGGGTAGTTATAACTATACAAGCAAGCATGAATCAAAAAGAGACATGTATGTCTCTTTTTAGGTGATCATGTCACTCCACAGCCTTCTCATTCATGAATATCTGTGAATTTCCATAAGTTCTTGGGAAAGATAATGGAGTAATTTTCTGTAGTATTCTCCACTGTTTTGAATTTAGAGTTGTCCATATGTTATGGTTTACAAGTCAATTTAATGATATTCGTGCATTAAGAGATACAATGTATGCGAGACAATCTCTTCACAGATGAAGATTAGACACGAGGCAAGAGAGATGTGATTCTACAAAAAGATGCCGAGAATATCATGGACTAAATGTGTGAGCAACAAAGAAGTTTTAAACTAAATGGGGGGGGGAGGGGCATTTACAATTAAAAATAGTTGAAATTTCAGGGACACAATGAGAAAAGAGGGCCTGGAGAATCATAGGTGGGAGTGAATGAAGAAACCAGAAGAGAGTTACACAGGAGAGAAGTGCGAGCAAAGAAGCTATTAGAATAGAACTTACAGTTACATCTATTTCAACAGTAAAATGAGACTGAGTAACTAATCTAGTACTACAGTTAAATTCATGCATTCAAGATACCAAGTAGTAGAGCTCATTAGAAACACTACCAGGAAAATATTCATAGAAAAAAAGAGAAGGAAGCCACATCATGAGAGTGGGATAGTTGAAATGCCAGGTCAGGACTGAGAACATTACAGACTCTTCTTTGAATTTTGTTGAGAATCTCATAACCAGAAAACAAGACCAGATATGGCAGCAATATTCTATGTATGAACAAATGGTTTATTTTTACATGTGCAAAATAGAATCTGGTGAGGAAAATTATCTGGCATGACAGAGTGAACCAACCTTCTTAGCAGCAGGCCTAACAATTGATTCAATATAATCAATCCACTTTTTTTTTTCTCATATTCTCTCACGGTCATTAACTCTTTGCATCTTAGTGGCTTTATTGTCTTGCTTATGGTAAAATGATTAAAAAAACATTTAAACACTTGTTAATGATGTGTTGCTGTTACTTTCTTTTTTGAAAAATAACATCAAGATATTGTCAGTCAGTATATCAAGGGTGGGCAAACTACAGCCAACATGCAACCTGCCTGATGATTTTATCATATATTTAATATAAATTGGCAATTCTCCAGTAACTCATTTAATACAAAATTGACATATCACATCATGTACTATCGCAGGCAAAAGAATCACTATGTCCTACACTGACTTGATGTCAATGCCCAATCATCAGCAGAGTATGAACGGATGCAGGGACTTCGGTGCCTGTTTGTACATGAGATGTCATCTCTAAGCTTTGCTATAAACATACGGATCTAGGTGCCTATGTGTAAATGTCATTTCTGAACTTTACTATAAATGTAGGGATCTAGATGCCTGTGTGTACTCCAACTGCTGATAAACATGATATTTCTGAACTTCAATATAAATGTCTCAAGAAATTTATCACTTTCTTATTGTAAAAGATTGCACAAATATCATTAATAGTAATACACATATTAAATATTCGACTAATTTGGCATAGCTTTGTGCAGTCTGTTCACAAAATGTATCAAACAAATAAATGTACAAATAGCATGCACATATGATTTTTATTTATATTACTGTTATTATTGGGGTACCACCCATTTTATAAAGGGCCAACAATAATGCAGTCCTCCATAAGAAAAGTTTTCCCACTTGTGTGCTAGAGCATTTTAATTTCTGAGTGATGTAATGTTTAAAATAAACATCCTACACTTCTATTAGACACCTAAGAATAAATTCTCATATATTTGTACAGCCTTTTCCAAAGTAAGTAAATAAATGTACAAATAATATGCATGGTGGTTATATTGTCATTGTGAAACTCGTGTTATTTTGATGTGGCCCATTTTACAAAGAGTTGACAATGATGTGACCTTCCTTGAGAAAAAAAAAAAGTTTGCCAACCCGTGCTACACGTTTTCAGACCTATTAAGCATCTCAAATTCAGACATCTTTATTAACCAAGTATAGATCTATGATGCTATTACTGTGCAGCCAGTCCTAGGTCTTTTTTTTTTCATTCTGTAGTCAACAGAATAAACACAAACAATACCACCCTCACTTCTCACCCTCCTAACATCACATCACTCAATGGCATATACCAGGCAACCTATGCCACACCCTTCTTAGTAGAGTTTCTAAAAAAAAAAAAAAAACATTTAATGCACCTGACTACAACTTAAGAATTCAAGATTGCACAACAGAATTACAAATATAACTTAGACATTAGGTTTTAGATAAGCAAAAATAAGGAGATACACAAGGACAGAAAAACTCATCAAAACAGCTGGGGGTAGGGGAAAAGGGTTTATTGATAAAGGGTAAGGTCATACGTTTTACCTGAGTCACCAGGGAAGATAATAGAAAAAAAAAGAAATTAGTTATTAAGAAAAATAAGGCAAATAAAGTTGTGTGTATTCCCAAAATAACAGGCCCCCATCACCAGTGTAGTTATATGATTAAGTAAATAAATACTAAAAGGCCCCTTTGGGTACCATAACATACCTGTCCCCAAATTATAAGCAAATCTCCACCCAGTTTGAGTGCACAAATGGAATAAGGATGAGGGATGATAAACATTAATGTAGTCCTATATCTACCTATATAGACATCTACTTAATCATTTCTATATCATATCGACATTATCATGTATATTTGTATCATATGCATATATGGCGATTACTATTAGTATTATTATTATTTAGTTTCACAAATATTTTTTTTTACACAATCATTCCACTGTTGTCTATCTTTTGCTATTTTTTTCTGACATCAACAAAGGGAGATTGTTGCTTCTTTTTACTTTGGTCTTTCCAATGCATGGGAGGCCTAACCTTTGGTATGATTGCAGTAAAATCTTTTAGAAAATATGGAGAAACATGCCCACAATATGACAGTGTCAAAAGAATGATTTTTCCCATGACATCACTTTTTTAACTAGCTTCACTCTTTAGCAATGCTTATTGTTTTAAAAAGCAATGATTAGAATTGGAATAAAAACTAAACATGATGAAAGTGAATTTATACATTTTTTTTGTTTTTTTGAATTTACAACAAAAATATTAAAAAAAAAAAATATTAAACACTGTTTATTTACAAAAATTTTATATTTACATTCTAAAAACTAATACAATGCAATATTTATCATTTATAAGGAAATAAATATGAAAATCTTTTATTCATAAATTTACGAAATTAAAATATGTGAACTAAGGAAATCTTTATTATTTACTATTTTATAAAGTTTGAATCAATTAGCTGATGTTTTGCAAGCCATTCCAATAAATAATAGTGTAAATAAATAATCTAATAGTATTTGTTTATTATTTTTGTTGTAAATTCTCAAGAACAAAGAAAATGTATAAATTTATTTTCATGTTTAGGTTTTATTCCAATTCTAACCATTGCTTTTTAAAACAAACATTGCCAAAGAATGAAGGTAGTTAAAAAAAAAAAAGTGATGTCAAAAGAAAAAGTGTCCTAAGTTTTAAGAAACTATGAAAAATGTAGTCCCTGATACAAAGTACAGAAAAAAATGACAAAAGTTCAACATATTAAAATTATTATGATATCATTGAAATAAATTTAAAAGTTTTAACAATACATATAATGATTCCACGAATAACACTTAATTTGTCAGAAGGGGAAGACATTTCCCCTAACGTAGTTAATTACTATGAACTGATTAGAAATAATTTTCAAAAGTGAAGGCCATTAAAAACAAAAAGTAATTATCTGCTTAGGTAGATTCATATTTATTGAAATAAAGTATGGATGCCTTCTCTTTGTGCACTTAGTTTCATTTTTTTGCAAATTTTTCAAAATAGTAATTACATACTTGTTTCTTCCTCACATTTATTTCAAAATACATAACTCTGGCAAATCAGCATGCATCTATTTACCATGAAGTCATGTGACACAATTTTCCAGCCATACTGATTATGTTTTACAGTAACACACCCACATAGCCTCTTCACCTATCTAGTTGTTGCCAAACTTCTGAAATATTTGTTTATGAAAAAGTCCTCATCTAGTGTAGAATATGTATAAATATATGTTGCGTTATGTCATCTGTCATTTCCATGTGTAGATTTTGTTTGCCACCGTTTTTAGTTCAAATAGGAGCAGTACCACAATAATATTCTGAGATTGCAGACCTGGATGTAAGTGAACACTGGTGCAAATTTTGACTTTTTATAATATATTGCTTACAGTGACAAACAGAGTGTCATATGCAGGAAGAGAGAAAAATGAGAGGGGAGTAGGATTTATATTAGACTAAGACATGAAAAAAAAATGTGTTCTGGGATATTATAAAGATAGAATTTTTCTAGTTAATGGAAGCCTTTTAACATATAGATCATTCATATACATTATCTATGCACAGACAGCACAAAGTATGGAAGAAATGGAAAAGTTTTACTGCATGCGAGACCAAACCAGGGTTTAATGCAAATTGCAGGAAATTACAACTGTCATAGGAGAGCTGAATGCCAAATTAGGGAAGGAGAGGATGGTGAAACAGTTGGCAAATTCGGACTAAGAACTCATAATGAATGTGAAGAAAAAGGGGTTCAATGGTGCACAGTAAATGATCAACCAACTTCTAGTGATATGTAACTTTAGAGTGAAACTCTGGAAATTGAAGAGACCAAAGCAGCACCCAAATTGCAATACAACAGACTCCTGAATGACTCAAATTTGAAGTATTTAGACAGCATTAAAAGCAGATACAATGAAATAAAACTTGAAAGTCAAACACATTGAGAGTTACTTAATAACATCAGCAAGCAGGTTCATCCCAAACAGAACTCAAAGGAAAACAGAATGGATAACAAATGAAATTATTGACATGAAAAAAAGGAGACAGCAAACAATGCCAAGCTGTAGCATGGAATATAGGACATTGCACAAAGAAATTAGGAATAAATGCAGACAGGCAAAAGAGGAAGGGCTCAATGAAAAATAGAAAGAATAAGCATTACAGATAAAGCAGATATGCATAAAATTATAATAAAGCTAACAAGACAAAAGACATGTTCAACAACAGGGTACATAAAATACAAGGACAGAGAACATGGATAAGGAGCTGAAACAGATGCACAATGAAAGAGGACAACCTGCAATAGACAAATATCAAAAGACCAAAAATATTAAAATCTGAAGTGGAATCAGCTGTAGTGAAATTAAACAGAAACAATGTAGTAGGACCAGATAAAATTAATAGAAATGCTGGCTTAGATGATTTCAGTATTGACAAGATTAGACATAATAAATGAAATATACAACAGTGGCAATATACTGGAAGATCTAAATCCATAAGATCCATTCTCAAAGTTCTGTGCCCTGGCTACATGAATTTAAGCATGCTACTAGATTGGCATTTAGGTCCCAGCCTTTTACTGTTGAATTAGTTAAATGTAACTGCCACTTCTACTCCAGCAGTTTTTCTCGTGCATTTATTGGCATTCACAATCTTACCATAACACATTGTAGAAATGAGACACAGAAAGGAAACTACAGGAATTCCTACAGAAAATAGTAAATGAAAGCAAGAAGAACGGATATATGGCAGCAATATCCAGTGAATGTATAAATGGTAGACTTATAAATATGTAAGATATATTCTGACGAGAAAAATTGTCTAGCACAACACAATGAACCAACTTTTCTAGCAGTAGATCTAGCAATTGATTCTATATGACCTTTCCACTTCATGTCAATGGACAAATTGGCTTTCAGTAAACTGGCTAATGAACAGGACTGTCTTCAGAGTTTTGATTGCTGTAAGGCATTTATCTGATTTAACCACTTGGCTACAAAGAGCTTCACAAACAAGAAAGGTTCTAATTGCCTTTAAAACATAGTCATTCAGATTTCCCAGAAGGCATAATCTGCTAAGCATAATCTGCTTAGTTTTGTACCCAGGTGCAGGTCGTTAGACAAAATAAAATAATTCAAATCCACTAAATATTTTATATATATATATATATATATATATATATATATATATATATATATATATATATATATATATATATATATATATATATAATTGTTTATTTAAAAATTATAACATAAATATGTTATAAAATCACTACAAAAATAGCCATTTTGTTTCAACACCTCCGGTGTCTTATCAAGTGATGATGTTGAATGTAGAATAAAGGGTTTTATATATAAAAAATGAAAATATTACTTAACTTTTTAATATCAATACCACCACCCCTGAAGACTGGAAATTTTACTAAGAAACATCGATGTTGGGATAAAAATTGATATTTAAAAAGTTAAGTAATCTTTTCATATAATATCATTAAGGGTCTATTTTTAATATTGAGTATTATATACAAAAATATAAACTTTAAATCAGATTATCTTGTGATAATACTACCTACCTCATATTTAATCTGCTCTTTAAATAGAAAAAATATATAAAAAGAAGGGGGAGATGTCACTATCTTTCTACTAATCAGGGTATTTACATAAGTGTGGTCTGTTATCTCAATCAACTTCTGACAAGGTTTTCATGTTATTTCCATAATGAAATTAAGAAAATACCTTCAAACACACCTTCTCTATAAACGGGTGCAGACACTGTGGGTATAAAATAAAAGTTGGGTACATAACCATCTCCGTTGGTATCAGTTCTTTCCTTATCTTGTTCATTTTCTTTAATCAGTAAGTTTTTCTTGCTGTGTTGCAGTAAACCTCCATATTTAACTTAAAAGAACAAAAAAAAAAAAAAAAAAGGAGGGGCACCTCTCTCTATCATGTGGGTGGGTGTAACAATAAGCAAGTGGATGTAAGCATTGGTTAAGCAGACGATGTTTATCTGGTTGCTGAGAGTTCAATCCCATAAAAACAGAGTAGTTCATTATTTTTGTAACAAATTGAGAACTTAACTAGCATGAGATATCTCCCCCACCTAGACAGCAGAATAAAAACAATTTAAGACCATGTATTAAATGAAGGGTTTGGCTCAAAATTCTGAAAAGGACATCAATTCAAATAATTCATGAACCATAAAATTCCTTATATCAGAAATTCAGTCAAAGTGTGTGTGTGTGTGTGTGTGTGTGTGTGTGTGTGTGTGTGTATTCCTGCTGGGCCTCTATTTTAAATCCCATGCATACACTAGACAGCTAACATTCTTTGCAGTTTTGCCGATCTCATCTACTTACCAGGACAAACCCAAAATCTCAGGTAGTTAGCATACTAACCATGGTGGGTACAGAAATGCATGAAAGGTGGCAATCTAAAGCATTGCATTAACATTAAAAAAAAAATAATTGCAAATGAACCACACAAAAGAAACAGCTCCCCAAGCCTATTAAAAAGTGCTCAACAACCTAGACAAACCTAAACAAGAGACATCATACTTTTATAAGTAAATTACCCAGTATGGGGCAGAAAATAGACAATGAAGAGAAAATAGTGCTCAAAATCTCATGATGGAGCAAATATATTATTCCCATAAAGATGTCTCTTCTAGCCAGCTACGGACTACCAGTATTCTGACTACCCAAAATTTTACACTTTCAGTTCAACCTGGTAGATATATAAAACAAGCAGAAGATATAACATTGATTCCCTGAAGATAACATACAAGTGAATGCATGAAACAAAGTGATGGCCAGCCAGAAGAGAGAAGTTTGGGGGAATAATGTATTTCGTCTGTCATGAGACATTAAGCACTTTTTCTCTTTAATATCTATTTTCTGCTCCATAGTAGGTAATGTACTTACCAAGTGTGTGTATGTATATATAAGTTTCATTAAAAATGACTGACAAGGTACTGTTATTAAGCTTTTTATTTGAATTTTTCTTGTGTTTGTCTAAGTGTTTTCTTTTCTCGACAAAGTATGTAAAAAATTGCCCAAATGTTTTGCATATCTGAGCACTTTCAGCTATTCTTTTAACCATTATCGAGGATGATTTTTATTTTTAACTGAATGTATGGATTTTTATGTATGTATCTAGAGTTACACAAATTTTTTTTTGTTTGTTTTTTATTTTCCAAACATAGTCAGCACATTGTGACCTGTGTACATAGTTGACGTAATTGAGTATTATTGAGTAACAATAACATCTAGTAATAACAAATTTTACAAATGACCCATAGGTGATGGTAAAAGATCAGAAGACAAAGTGTAATTGCTAATTTTAATTTAAATATTTCTAATGTGCAGGATGTGATCGGTAAATTGTCGCCATTTTATATTTTTAATATATGAGAAAATGAGCACCCTGATGCAATTCACTGCCAGAAATTTGGAAACAGCATGCTGTACTGCTTGGCATTTGTGCTGGAAGCTCCAATATGAACATTTAGGTGTCAATCTGAGGATAGTGCAGAGGATTTGGAAAGAGTTGTACAATTCTAATGGCAATCAAGAATGTGTTTGGAGTGATCACTAGTGATGGTGACATTATGCCTCCATTCATCTTCCTACAGGGCCAGAAACTCAACGGGGGGGGGGGCTACATTAAGTGCCTTGAGGAGGTAGTAATGCACTGGGTCAAGAAGGTGGCTGCTGGAAGATCCTATGTATGGCAACAGGACTCTGCACCATGCCACCCAAGCAGGAGAACCCAGTCATGGCTGTCAGACAATTTCTGCAAACATGTCACCCCTTACATCCAGCCACCTAACTACACAGACTGCAATCCTCTTGATTATTTTGTGTGGGGCACAGTTGAGCAAGAGACCTACAAAACTCCTTGTAACACGAAAGATAAACTGAAGGCAAGGAGGCTATCCAGAAGAGATGCAGGACATTCAGATGTTGTCTGGAGGCTGTGGTTGAAGCCAATGGCAATTTTAATGAATAAATTTACTCTTTGGTATTTCAAGATATTTTTGTGTAATTCTGGTAAATATATCTGTTAAAATAAGATGTCAGTGTTATTTTCATTTTTGTGTAATGGGGATGATAATTCTCCATGTAAGTACATCTTTGAATACACCCAAGACCGATTCCATCAATAAAATCATTATTAGTCTGAAGAAGTTCTTTCTCAAAATGAAACATCACTTTTTCTTTTTGCCATTCACTTACTCACCCACTGACAATTACCCATGTGATTGTTTGGAGTCAACCATAGAAGGTGCATCATTATACAGATTGTTAACATCAAACAGCCTTGATCCAATGACAACCATATATTTATAAATATGTGTATATAAAATGTGAAGGCATATTATCAATTGTAGCTTGAAGCAACATCCTTAAACTAGATATCCTGACATCTATTACACACACACTTGCTATTTCATCCCAAGCATAGCAATAAAGACACTAAGACACAACGGGTTACTAAGGGTGAGAGAATATGAGAAAAAGAAAACAGTATTAAGGAGAGGAATTAAAATAAAAAGACATCAGATTGTGATTGGCATTGTATTTTTGAAGATCAAAGTCGACTGGAAAGCAAAAATCCAGAAGAGTTCTACAAGCAAAAAGTGAAAGAGAAGAAACTGTTAGCATAGAACTTACAATTTACATCTAACCATTTCAACTATAAAATGATGAGGCCTTGCCACCAATTCTCTACATACATATGATACCCTGCCCTCATCAGCCATTAACCTGGGGAGGTAACAGTTTCGGTAGCTAAGGTGGTACTGCCACTTCTAGCGCCACCATCAGCTTTTGCCACCAGATAGTATATTGTTTTTTGCTTACCTGTCAGCCTCTTGCAATTTCTTTTCATAACTGTAACTGAAATTTTCAACATTTTGTTAAAATGCACAACACACTCATAGCGACCATTATTAATAACATAGAGAAGTAAACAAATGTGTTTCATGTGAATTTAGTACTGCACATAAATTTATAAAGTCTAGGTAACACAGAGGAAAGTTCATTAGGACAATTACCATGAAAATATTTATAGAAAAAGTACAGGGAAGCTATGTTACAGTGGTGGGAAAGTGACTGGAGCCGAGATGCCAGTTCAGATCACATACACTAATGGTGAAACGCACAGGAGAATTATGACAGTCTAAACTAGGAATCTTACTTTTTATATTTAGTAAATAACCTTTATAATTTTTAATCTGGATAGATACTCTCTACCTTGCCTACCCAGACAGAATGTAGACATTTTCCTAATTATGATAAATAAATAAAATAAATATGACAATAAAAATGTGAAGGCAATTAAAATTCAAAATTAAGTTAATGGCACTATCTAATTTGTAATACCTTCCAATTTTACCTTGAGGCTAATCATGAGATATACCAACGAGGCATTCTGAGAATAAACAGCGCTTTATTATCAATTCATTAATCTTAGATAACTTTATCCATGTGCTAAATATAGGAGGGGGGGATGGCATGTTTTTACAGTTGTTGCTAAAAACTTTTGGCAAAGTTACTAATGCATCTTTGGCAGACCATAATAAATAATACTGACATTCAAAAAACCATTTCATGGAGACAAATAGTGATGCCTAAGTCAAAATATCTCATCTTTCTCCAAAAATTATGATTTAATTTTCTTTGATCGATCATTGAATTCAATGATAGTTGTGTGTATTTATGTAATGACTACACAAACCAAATCTCACCAAGTCAGTTTACTGATAAAAAAAATTTCATCTTAAAATTTCAATTAAATTCAATAAATTAAAAATAATATTTCTAGGTTATTTTTTCTTTTTCAATTCCTTCAGTAATGTTGCATTAGGCATTCTCTTATAAGGAAACATTCATTGGCTGAATAGCTAACCTTAATGTCAGTTGAAATTTATAATTCCCCCCACCCCCACAGTTTTTCAAGTCTACTATTATTATTCTTTCTAGTATTGATGGAGGTTCATTCCTAACCTTTTGTTTAAAGTAGTGTGGAAAGTCAACTTTTGATTCTGTCATTATTTCCTCTTTGAGTAACATGTGCTATCTATTTTATTTGTTGCTGCTCTTGGAAGTCTTCAAGTGATGGGTTTCTGATAAAGTTCTTTGTGATTCTTTAGCACCAGCCTGTAAGATCTGATGGTCTTTTTTCATAATATACAGAGCTCATTTGATTGAAACTATTTTTAATCATTGAGAAAATGATTGTATAAACCATATAATGATTAGAAATTTCTGACCTGTATATTGTATTTTTTATTGGATGTCAGTATATGCTTCAGAACTTCTATTTCTTCATCAGGTAAAGATTTACATTGATTTAATATTTAAATCCAAATGTTACAAGACAATAGACTTAAAATAGAAAATAATTCAAAATTCATAGAAAAAAAAAAAATTTTTTTATATTGATATATCAGATGGATTCAAGGGTTGGAAATACAATACAGTTCAAAAGTCTGAAGCCATTCCCAGAATTAGCATAGGATGAACTTGATAAAAGAGTTTTGAAAAAAATGAAAAAGAGCTCTTAGAGTCATTGAAAAAAGAATGGATCGATCAATTATCAAACATATACTTTGAGAAACTTTTGCAATGAATGCCAAAAACATGTGCTGCAGGAATCAAGGCTAAAGGAGGATATTTTGACGAGAGCAAAATTTAATCATAAAATGCTTTTTCTTTTTACGGTAATAAAATCTCTAATAATAAAAAAAATTTTTAAAAATCATGTTTCACTTTCTTTTCGTATAATAATTTTCTCTTATTTAAAGTACAAAACAACTACTTTTGGGGCCAATTTAAAAAATTACCAGGAGGTGGCTTTAAACTTTGATCAGTCTAAATAAATCATATCAGGGCTATAGAGAGACAATCCACTGTCAGACAGGTAATCATTTATCCACAGATTAAATTAAAACCTTTAACTGTTCTTGCAGCATTTCACCATTCCTGACAGATCTTCTATTACCACAATGTGGGACATCTAATAACAAAAGTGATGGAAACAAAAAGAAAAAGAATCTACATTAAATCAGCTAGATTATGTACAAAAAAAGAACAATATTAAAATTCTCATCATCCCTCATTTATGCACATGTGAAGTCTCACCAACGTAACAAATTTAGCCAATGAAGTCTGAAAGGATGAAACAAGTCGCACAAAAACGTTTTTCCACTTTGGCATATATTTTTTCCAACATATAGATATCAAATATAACAACAAAAGGGCTACTCAATGAGAATTAAACTAATTAATAGCAAGGCTAGCACGTTAGCCATCACCAGAAGAATTCATTAAGCTAATTTGGTGAAAAAGCGAAAGAAATAATCTAACAATGGATTGTGAAACTAACACACTGCTATTTGGTGAAGGGGATATGATGGGACAACCTCGGCAAAAAAACGACTTTTTTGTAGTTAAACTACAAATGCAAGATCATATTTCACTACTGCAAAGAAATAAGCAAAATTAAAAGTAAAACGGGTTTTGGAGAAGGGCAAGAGAAAATGTGTTTTCTTTATTTCCATGAAAAGGTAAAGAAGAATAAAGTAGGTAAGAAAAGGTCTAGAGACAGAAAGGGGGAGAAGCAACAGCAGCATAGGTAGCAACAAAGACAATTCAAATTGTGTTGACCCAAATCTCCACCTAGCAATCAACCACATCTAACTGCACTCTTTACTTCACATTTATATATATCTATATTTTTTTTCTTCCCAATTTATACATAGAGAATGTCCCAAAAAGATTCCTCCAACAAAGATTTGTTTAACATTCTGTTTTGGTTATATATTTTCAAGACAGAGTGCTACACAATAAATATGTTAAATCGTGTCAGGTTACATTTGTTCATACTGAATTCATCTCATCCCACATCCTTAAAATAGATAAAGCACCAGTCATTTTAAAAAAAAAATATTGTTGTAGAGCTGAGGAAGAAAATGCAGCAGACAAAATATAAAAAAAAGAAAAAAGGAAGATAGTTTAACAAATTTTAGTAATTTGCCATAAAAGGGAATTCTGCTGCAGATACAAAAGACTAAGTTTGCTGCATAATTCTTAAAAAAAAAAAAAAAAAAAAAAAAAAAAAAAATCAGCTCATACAGAAACAATGTTTTGCATTTTGTAGTAACAAAACACAAAAAATAAAATAGCAAAATTACTATAAGCAATTACATTTACAATACAAGAACTTGTGAATGGATTGGGGTTTTAATATACTATGAATAAAATGAATTTTACAGGTACCAGATCACAAACAGTGATGATAATGGTGGCTGAATATATTGACTTTTTTGAAACACACATGAATAAGATTAAATATATGCTACTATAAATATTGGTCAAATGGTTGGTTTATTACATGTTGCTGTCATAACTTACTGCATTTTGCTTTATTTATACCTCCCCACCACCAAAAAATGGCACTTAGACAAAAAAAAGAATATTGGTACAATCTACATCTTAAAAACAATTTCTCTTTTGCTACAGACATCCTCCAATGATGACTCAGCTGAGTCAGAAGCTTGGATTACATATCATGAATTTTGGCCAATTTATCCAAGAAGCTTGGATTACCTATCATGAATTTTGGCCAATTTATCCAAGAAGCTTGAATTACATATCATGAATCTTGGCCAATTTATCCAAACATAACCAGGATATTCATATATTATAAAAAAAAAACAAAAAAAATCAATTTTAATAAGCATAAAATGTCTATTGCTTTTAACAATAGATGTTTAAAAAATAATAATTACTGCCCAAATATACTAAATTTGGCATTTTTTATTTCATTGACAACATTTTCTTTGATATGGTTTTTCTAAGAAAATTAAAAATGTGAAATGACAAGCAGAATATAGATATGATACAGAGAATGATTGGATTTGTCAAAAATGGTTTGTTTTACCAATCTTCACATAAGTCAATAAGTCAAACTTGTCATTCAGATCCTACTCCTTTTCTGTCTTTTGAACAAAAGTAGAAGTTTATCCCTTGTTTCCCCATTTAGGATTGGGTTACCTGCCCCTTCTAAATTCTATTTCAACTCTATACTTCTTAAAGTCTTTGCTCAAAATTCTGAAATTTATACTATTACTGGCTTTCCAGTTCCTTCTGAAGTCTTTTCCTTCTCTTTCACTTATGGTAGCTCCTTACTTCTTAGTAGTATTAAGGCCTTGCTTGGGGTGAATTAATGGAAATAAAAAAAATAAAATAAAATAAAAATTTGAGATAGTAATCAAAGAAAGACATTACTTGAAAAGAATTGATATTATACAACAAAGATGGTTAATGAATTCTAAAACAACCACATCAAGCACTGAAAATGATTTGCACCCATTTAGTTTTGTGCAAATCTTACATAAGGAAAAGAAATAACCTACAAGACTGTTTTTGGAAATGTATATGGTGGAGTAATGGATAGCGGCTCGGATTGAGGAATCGTAGAGCCAAGTTTGGATTCCAGATGAATCCATTATATTCACTTATGTGCTAATACCCTTGGAAAAAATATGGATCCTCTTCTATAGCTATGGCTACATAGCAGAACAGACCGGGTTCTATAACCTTGGCTGGCACTGGTCTACCGCAGAAAGAAATGGCAACCTACTGCGGAAAAAATCTGCCTCGTCAGTCAATTATCAAAAGATACATGATCACCTAAGAGTGTATCATGCATGGCACATAACTGAATGACAGATGAACACTGAATACAAGAGATTGTGTGGCAAGCAAAATAAACTTCAATTAACCATACCAAACATCAGTCTTTAGTCAATGAAAATGATAATGCTATGTATATAGTGAAATTGCTAAAGAATCCTCCCTGGTAGGCTCTTAAAAAAAAAGGCAAACCAGTATTGCTCCCAATTAGACAAAATGTAGGTGTGAGTTATCCCCAAACAGCTTTGCCGAAAAGTCATTAGGTAGCACTGTCAAGAGACTAAAAGATTTAGATGGGTTATTTTACCTGCACATCAACCCCAAGGGTCATTTTGCACCAAATCAGGTGGTTTTGTTTTTAGTTTGTGTTTATTTTGCAGATAAATTCTTTTATAAAGGCATTATATTATAAGAGTGTAGATGTAATTCAGTTTTAGTTGGGGTAGAGTTTTGTTACTTTTAAGAATTCAAGAATGGCTTTGGGTTCAACACTCTCAAAGAGAGCCCTAATGTTGGGTACATTGTAGAAGTATTCTTGTACAGGTGCCAGTATTTTGCAGTTAATCAAAAAATGTTTGGTAGGGAGTACTTCTTGGCATTTTGGAGAGTTTTCATTTTCTAAGAGGAAGGAGTGGATTATGTGGGTATGCCCAATTTTGATTCTTGTAAGTGTGACATCTTTTCGTATGCATCTGGTACTGTGATGTTGTACAGTCAGAATGGGTTTTATTTGAAATAGTTTGTTGTTTGTGGGGGTATTTCATGATTTCTGCCATTTGTTAAGGATGTAAGAGTTAATTGTGGCTTTCAAATCTGTAAAGGGGATTGTTGAATTTGATATGTTCATTGAGAGGGAGGGATTCTTTGGCTGCTTTATCAGCTCTGCTATTCCCAGGGATCCCAATATGGCAAGCAACTATAAAACAGGATACTTCCTGACTCCATCTGCTTCCATTCTTTTTCTGCCAACATGCTGTGGCGACAACACTCACTTGGACCTTCTCCCAGGTATAGGGATATCTTTCCCTTTAGTGACTGAATTTACACACAATACATACATACATACATACATACATATAAATTCCATCTGGATGACTGTAGACTTTGCCATTTCTTCCAGGCTTTTAAAAATTCTCACAAAAAAAAAAATAAATAAATAAAAATCATTCACTTTCTTGGAATAATGCAAAAGGTACTAAAAACATTGAAAGTTAAAAAGTTCTGAAAAAACGGAATTATAAAATTGCCTCAAAAGAGAAACAAAATGGTCAATATCTTCAACAGTTAATGTCAAAAAAGAAAAACACATTATTAACCAAAAGCCTGTGTTCTTGTCAAAATAAAAATGAACAAAAGTCAAGCTTGTCACCAGTGTTTTGTGCATGGCAGTAGGGAGAGGCTTTAAGTCAAGAGGGGTAAGTAAGAATTTGCACACCACACTAAAATTGATTTACATCATTTTCAGCAGAGAGATGAGTTACCAGGAGGCTGGTGGCCTCCCACGCTGACAAAAGCTAGACAGACTTTTACAAGCCTGCCTTGGAGCATTAGTATTTTCATGGAGACCAGCCTTATGCAAGTTTTGCTTGGGTGTCTGCCAAGATATTTCTATACCCGAGTCAGTTAACCCAGCCAAAGTATCTTTGATCCTAAAATTGTCCTTGACATTTGAGGACTTTTCTTCTTACACCAAATGATATATTATTTCTTTCTGCATCCTTCATGTTTTTCATAGTTTTTGAACATTCTCAAATTTCTTCTTGATAATACTTTGAACTATTGAAACTGGTTTTTTAAATTTCTTGGATGCAGCTTTGTAGCTTTTCCTCTTATTTTGGGCAGTCACACTCTTTAATTTGAGGTTGTCACTAAGTCCTTTAATATTAATCACAGTAACTAAATGACAAAGACTGGAAATGCTATAAATCCAATCCTGAAGCACACAATACCACATTAACTTTGTTTGCATTCATTTGAATTTTCTTTTGGAGATAATAGTTTAATGATATAAATCTTACTAATTAACCCATAGATAGGGGGAGAAGAGGTGGATTCAGACCTCCTCAAGAGTATTTGTATGGAAATGAATATAACAAAGCCAACAGGAATTGGAATTCAACTCTCCTGTTAACAATTCTGAGCCATTATTCATTACACCACCCACACATCCAAGCTTACAGCACCTGGTATTCCCAAGCAGTCAACCATCTAGGTACTGACCAGACTTGATGTTTCTTAGCTTTGGTGATTGTACAGGAATTGGTGTTTCAATGTGAAGTAGCCATAAGCCCAACATGGAAAAAAAAAATGAATTTGTTCCCTCAAAGATAATGGTAACTTATGCATATTATGCACAAAGTAGGAGATAGATATTTTTTTTTTTGTTTTTTTTTTACCTTGTGCAATGAATAAATAATGGATAGAATACTATAATTAGCATTTAATAGTGATCTCCCTTGAAAAATTGTTCTGCCAAACAACCAAAACCAAGTTCAGCATGATCGCCTCTCTCTGTCTCTTTTATAAATACTTCCATGGTAATTGCTCCGATGAGCTGCCTTCGCTGGTTCCCAGGCTCCATGAATTCAAGCGTCCTACGAGGCTGGCATCCCGTTCCCACCCTTTCACTGTTGAAACTGTTTAATGTAGACATCTCTTCTACTCCAATAGCTTCATATCCCGCCTATGGAACTCCCTTCCTCATTCCTGTTTCCCTGATGACGATGATCTCCAACTATTCAAGTGTAACGTCAATCGACATCTCCAGTTGCCTTGATCTATCCTCTATCCTTCTCCACATCCTTTCCTCTAACACTCCTGTTTGCTCTCGCTCCAAATCCTCTGTAACCCCTTGTGTGCTAGTGGCTTCCAGCCTTGCCTGGAGTGAAAAGCTTTAAAAAAAAAAAAAATAAAAAAAAAAAAAAAAATAAAAAAAAAAAAAAAAATCTCACAATATTGTTATTCAGTTACAAGCCACATGGATTTTTTTTTTTGAAGGGATACCTAAATTCAATATCTCTGGCTATGATGCATGGTTTCAACCAATTAAGGGTTAGACAGACATACAAAAAAAACAAAAAACAAAAAAAAAACTGATTAAGTACTAAAAAGATAGATCTGATATAATAATAATACTTACAAGCTGCTGGGAGGCATAACCAGGTAAGCAGGGATCATTTGATGAATCATAACAATAATCAAATGTGAAAACTTTAACTCTTTCCCGACTGTCGCCATATTCTGGTTGGCCGTCAACCTGCAAGGAAAAAATAAAAATAAGAGCCTTAAAAAAAAAAATAAAAAAAAAACTTTTGTTTAAATTTCTGACAGGATATGTTCTTACTATTATACATAAGTTCATTTCAGCCAGTTTTTTTTTTGGTTTTATCATCTTTATCTTCATGACATTTCAGCTGCTGTATCTTTCAGCCTTCCTTGATAATATTCTGGCAATGTTAAATGGAACACTTTCATTTAAGATCAATGCCTTCATCGTTATCCGTTATGTCCAGAAGAAATCAGTGTATCAGAGGCTTGAGATTAATGTCATCCTGGGGAACAACAGAACATTAGTTTATGACAATACAAAATTTTTAATTAAAATTTATTATAATTATTCTAAAAATAACTAATTTCTTAAGATTGAAAAAAAATTGTAACTGTGGTTAATTATGGGAATTTAATAAATAGGGAACAGACATGCACAAACAAACAAAATAAAAGTTAAGCACTTCTATTTAACCTGGTGAATAAAACTTAAATGAAAAATGAAGATTGAAAGATTTAAATATAGACATTATATTATTTATCTCTAATCATGAAAAATCTCAATAACTGTATTATAAAAAAAAAAAAAGGTATCATTAGAACAGATCCAGAGTCTTCTCACACCTTGGAGAAGGCCCTTCCCTGATTGACCGGGTCTTCAGCAGTGTAGCTGTACTCACCATATGTGGCAAGTTGTTGAGGCTATTTAAACTAGAGTTGGAGGTTCTTGAATTCAGAGTTGTCCTTCTCTTAGACTCAAGGTTATTCTGCTATTTACCCATAGCTAGGGGGGAGAATAGATTCTTACCTTTCCCAGGAATATTTGCACATAAGTGAATGTAACAAACTCAATTGAAATTCAAAGTCTATTCTCCAATACCTCAATCGGAGCCACTGTCCATTCCTCCACTATGTCTCCTAGTATCTAAATATAGGAACTAATTCTGCTTTAATAACTGATTGATTGGTGTTTTTTGTCTTTTTACAGTTTATGAACCCCATGTGAGTTATTTTAACCCAAATCATTTTGCTTTGTAAGATTTTTTATTTATTTTTTTTTACAATTAAATATTGTATTAATTTTTTTAGAATAACAATGATTTTTCCAGATAAATGTCCTACTATTTAACCTATAGCTGAGGAGAAAATGGATTTATACCCTTCCCAAAGGGTATTTGCATATAAGTGAACAATAACAAATTCAACTGGAATTCAAACTCAACACTCCAATTTCACATTCTGAGCCACTAACCTTTACACCACCCACACATCCCTGCTTTAATAAACAAAACAATTTATTCCTGTCAATTCTACATTAAAAATCTTGAATAAATCATTTGTGTGTTATGTTTTCTGTGTATCAAACTAAATGCTCAACTGCTTCCAATAAATCTCTGTTCATGGCCCTCCTTCTCAACAATATGACCCAGGGAAAACAGTAACCAAGGTAGTGACTGCAGAAAAATGGAAACCAGAGGGTAAAGATTGAATAGATCAAAATTTCGTAAACATTTTAATGGTGTTTTTATTATGCTACTGACCACAATAAGTTTTAAAAAATATTTTGATTTCAAGAGAGTCCCAGGACAATGGTGATAAAAGTTAGTCTGAAACCCTGTAATGTATAATAGTATGGTTCAAGAAAATTATCAACAATTATTATCTTCAACAGCCCATTAAGAATATAAATGAAAAGTGTAGAAAGTATCTCTAAAAAATTTGCAGTTATTCTCAGAAAAATCAATAAGTCAAGGTGTCTTCTCCGAAATAAATCAAATCTGTTGAATAAACCGGCATTTTTTAATGGAATTTAAAATTTCCAGTAACAAGAGAGCAAAACAATACAAGAAACAAACAATATAATACAAGGCAAGGCATCTATAAGACAATAGCAAAGTAAATCAATTCTAAAACAAAAAAGAAATAGTGTTCATATAGGAATTAAATCATTATATATATATATATATATATATATATATATATATATATATATATATATATAAACTGTTCTGACCAAAATAATAGTAAGAACAAACCACAACACCCCACCCAAAAATTCAACAAATAGATTTAATCAATGACAAATAAACAAATATATAAGATAAAAAATAAAAATGAAAATAAATAAAAACAAGCAAAACAATTTGACCCAAATAAATAAGCAAACAACCGACTTCCGGTAAATAGCCGCCATAATAGACTACCAACAATAAGCTATATAAACAAATTTTTACTACGTTAACAAAAAACACCGATCAAAATAAAAAAAATAAATAAATAAATATAAGATAAAAAATAAAAATAAAATTTAAAAAAAAACAAACAAAAAAGCAAGCAAAATAATTTGACATAAATAAATAAACAAATAAGCGACTTCCAGTAAAATTAACCGCCAAAATAGACTACCCATAATGCACCACTGACACATATATATATAAATAGCCAAGAAAAACAACAGCAGTAGTCGCCTGACGATTGAACTAGCATGAAACAGACTGCCGCCTCTAAGTGCTGACTTCCATGTCCACTTATATATATATATATATATATATTTTTCAACCAATATGATCCCATCAGATGGTTTGTTTCATAAACAATCACTACAAGGGCAAATACCACCAAAATATTTGCAGATATATTTGTTTTGGAGCATTTAGAAAATAACTCCCTTCAACACACCCACAAATTTGAGAAAAAGATTTTCTCAAGCCAGTGCAAAATTATTTCCTAACCAATGAAACCTTGTATTCAAAAAGTTCGCACCTATATGAAATTAGATTTTGAATCCCCTTACAGATATAAAAATACAAGCATGTTACTTCTCAGGGTTCAAACCAATTTGAGAGGCCAGTTTAATCTACATGTGCATACACGCACACAATGGAAAAGTGACATCTAGCAACCGCTGCCAAAAGCCTTGTCCATGCACACAATAGAAGGGATTAACCAGCTGCCTACCAAGCCTTTGCCTATAAACTCACAAACACATTAGGATGACAGTCATAAATTAAGTCTGGCCACACATTTCATACTATCCTACAAACACTTAATTACTTGATAAAACAAACTTCACTGCAAGGAAAATTGAACCTTTTATTTTGACTGTATATTTCTGAAAAGAATCTATAAATCTTATTTCAGCTCACATTCTGCTTCTACTTTTCCTTCAGAAAATAACCGTTTTATGTTTTGCTTCATTTAAAACACGTGTTGTTGTTAAATGTTTGAATACTGATACTCAGATAAAAACAAAAAACCTGGGTAGACACATACCAACATTCATACACAAAGGGAACAGAGAAGTGGTTATAACTTTATGACTTCAAAGCAAGAAAGAAAAAAAAATATGTATGGCTAAATGTTCACTTTTATTAACTAAGAAGAAATCCCAGTATGCACCTGCAGGATTCGTCTATAAATCTGGAGAGGGTGAATTTTTAGCAGTGATTCCCACAGATATGAACCAAAATTAAAGAGCAAAAACATGACTACAGGCAAATATTGTTTTAATATAGAAATATTAAACGCATTCACAAGGCATTCCTGAAACAAACCACATTTAATTACATCAATTATAAGTGAATTAGTTAAATGAATTTCTTTAGTTATTAATGGTTCCGCCTCATAGTCATTCTTTTAATTAGTTTCTACCTTACATTCCAGAACTTAATCAAACTGAAGAGAACAAATGAGAATAAGAACTGCATAGGAATGTTAAGATGGCACAGTTCCTGTATAACATAATCTCAACTCTGTTACAATAATGATATGTAGAAACAGGACACTTGTATCATTAGCTTTTCTTCCTCATATCTTACACAAACCTTCATTAGTATTGTCTACACTCAGAATAATTTTTTTATTAAATGATCATTTTAAGACAAATTTTTTCAGCACAATACGGTCATCAATTAAATGCCAAACTGTATGTTTTTTTATAAAAAAGTAAATCAATCAGGTAAATAGAGAATATAAGATGGAAAAATTGGATGACAAAATGACCAAATAAAAAAATTTAAGTGTTGACTAATTATATAGGTTTAAACAAAGGTAACTGTGTGGTGAGTTTTAACAGTAATAGCTTCTGACTAATTATATGAATTACTGAAGCAGTAAATTCGAGTTGTACATTATATTTTTTTTGTATGAATTAATTTTGAGGATTTATAGATTACATTTTTCAAAGAACAGTAGCAGGTTCACTAATGATTTAAATGTTTAGACATTAAATACAATTAAGTAATCAAAATGTTTTTGTTTTGCTCACAATCTTCAATAAGTACCAGGGGTATCTTACTAATGCAATACAAGTGCAACTATATTACTAGTGTTGTATCTTACGCATTGGAAACAAATTAACACCACATCAGATTCCCACTTCTACCTGGTCTTTTGAACAGGAGTAGAAGTTTATCCCTTGTTTCCTGTTTAGGATTGGGTTTATTGTTCCTTCTAAATTCTACTTCAACTCTATACTTCTAATATGTGCATCTAAACTCTGAAATTTAGACTATTATTGGTTTCCAGTTCCATTCTAAAGTATTTTCCTTATTGTTCACTTCCAGTAGATCCTTGCGTCTTAGCAGCATTATTACCTTCTAAGGGCAAATTGATTAAAAAAAAAAAATATTCATTATATACATTTCCAGAGAGAGAAAAAGAGAGACAGAGAGAAAAAGAGAGACAGAGAGAGAAAAATAAAAAAGGAGGGGAAAAAAGAAAAAAGAAACAAAAGGAAAAGAGTAAAAATTTGCTCGAGTAAAAAGAAGAAAAAGGAAAAAAAAAAAAGTCAACCAGTTTGAAACAGTAAGATCTCTAACTTCACCTTCACTAAACTTTGTACTATTTTCCGTCTGCTATTTTTGTTCCCAGTTTAAATTCACAAAGTAAGCAAACTCTCACACAATCATCTTCCTGGCTGCTATGTTGATTTAACTTGACAGTAATTTTTACTTGCCTACTGTATCAGTAAATGATATGTGTAGGCTTCATGCAACAAAATTCTAAGGGAGTGCAGCAGTGAGAGCATCTACCATGAATCCATCATAAAACATCAGGATGTGGTTTAATAAATACTAAATACTTCAAATACTTTGGTGTATGGATCAGTTATAACAAATTTAGTAAATGAGATAAGGAAATTGTATATAGACTAGACAGTGCTAGGAGTAGTTTTACTCAACACCACAAATAACCTAAAAACTTGAGTCATACTCTTAAATAGTCTTGTCAGATCGAGACTTTCATATGGATGCCATGCATGACAACATGTTCAGAAATATTTAAACTGTTAGCCATATACAACCACTTTCTCAAATCAATGGTTAAAGGTGGCTTTGAGAGAACGAAACCTGCAGCTCTTAGGCGGGGAGCATTCTTATTGAAACATCGTTGACTGGTACTAGAGAATCACAAACAACAGAAACCACATTACCTGAGGACTTTCAGCAACATCTAAAATAAACATCTCATAAACCAAAAAGAAAATAATGACATAATGAAAATGTTGACATACCACACTACTTTGAGCAAAACGTTAAGGAAGCCTCACTCAATACTAAAAAGAACAATAACAGTGGACTCGAGAAAACTATTTTCCCAAAAAATTGTTTTAAGTGAAAGATTTATAAATTTCAACTGACTACTCAGTCAATGGATGCCAAATGTTTCCTTATAAGGAATCAGGTAATATTACCATTACCAAGGGTTTATCTTAAGAAAAAAAGTGAAGTAACTTAAGACACTGATGAATCCAAGTAAATTAAGAAAAATTAAAATTAATGAGAAAAAATAATTTACATTCACAATATTCAAAAATGCTCAAGGTAATACAAATAAAACATCATAAATATTTATTGTTTTAATTATTAATTGTTTCAAAAAACCTTATCTTCTGTAAAAAAAAAGAACACACCATTTTTTTAGTGGGTAGGTGTGTGTGTGTATATATAAAGCCGTGTGAATATAGGTATCAATACTAGACACTATCATGTTAAAAAGCAATAGACAGGCATGATGATTGGCTTTCAGCATGAAACAGACTGCCATTATTCATTGCTGATAACTATATCCACAATGCTTATATTTACATACACTACTCCTGATACTGAGTACTTTCCTCCCATACATATATGGCATACCTTAAAGACACACACACACATACATTATATATATATATATATATATATATATATGAAACTGTGGTGCAATGAGGAATCCACAACAGACTGTGTTCTATAGCAGTGGGTGACAACCAATGCAGGACAAGAACAATCAGAATTCAGATTAAGACTTTTTGGTAGTAAGTTACCAAACTTTTTGATATAACCTTATATTGCAAAAAGACCTAATGGGAAGATGAAGCCAAAGAAATTATTTCAAACTTGCTTGCCAGTTATCAGTATTCATGAAAAACTTTTCTGCAACATTTTTACACAAAATATGTCAAAACTTACATGAAAAACTAATATTAGCATCCTGGTTAAATAGCCAGGTTTACTGAAATGAAAATACTTTAATAATGCTACAACAGGGAACAAAATTGGCAAGATTAATGCTTCATTTACAAAAGTAACAATTTCCTATCTATGAAGATTACCAGAAAAATTTAATTCCAATTTGCTTAAAGTATAGGTTTTCTTGAAAAATTCCTGTAGAATTTACCAAAATATCAATAATGAATGTGCATCTATAAACCCTCATTTACAAGTAAAATATCATGAATTAGACATTTTTCTAAAGAATGATAATATATCAGATGTCAAAATTCCGTCTTATCATATTGTATGTAAAAGTAAACCACCAACAAAAATGTACATAAAATAGCATTTAAAAAATGTTTGGGCAGCAATTTCTCAAAATGAATATACAATAAAATTTTCTTTATAAGATTCCAAGTGTTTTTAATGATTAAAAATATTGTTCCATCCATCACCAAATAAGCTATACAATCATACATGTTGAGACCCCAGCCTTTTGAACAGTAGTAGAAGTTTATCCCTTGTTTCCAGTTCCTTCTAAAGTCTTTTCATTCACTTTTACTCCTAGTATCCCCTTGCGTCTTAGTGGTATTATCACTTTGCATGGGGTGAATTGGTTACAAGATAAAAGTAGATATTTCTGTGTTGAAAAATTCATTTAGAATCCCTTTTATATCTAAAAATAAACAGTATTTGTTCAACACCCACAGAACTCCACCTGTGATTTATAATGCAACTATGCTGAGCAGACCTTAGTTACAGTTTCTGAGAGTGAGTATATCATCTGACATGATGAACAGTTTGAACAAGGTCAGTATGCTTAAAGCCTCAGTCACAATGACTTGTGACTTCATGCTCGCACAACCATTGACAAACAATTCCATCTACTCAATTTCATTCACATGGCTTCGAGTAAGATTTTTCAGGTAATTTTCAAATGGTGCTGCCCAGAGTTAAAAAAAAAAAAAAAAAAAAAATCACTTTTCTAACAAATCAAAGAGAAATTTGAACCCGTGTCTCATAATCAGAAAGCAAACATTCTAAACACTTGAGTAGATTAACAAAATCTCTGGATCAAATTATGGATATTTTGTATTCTTTATCTATTTGGGTCATATAGTTATAAAATAAATAAATTATGCACCTATAAACAGATGTATATATGTATATGTAATAAACGCAGACAAGCCTCTGTGGTGCACGCACAAACATACACATGGAGCTGTGTTTATTCAGACTATAATCAATAATGAAATTTTGTGTTAAGTTATGAGTAGTAATGTATCCTTATGTAATGATTTATATAAAGAGCATATATTGAAAACTTCTGATACTGTTCAAGAACACTATATCCTCTAAAAGTTTGGTCAGATTTGGTAAATTGGGTTGGACCAAGAAGCTTCAAGCAACAAGAGATAGGTGACGAAAAGTTCTCAGTCCAGTCTACTACCCAAATTTTTTTTTTTAATCAATTCATCACAAGCAAGGCAATAATGCCACGAAGAAGCAAGGGGATACTGGGAGTGAAAAAGAATGAAAAAAAAAACTTAAGATACCAGAAACCCAATCCTAAATAGGAAACAAGGGATAAACATCTACTCCTGTTCAAAAGACTGGGGAGGACTGGGAACTGGATAAGAAAACCTATCTACTCCTATTAAGGAAAAAAAAAAGGATTAACTAAAATTTCAAAGTTCAGAGATCGTTGATGAAGATGAGATGTATCGAGCTGGTCGACTCAAGAAGGAACCAGAAACCCAATCCTAAACAGAAAACAAGGGATAAACCAATAAAAAAAATAAAAAAACAGGGAGGAGTGTGTTGGCAGGAGAAATGATCCCTGAAAGAATGAGTTGTAATCAACAGGCAGTAAACCAGATTCAAAAATTTTATTTAGAAAGGATTATTGGTCAGGCTGAGAACTTTCCAGCTTCCTTCTCTCTTACTCTCACAGACAGACACACACAGAGATCAGAATACAAGAGAAAGAACACATGCTAAAAAGCTACAGTTAGTAAGCTAGACTGGTAGATCATTTGCTTGTGTAGCAAATAACAATCTCATTACTGTCGCATTATGTGATATGGAGAGGTAAGAATTGGTTAAGCATATCACTTCATACTCAACTCTTTTTGGATAAACAATAAGACTTTCATTTTTCCAGGTCTACCACTGATCTGTTAACAGCTAACATTGAAGCTCAGGTTGTAGCTCTAGATATCTTGAAGGCATTCAATAATGTTTGGCATGCTGGCCTTCTCCACAAGCTCAAAGGCTACTGCCCCTGAATGAATATTTGGATTAATTCAAACATTCCTAACAAATCATGTAATGAAGGTCAAATTGAATCGACACTTCTAGTTCATTTCACATTAATGTGGGAGAGGCCCCCCACTCCAGGGCTATATCATTGTTTCTCATCTTCATCAACGATCTTCCCAATGTCATCAATTCCAAACTAGGAATTTATGCTGGTGACAACTATTTACCCCTGCCTTAGTAGCAAGTCCAACAGGCTTAACCTAGTAAAACTGGCAACTGCTCTTGAAAAGAACTATTTAAATTTTAATACCTCCAAAACAAAACTACCTTCATTTAATCACCATAGAGAACCTTTTCTGACTGCCATCAGCATGGCTGATGCTAACCTCCAGGAGAGCAACTCTCTGCACCTTCTTTGGCTCATGTTGTCCAGTAACATGAAGTGGAATCAATTGCTAGTTCTACTGTAAGGAAAAAACAGTTCACTGTGACATGTCAGACAATTTTTCTTGTCAGAATCCATCTTGCAAATTTATAAATCTACCATTGATCCGTGCATTATTTCTGCCATATCTAATCTGGTGCCCTTATTATATATATATATATATCAAGATTCTTAACAAAATTCAAAGGGTCTGTAATGTAATCCATCTTGACCTGGCATCTCAACTTCAGTCACTTTCTCACCAACATGATGTGGCGGCTTCTTTTCTACAAATATCTTGGCAATTTTTCTAGTGAGCATTTTCCTCCAGCATGAATTTAAGTATGCTACTAGACTGGCAACTAGGTGTCACTATTTTACTGCTGAACTAGTTAGAATAGAACATACAGTTGAATTTAATATTTCTTTTTTACTTCTCATTTGATGAACTCCAAATTTCTTGAATCCCTGCCACCTACAATTGTCAAAAATTTAAATGCAATGCCAATTACCATCTTCTGTCTTCCTGTTCTTTTTATTTCATTTCTCTTCACCTCACTAAAGTCTTCTCATACTCTTTCACTCCCAGTAACCTTTTGTATCTTAGTGGCATTATTGCCTGGCTTGTGGTGGAAAAAAAAAAAAAAAGTATTTATTATGTAAGTATTCATGAAAATGTTCAGACCACCTGGAATCATTTTAAAATTGTCATTCACTCAATATTTACCAGATGCAATATTGCTTAACTTCAGAGATCATATGAGGATCAGTGGATTTCGTTAAAGTATTCAGTGTATTCAACACATTCAGAAACAATGATAGTATCCTGAAATAGAAGTAAACAATTAGCTACATTGCCTAACTTTATTCAAAACAAATTCTGTCAGAGATTCACATATGCATTCCAAGTACAAACAAGACCCTGATTATATCTACTGTCACTAAGTAAATCCAATTTAAACCATCAAATAGTTAATCTACAAGAGAAAACATCATCAATAACCAGTTCAATATAAGTCAATTTCAATATGGTTAAAAGATGAACAATTTTTTAAATTTTTTTTTTATTATTAAATGTTCTATTTTAAACAAATATCAGTAATTTCTCCAAAGTATTACTTATTACTTCTCTGGATATCATGTACACAAAACTAGTGGATGGGTTTTACTTATTAAAAATACACTAAAGCTCTCGACTAAGAGCTGTACTAGTAGCTCCAAAATCACTCATAACTAATTATTGAGGCAATAGGAATCCAGCACAATTTTGAAATTAAGAAATGGATTTATAAAGTTTACAAAAAATACCAAAAGTATTAAGCACTAGAATCATTAATAATGTGCATATTAAATAGATCTTTATAAAACTTAACTTTTTCAAAACAACATATTTTATTGCAACTTCCTGTTTTATCAATACATAAAATACTTATTGGAATCTAAAGGCTTATTTGTTGAATGATGTCAACATCTATCCACATAGAATGAAAGCCGGTTCATTCTGCATAGATTTAGAGAGAAAAAAAACAGAAGCCTTTTGTATAAAATGGCCTGAATATTTAATTCTGAAATTAATAGCCACATTGCGAGTTTGATGCTTTAAAATGAGCCATAAGACTAATTTGACGGATAAAGAGAAACATTTAATAACTTCAAAACTTGCAAAAGGCAAATCAGTAGGAATTGTAAAAATGATCACTGAACTGTGAAGAAGATCATTGAAGGTCTTGGACAATTCTGATGCAGATCTGATAAAGACTACTTCAGGATTATCTCAATTATTTATATTCTGTATCAAGAGAGGTTAAAAAATATTGTCAAGCTATGAATACTTTAGACTTTCTGACATTGAAAACTACAGGACATTAAAAGTCCTAAATCAAGTGGCAAAAGATGAGAGAAGATGGAGGGTGTTTCAAAGGAGGTTTGATGAAGTGGCAAGCTTGCTCATTCAAACATAGCCTGATAGCAGCCCAAAAAGGAAGGTTTACATTGGGGAACAGCAATTTACCAGTAAAGAAATTTTGCAAGATTATTATGGATGCTTCACAATCTATTTCATGTGAAGAAATACAACAGCTCATACAAGAAATGTCTGAAAGTCTTCTAAAACAAGTTTCAGAACAGAGCATACCTTTCACTTTAATATTGCCTTTATAACTTATCACAATAAGTTTTCACGTTTTTGTGCAAAATATGTCTGTAAACTTTGTGCTTGTTCTCTAATTTCTTTTTTTTTTTTTTTTTTTACATTTCCTAATAGTCTCATTACCTCAGGTTCCAACTTCTGGTTTCTTAATACTTTGTTTAGCTCTGGAGCTACAAGAATGTAATTAGTAACCTATAGTTAAAGTATTATACAAGCTAACTTTTTCAAAAGTAGTAAAGGATTTTGATTTGATTAATCTGTCATTGGTGGATACTCATATTTGTGTAGATACTCCATTTATTAAATAGTATATTTATTTATTTTCATCTACTATCCTCATGAAATCTTTTGCCGATCAAGCAAGGTTGAATAGGGCCTTTAAGCAAAGGCCTTCTAGTCATAGATCCTTGAAATATGAGTATCCACCAAAATAATGTTTAAAGTGATAAAATCTGTCAGATTAATAAATAAAAAATCCATTACTTCTTTAAACATTGCTTTGTTTACATTTGAATATGAAACTGAGCAGATACAAAATTTCTAGAATCTATGACAAGGATTTCACTTAAAAGCACTATTCAGCCTTGTTTGTGTTTGATTAACCGAGCTGGTATAGAGCACATTGGATCTAATGGCGGTTCTCTCTGTCTAGGGGAACAAATTCACATCCAGCCAGAGAGTACATCTCTTTAATAAGATTTCTTGTATATCCAAGCCAGTAGGTTTGGTTTGGTTTACAGCATATCAACCACCATGGGTTATTTAATGCCGACAAAGTTTTTATTGCTGGTAGTATTTTTTTTTTTAAATGTATAATTGGTAATAATGTATTGCTGCTAATAATTTTTTTTACAAAGTATTTCTGATATTAAAACCTATTCTTACACTTTCATAACATTTTGACCCCAGTTTGGGAGTTAACTATTTGCCCAAAGCTGGGAGCCCTAACAGGTGCTGCCACCCTGGGTCAGGGTAGACCTGAGAACACCAGCAATTAAGAGTTGTTTCCATACTCCTCAAAACCTCCAGCTGTTGGACATAGTTTATTGTCTTACCCGAGACATGGATGTAGTTTATCATATCCAGGATGGTAAACAAAAATAAATAAATATACTGTTTAATAAATAAACTGAGCATATATTCAAATATGAATATCCACCAAAATAACAATTAATGTGATAAAAGCTGACTTTTATAACATTTAACCGTTACCATGCTGTAGGCAAGAATGTCGGCATAGAATTCTCTCCCTTTGCAGCTCTAGGTGCATTCTGTCACCGTGAGACGGTTGCTATAAATAAACACTTGTCAACTGCTATTTCCAGTATTTTAAGCTGGAAATCACCTACTACTGCTTGGGAATGAGGCTAAACTTTAGTTTTTCAATGCCATTTTGAATTCTTCTAGACTACATGAGGTGTAACATCAATGAAACTCATGTTAATTTTTTCAGGATTTTTTTTGTAAACAAACATGGCCACATCAACATCCAACGAAGCCTTTATTCAGGAGTTTTCCTTTGATTCAGACTCCAGTGATTTTGAAGGCTTTACTCAAACGGATATTGACGGTGAATTCGTCAAAGATAATAACCACGCGTCACTACATGAAAGAAAATGATGATAATCACTAGTGGCTACTATCATCCATGGCTGACTAATTTTATGGATGCTAATGGCGCCATTGATGTATCTGATAGCCTTTCTGAAGGTAAATTATTTTAACAGTTTATAGTCAATGAGACAAATAAATATGCTAGTCAGGTGAAAGAAAGACCAAACAAATGTTGGTGTCTTCTCGTAAACACAAGGAAGCATGTCACTGTTTTGACAAAATGAAAGCCTTCTTAGCTATTTTGCTTCTTACTGTACCCCAGAACTCCATAAGGGGTAATAAAAGTTAAAGTATGTTAAATTGTTAAGGTATTTCTTAATGTATTTGTTTTTTATTTCGTGTTTCAATTTTTTGTATTCAATATTAAAACACATATGCAAAATATTACATGTTCATTCTTTCATTAGTATACAAAAAAATCCATACACACAATACAAATACAATACACCTACTGTTTTAAAATTATAATAATTTTAAAACAGTAGGTGTTCATGTTTTGCACCCTCAAAAAAAAAAAAAAAAAAAAAAAAAAAAAAAGGTGTCAGGGGGAAAAATTCTAGAAAGAAATTAACGTGGTAATGGTTAAAAAAAAAATAATGAAATTGGCTACTAGAAGAGTGAAGACACGTCTTCCTATTACCATCTGGACAAGAACTTAAAACCAAAAGCTTTGAGTACAAAATGATTTGCAAGGTAGTAAATAAACTTTCATATTTTCTCACCAAACCTTTCCTCCATCAGAGAATTCTTCATGAAAGAGTAATACCATTTTGCCATCTGCTACATTATTTCATGCAGTCAGTCACCCTCCAGATATGGTGGCCGCACTGGAAGGAGAGAAAGGAGTTGGGGAGAACAGGTTTCACAGATTCTTGCCCCAGCCTACTCCAGGTTTTTGCAACCACTTCATTGCCACTTCCTGTACTTAATTGTACATTTGAAGAAAAAGCAAAACAAAAAACAAACAGTAAATGGAGACAAACAAAATAGCTGGAATTCTGAGGTGAAAAAAACATAATTATTCCCCTTATTCAAACTTGGATACTTATTGTTTTAATCAACAAGGTGATGAAGATCATTTAAAAACAATAAAAACAAACACAAGGTTTTGTTTTTGTTTAATGCCATGTCCCTTCAGGATTTAGGCAATTATAGCTTTCCACTGATATTATTTCTTTTATTATATATAAATTGCCATGACTTCTTAGGAAAGAGAGTGGATTGGTTTCCTGTTACTTTCTCCACATTTTAAATTCCAAACACTCTTTCTCCTAAACTGTAACTGAATGCAAAATATTGTGACTCTTTAATTGCCTGTAGTTGATAATCACACTTTGATTATAATAAACTCTGAATTATATCATTGCTTATACAAGTGATGATGAGACTGAAATAAGTTCAGATGAGAGAAACCTGTTTGGCTAATAGGGAATCGAAAGTAATGAAAACGACAACATGATTTGGATACACATGTTCTATGCTGATGTCTTGTCATCCAATTTAAACATGAATTATAAAGAGACCAGCAATTTTCACAATGTATGCCATAAACTACCTCTAAGTATGCCACAAGAGTTAGTGAAAATACATTTTCAAGTAAATTTTATAAAATTCAAACATCTTTAGAAATAGTACAGTAATTAAGCATTGTAGATATCGAAATTCAAAAAATCATTTTTTTTTATGAGAAAAAAACTATTTTTAAACTGATTAAATGCACTGACAATTTTTAGCATTTGTACATGCTAGAAATGAGAAGTTTAAGAAAAAAAAAAAATCACTGGGCATGTTTTGTTTATTTACATTAAAAATTAATAAACTACTGCTGAAAAATGTAAATAAAAAAACTATCACTAAATGACACAAAGAAAATGTATTTAAATAGCAAAGTTCTATTTAGAAAAAAACGGTTTTTCTAAACAGAACTTAGTTATTTAAATACATTTCTCAATTTGAATAAATTACATAAAGGTTACCAAACATCAAAATGTATTTCTTCAACACATAGATGATTATGGCTCTCCACACATTCCCTTTTTCTTTAATCTCTGAATTGCTATGTCTTCTTGGGTAAGATAGTGGTGTGGTTTCTCATAGGATTCTCCGCACTTTTGATTTCAAAGTTATCCTTCTAAACTGGCTGCCAACAAAAACTAGAGAGCCCCACCTATTTAGAAGAGAAGAAATGGATTCAAGACTTTCACAAAGAAAGTGAATGCAACAAACCGGGGCAGAATTTGATATACTGATGCCACTTTCTATGCTGCTAACCATTATATACATGTCCAGACATTTGGTTGTTTATAATGTTCAAAAATAAAGAGAAAAAGCAATGGCTTTGCTGATCTCTACCCTGATAATGTGGCAAGAGATTTCAAATATTAATTTCAAATCTTGAATGACTGACAATTACAAAATATATAAAAGTAAATAAAAAGGTCAGAGAGTATTTTACAAGTCACTAATACATCAATTCTTTTGGATCATACTCCTTAAAATATTTTATCCCATTTCATTGACGGGTGTCTATCAGGTATAGTAACCAACCTCTTATGTGCAATGTGCCTTCAGGACATTGATGATCAAGGCACTCTACAAGTTATTTATTTTTTGTAACTAAGCAATGGTCGTCCTCTTACTATCCTTCCCAGTCTCTGTTCTGCTATCCATATATACAAGCTTGTTAGGTAAGTTACTTGCCATTTCCCTCTGCATGACAAACTCTCCAAGCCCTCTTTCCTCGTTATGTGTCCCAGAAATAGGAATAAACTGATGCAAATGAAACCATGTATAATAGTAACACTACTTGACTCCGACAAAAAAAAAAAAAAATGAATAAATAAAAAGCTTTCTAGAAATAGATCTTACAATTTAAAGAAAAGTATCACTCATCAGAGAATTTTAGAACAAAAGGATGAAAGAATCTGGCTGCCTTTTACTGATATTTTGATATTTATTCATCACATCTTCAGAAGATAAACAACATATTTGTTAATCAAACACTATCAAAAAATATATTCTCGTCGTATTTATGGTGGTTTCAGCAGAGATCTTTGAATTATTGAGAGAGGGGGAGAGCAAAATACATTTGACCAATAATCTTTCATGATCACGAGTCCCATAATCCATTAAGGTCATAGGGGCACCACAGCTGCAGTAGTGTTTGCTGAGCAAGATAGCCCAATCCTCTCCAGATTAGTTTAAATTCTGAGTTTTCCTTCACCTAGCCTAGTTGTCAACCAAGACTATAGGATCTGTGGGTTGGAAAGGCTATTTAACCCATAGTGGGAGGTTTTCAGAGTTGTCCTTCTCCTAGACTGGTTGCCACCCAAGGCTATAGAATTCAGTCTGTCCTGCTATTTACCCATAGATGGGAGGGAAATAGATGGATTTATACATTTCCCAAGGGTATTAGCACATAAGTGAATATAATGAACTCAACTGGAATTCAAACTTGGCTCTCCAGTTCCTCAATCCGAGCTGCTATCCATTACTCCACCATGCCTCCACTAATGATCTTTACCAAAAAAAATAAATAAATAAGAGAAAATTTATTGAGCAACTATAGTTTGGTATACATTTTTTAAGTAATCTTTGAAAAGGTGAACTGGAACTACAAACAGCAGTTTCATCTTAAACATTTATGGTAAGACATTCCATTCACACAGCTGCAGATAACATTCTTAGGATTGTACTGTCTGCTACAATTCTTAAGAAAAAGAAAAAAACTTCAAAAATTCCTACTTAAACCTCCTTTGCACATGCAACGATAAACATGCCTTTCCCCACCCACTCCACTGACAGACCAAAAATATACATAAATAAAATAATCCCAATAGAGAAAAAATAAAACACTGGTAATAAATATTATTAAAACAACATCTGAGCAAGATTTTATTTGGTTAAAAAGGCTGAACTTCATGAATCACAAAGTATCAAAATGATTTTTGTAAAGCTAGAAATCAAAGCCTTGATTTTTGTTTTTAGTTTTTTTATCAAAGGTTTTTTTTTTTCATATTTTTGCCTTAATATGCAGGTAGCAATGATAGATACAGAAAGAAAAATTGGCAAGTTCAAATTACTGGCTTTCAGACTAATGCCCTTGGAAAAAGCATGACCCCATTTTGTCTCCTCACCCTTCCCAGCTATAAATGAAATAGATGGGTAGACAGGGCTCTCTCTCACCTTGGATGAAATCATTCTAAGAAAAGGAAAACTCTGAACCATTAAGAAAGCAATGAGAAACCACTATCTTTTCTCAGACAGCATGGCAATTTACAGATAAAGAAAAGGAATCTGTGTTATGCAGAGATTGCCTAAGTCCTGAAGACATTGGCACATGGCATTAAAAAAAAAATCTGTTTTTGTTTCTGATAATATATAAACAAATAAGAGTTAAAATCCAAGTTAATGGCCTTAGTTCTTTAAAACAGTTTGGTTTCAAGCTAATGAGCTTCGGAGGTTGTCTTTTTTCCTAGTTATCAATGATATAACCACAATTTCAAACTTGATATTTGTAAATAAGTACATAACTCCTTAAAAAGTCAGGGGAGATTTGACACTATACTATGAAAATACCCTCCTAAAATAAATTTAAAAAAAATATATATATATATATATATATATATATATATATATATATATATATATATATATATATATTCTGACAAATGTTATGGTTAGAAGTTTAATTAATGCTAAACTATTAAAAAAATTTTTTAAAACTGGACCATTTATAGCCTAAATACACGGTGCAATGGGTAAATTGTTGCCATTTTATATTTTTAATTTTGCGCATGTGTGCTGTTCGTTTTTTTATTTTGTCAATTTCACAGCATAGTAGGGTTTAGTTGAGCACCATGACAATTCACTTCACCAGAAATTTGGAAACTGCATGCTGTACTGCTTGGCATTCTCACTAGAAGCTCCAATATGAACATTTCAGAATGTTTGGTGCCAATCTGAGGACAGTACAGAGGATTCGGAAAAAGTTGAATGATTCTAATGGTTATTAAGAAAGTATGGCAGTTTGGAAAACTAATTGTTCTAAGGAAAGAACTCACAAAATTGTTGGTGAGGGCCTCAGACTCAACACAGAGGCCTACATCAAGTGCCTTGAGGAGGTAGTGCTGTTCTGGGTCAAAAGGGTGACTGTTGGAATATGCTATGTCTGACAACAGGATTCTGCATCATGCCACACAAGCAGGAGAACCAAGTCATGGTTGTCAGACAATTTCTGCAATCACATCACCCCTTACATCTAGCCATCTAACTCCCCAGACTGCAACCCCCTTGAGTATTGTGTGTGGGGCGCAGTTGAGCAAGAGACCAACAAAACTCCTTGTAACACCAAAGATGGGCTGAAGGCAAGGATTATAACAGCATTCACCAACTTAAGCAAGGAAACCATCTATTTTATTCAGTGAGTATAGATTAGACAAGAAATTTGATCAAGAGAACAAAAGACAAATTTATTGATCATCTGACTAAAAGCCTATCTTCTTTGCCCTCCCACAGAGAAGAGAATATTGGGTTACTCAAGTTCACACCAGTTAACTTACACCTTTATTAAAAATTTTAAACAAACCATCTAACATACAAAACATCAATGAAAAACAGATCAGTAATTCCTGATATAAAAAAAATGTTCCAATTACAATTTGATATAAAAGTATAAAACTGAAAGTTGAGAGTTGTGCAAAGGTTATTGATGGCTAAATACTGGTTAGGATAAACATATTTCAATTTATCATGTGTTTGGCACAGAATTATTTTCATCTTTTAATGACATATACAAGATCTCAACAAATGACATAACTTACAAAAGGCACCATTTAAATTGACTGATGTGCTCATAAAAAATTAAATGAAAAAAAAATTTAATGTATGTACATGCATTAGACCTTCCTCTACCCACAACATTTGTCAAAATAAAATATTTTTTTTTTTGGTTTAATCATTTTAGAAGGGGGTCCTGTTCATAATATACTGTGAAATTGATCCCTAACTTTTTAAAGATTGCTGTCTGTACATTGTTTTTAATAAATGTCAAGTTTGAAACTGTCATTGATAACTGTATACTATTATGAACTGAGAAAAGGTAGTACATAGGTTATAAATGATGTAAGCAGTTTCAAACTTGACATTTGTAAATAAAATCAGAGTACAGAAAACTGTTTAAGAAGTCAACGATTGAATTGGCACTATTTATATTATGAACAGGTGCCCCACTTCTAAAATGAGTAAAAAAAAAAATTTTTTTTAATTTTAAAGATCAATATATTTTATTTTTTTTATCTTCTCAATGACATGGCTTGAGGAATGGTATGAAAATTATTGCCTAGACCCATATTTTCCCCGCAATTGTTGCAAGTGGACAAGTTAGTTTAAGTAATGCCTTGTATCATAAGTTATATGACATAATATATAGGTCAGTTATTTATATCTTTGAATGATGTAAGCAGAATTCTTACAAATGTAAGATGAGTTTTGGTTTGTAGTAACAACGTATTGTACATACCATATATAGGTAGATTGTGAAAGATGACAATCGTTTTCTTTGTTTTATATCTTGAGTTGTTATCTAGTAATGAGCCTCACCAACCAACAAACATCAGACTTGTTTCAAGTCTACAAATCTACAAGAACCAAAAATACAACTTTACAAGTGTTCCAAGAAATAGGACTCAAACTTTTGCAAAACAGAAACTATGCTCTGGAATTGGAATGAAAGCAGTGATGGCACCTACCCTGAATCCATAAGAATTCAGGATGTGGAATTAGTAAATACTAAACACTTAAGATACTTTGTGTATGGATCAGCTATAACAAATTTAGTAAAGTAGAAAAAGAAAATGAATATAGAATAGTCTGCACCAGAGGTAGTTTCATCCAACACTGCAAACTGCTACAAAGCCAAAACAACAACAACCTGAAAACTGAAGTTATGTTCTTAAATAGCCTCATCAGATCAAGACCTTCATATGGACGTCATGCATGATTCCAAACCCATTGAGAAATATATACTACCGCTTTCTAAGATCAATGGTTAAAAAAAAACTTTGAACAAGTGAAGTCTGAGTGTCTTGGCAAAGATCACCCTTCTTTGTGGACTGGCACTACAGAATCACAAATAAGAAACTGTACCAAGTAAGAGAAACCACATAAATTGAGGACTACCAACAGCAACAAAAACTAAAATAGACAGCATATGCAACTCAAAGAGAAAATAATGACATAATAAAGATGTTGACATTCCATGCTACCTCAAATAAAGTTAGGAAGGAAACCCCATTATTGCTGGAGAGAGCAACAACTACTAATGGATTTGAGAAACCTATTTTTCCTTAAAAATTGTTGTAAGAGAAAGATTTTATAAATTTAAATCAGCAGTAGTACTGACTATTCAGCAAATGAATCCTGAATGTTTCCTTATAAGGAAACAGCTAATATTACTATTTCCATATACCAGTGATTTACAAATATGTGTTTTGACTTTAAATAAGATTTTCTCCTTGTAGAAATGGCTAAATGAATATAATTAACTTCACTAACCCTGTACAGGGAATTTTAACCTTTCAGTCTTTGGTCCATTTCTGTACCATTATTCTATACAAAAATAGGGTAAGCAGCAACAGATGTGTTCCCCTTTCTGTTATATCAAAGATGTAACAACAGCAGGATTCAGCTTTGCTGTATTGAGCTAAGATGGAATCTATCTATAGATTTCAATGCTTAGGCAGCATCTAAGACAAACAGGTCATTAGGAGCAGTAACAGCAGGGCAAGTGACAGTAAGTAAAAAGGGAGTATATTTTGCTTTGGAAAGAGCAGTGGGCTTTTCAGCTTGCAACTCTGGTAGATAAATGATAGACAATCAAGTGTGTGCAGTTACTTCTAAAAATCTCAGTTGGACAAAATACCATATAGATTACTAGAAAGACCCGTGAAAATTTCACAGTTTTACTATTTTAATTTTCTGATGAATCTTAATTCTTCAGTTAATGATTAGCGAGTTCTATGACAAAATATCCATAGAAAATCCCCTATCACATCATTAAATATTTGAGCTTAACAACTTTAACAAAATATCGCAATAACAATCATAAATATGAATGCTGGTTGTTATTGTAAGAATTGGTACAAATGAAAAGATTTGAAATTGACAACTTTTTCCATTTCACTGAATGTCTCTCTTTCTTTCATTCATTTTCTCACTGAAACTAAGTAGTGAATGTCTCTTGTTTCTCGACACAATCAAAATGGAATAGTCCACTATTTATTAGGTATTGGCAGGTTATAATGGTCATCCAAACTAATGGAGGGACAAGCACAATTATAATCAGATTAATTTCTCTAATTTCTTAACTGATACGATTATAAGGTACTATCTCAATGTTTTAGAAAAAGATTTTAGTCGGTTGATTGGTTTGTTTAGAGGCCGTATGAGTCATTTAATGGCAAAATTTAATTTTCTTGTGAGCATTAATAACTTCTTTTACAAAAATGTATTGCTGGTATTTTTACTATAAAAATTTTTCATAGTGTTTTGACCCCAGTTTGGTGGTTAACTATTTGCCCATAGTTGGGACCCTAACAGGTGCTACCACCTTCTGCAAGACCATCATGGAAAGCAATGTTGAAGGAGGATGCAAGCCATGATGGCAACATAAGATCTGGTCATATGTCAAAGAGTGGACGGAAATGACAATGTCAGAATTCCTGAGAGCTACTGCCAACTGAGCATCTTGGAGAAGATTGTCAGTTTCTCCTGCCCTTAGGCCTCCCCACCAATGACTGAAGCAGTCAAAGGACAATAATGATCAATAATTCTGGACATGTCTTTTGCAATCAAATTGCAAATAATACTTCAATGAAATACAGATTTTTTTCTAATTTTGCTCAGGTATTGTTTCTTTCTTTATATGTCATTTTCTTTTTTTTATCATTTCACCCCAAGCAATGTGATAATGCCACTAAGATACAAGGTTAGTGGGCATGAAAAAGAATGAGAAGACTTTAATGAGGAGAAAGGTCAATAAAAAGAACAGGAATCAGGAAGACGTAATATTGCATTTAAATTTTTGTTGATTGCAGGTGGCAGGAAGTCAAGAAACCGGAAGAATTCCACATGTGAGAAAAGAAACTTTGAGAATAGAACTTATGGTGACATCTAGCTAATTCAACAGTAAAACAATGAGACCCAGTTGCCAATCTAGTAGTATGCTTAAATTCACGCAGTAGTAATATATTCTTTTAATGAAAATATTTTTTTAAAATCACATTTTGCAATGGTATGAATAACTTTGGGATTAACTATATATATTATAGATACATACATATCTATGTAACTAGGTAGGTATGTTTTTTAGTCAGTAACTTGGTAGATTGCCAACAGATATACAAATAGTTACTCATAGGCCACTTAAGATGCACACCACAAACATGATTTATATTTATACACAGGTAGAGCATCTGTTACTGTGTACTGGACAGCATGTTCATTGCAAAAGGTATTGTTACCAAGTTCCACCCACTCTCAGTTATAGTCTGGTGCTAGACTAAACTAACCTTAGTAACTATCAACAGAGATTACAGATTTGGCTCAAATGTTAAGGCAGCTGACTATGGTGCTAGAGGTTTTAATAAAAAGGCATGAGCTATCCCTCACAAGACTTTAAAAAATAACAAAAAATTAAAAAAAATGAAGAAAACTTATTTCTGATCTAAGCTGAGGACACTACCTTAGCCTGCTAGTGAGGAAATTAAGTACTTACACAACAGGTGTAAACATCTATGCAGAAAGATAAAAGCTGCAAGCTGGAATGTGATAAAGCTGTTAAGTTATAAATTCTGTACAGGGGTTCAGAGAGATCTCGTTTCCATTGGTTTAGATGTTTACAAATGGCTAGAAAGTAAAAAAAAAAATGCTTATGACTTCATCAAAATATAAAATAAATCCAAACTCAAAAAGTAAACATTTTAGTAAAATCCAAGAGCAGAAAACCATTCTCTTTTTTCATGATTATTATTTTTAATTGCCATGTCCCTTTAAGAGATAAATGGTCATAGAACTTCACATATTTCTTTATTATCTATGAACTGCCATGAATTCTTGAGAATTATAGTGTAGTGGTTTCACATTGCCTTCTCCATGGTTTTGATTTAGAATTCTCCTAGGCTGGCAGCCATTCAAGTCAAGATAAGTTAGGTTAACCAGCTTGTTTAAATCCAAGGCTGGTGAGAGAAAAAAAAGAATTTGTGTTTGTTCAACACCCACAAAGCTTACCTGTGGTTTATACTGCAACTATGGTGAAAGAACCTTAATTACAATTCCTGCAAAAGATCATCTCATCTGGTAATAATCAGTTGCACAAGGTAGGTACACTTAAGCCTATTGTCACAGTGACAGCACAACCATAGATAACTTTCAAAATGTTCCGTATACCCTATTTCACTTACAAGGCTTGTGTCAAGCCATGTTATAATTTTCAAGCACTTTCCAAAAATGTCATACACTAGGATTGCCTCTCCAGATCATTATCATCAAGTCAGCTATGGTGAAATTAGACCCAGTTTCATGGTCAGAAAATGAATGGTCTAACCAATTGGCCATACACACACAATTTAAGACACACATACACAGAAAGTAATCTATACATAGTAATAAAAATGGAAGTATAAAGAAAACTGACTGACACTGACTAGACTACATGCCCAGATAGGTTAAAAAAAAAAAAAAAAAAAAAAAAAAAAATTTAACTTCAGCATTTCCAAAAACACAAACTATTAACCATTAAATAAAAATAAAACATTAGATAAATGATAACATACTATGAGCAAATACCTATTTATGTAAAAAACAAAAACTTCCCTGCCCCTACCAACAAAATAAACTAGAACACTCAAAAATTAAAAATGGTTGCATGTCTAGAGAATATAATAATTTGCCACAAATAGCAACTAAAAGAGAAAAAAAAAAGAGAAAAAACTAAAAAAGTAAATGTAAAATAAAAAAAATTAAAAAAAAAAAAAAAAAACCCCAAGAAAAGGACAAATGATCACGGCACCCTACATGTACAGACATCTGCACAGACGAGAGCACATGTGTGAATGCACATCTGCACAAACAGGCATATGGCAGTACTGACACAAAAACAAACACAAATAATATGGGAAAAACTTACACCAATAATAAGTGTATAAAAAGAAAAAATATTGAATAATATAACCAGTAAACTGCTGATAGCCTCTGAAGAGTGGACAGACAGGAGTCTGAATGCTGAAGGTAACATCAATCAGCGAATTGACAAACGTTTACTTTATATGTGTATGTATGTGTGTGTATATATATATATATATATATATATATATATATATATATATATATATATATATATTATACACACATCCATCAATTAGAGCACTAAAATTTTTATATACCAAAATTCAATTAGTGTATACATAATACTTGATTAGTGAGGTAAAACATTCTTCAGTTTTATAGTTACCAATGTACAAATTAGCTGCACTAATCGAGTTGTGTGTGTGTGTGTGTGTGTGTGTAATATATATAAAACTAATGTACATTACAAGAGTCACGTAGATATAGGTCCTTATGGGATCCCCAAAGTGGCACACTTCATATGATACTATCTACTATTAATAACTCTTAAGACTTTCTTGGCTTCAGTATTTTGTAGTTTTACACTGACATTAATAAGTGTAAGGAAATAGGAAAGATAAAGGATTACAAATCATTCATAAGTAATTTTCAAGCAGTCGTGACCGAGCACAGATTCGTATACTTTTCCAATTGGGTGGAATGTGGCACACATCCCTTTCTTAATGGGAGAATCTCACTAGTAGGTGAAAAAGGAAAGGTGTCTTGTTCTTTCAGTCTTGCTGCCTCTTTGTCTGCCACAGGAATTAGGAAATAGGCTTAAGTTTACCTCCTCCTTACCTGTAATGGAAACTGGTCTCTTGGAACTAGACTAGAATGGCAAGTTCTCCATATGGAGAAAAAAACAAACAAAAAAAGCACGGAAACAAAGTAGAAAACAGAAAATCACAGAAAACAGGACTTTTGCTACTAAAGAATAAAATATTCTAACAGTAAAACATAAAATTCCTAAGCTGGAACTTGACAGAATCATTATTTTGCATAAATTTGCAACACACAGCAAAGTCAATCACTTATGTGCAAGTGCTACAAACTATACTGCTGTAACATGTCATTCTATAAATAACATAGGGTATTTTCCAAGCACCATAACCTAATTCATGATATTAACCTGGCCAAACTGATCACCACAGGGCAAATACCCACATGCGATATTAGCATATGAATGACGTGACATGTGCCATCAAGGGTAGTAAAAAATAAAATTGTTGTTTAGTAATTAAATTAAATTTTTAAATGCCAGTTTAATTATCTTTCATGATGAGTAAATGAAAAGCTAGCAAACTTGGTGGGTGCCCACTTTCAACAAAATACAAAGCTGAAGAGCCAGTTTTCCATGATGATTTTTATCATGATGGTGATATTTTGTAGTTTTTGTAAACACACTGTAGATTGAACACGCTTGTGGATCATCTGAAATCACTGAAGCATAAAAAAAAAATACCTATATAAGTAGGCTATACATTTATATATTTTACTGCTTACATATAAATCTTTTTCACATTTTTTAATGATTTTGAAACAAAAACAAAAAATTGAAATTTACCATCACAGAAGAACCCAGAATTTGACATCTTACAACATAGAAAAGTTGACACTCTAAACTAGACATAATTTTAAGCAGAGCAAGATACAGAAATAAAAATCTTTCCAACTTAAATTCATGTTTTATAATAAAATGTGTACATACAGAGATAACAATTCCTTCTTTGTCTGAATTTCTGGGCTGATTAATGGATTGATTTGTTTTTACGGCTTATCAACCCTTTGCAGGTTATTTAAAGCTAGAAAATATTTTTACATTGTAAGAATTTTTTTTTTTGTTTTGTTGAGATAATGATTTTAGTGATACAAGTCTTTAACCCACAGCTGAGAAGGAAAAAGAGGTGGGTTCGTACATTTCCCAACGATATTTGCATGTAATTAAATATAACCAACCCAACAAGAATTGGAACTGTTCTCTGATAAACAATTTGAAGCCATTATTCATTAGACTACCCACATATCCAAGCTCAAAGTATTCCCAAGTGGTCACCTATCTAGGTACTGACCAGACTAAACGTTGCTTAACATCAGTGATCATATGAGAACCATTGTTTCAACGTGATATGGCCATAAGCAATTTCTGATATAAGGAGCTATCATTATTTACACTATTGACTATTGTCCTTATCTTTGTTGTTATGATATTTTGGCCATTGTGCCTGTCGGTTTTCATCAGATGTATATCAAGACCCTGTAGGTTACCTGGATCAATATACACCTGATGAAGGCTGGAGAGAACTACGGCCAAAAGGTTATGATAACAACAAAGATGAGAACAAGAGTCCAAATCTAAATAGTGTAAACAACAATGCCTTCTTTAAAATAAACAATGCAGTTAATAAAATTTTTAGAATTCAAAAGTAACATCAAATAACATGTAATAGACAAAAATCCCCACTTTCATCAACAACTTAATGAAAAACAGTCAAATGTCCAATTTGTTGATCTTTTCAAAGTGGTGCACTGTAAATAAATACTTAGCAATTATGTATATGAACACAAGACCATAATTGTTAAGTAGATAGTGGGGAACAAACCAACCAGCCATGGATTATGAGATGCACTTATTAACATCACTGATTGATAGCAGAATAACTATAATGTAGATATCTACAGAGGTTAGCCAAGTTACATTGTAATCTCTAAGACTTCACTAATGACAGGTTTCTTTATATGAAATATTGTTATACTTTACATTTAACTGAATATAAAGGGAACAATCATTATTGACTTTAGTATATGATAAAAAAAAAGTCAGAAAGTAAATATTTTTATTTGATTTGTGAAGTCATATAAAAGAAACTGCATGTGCATTCATATATGGATTATGCTTGCATTCACTTTTCTTCAATATCTGATCAGAGACTTAAAAATAAACCCACAAATTTCATATTAAATAAAAACATTTACTTAAAATGGATTTTAACTCAGCATGCATAGATATGTATGTGTGTTGTTAAAATAAAAGAGGTTACAAAAAAAACAGTTTACCCACACTGGATGTTCTACTACTGAAAATTTGATTCCTTTGTAGTTACTAGAGCATTTTTCCTTCCCTTTAATAAAAGAGGAAGTGGAAAAAATATTTTAAATTACCCCAGAACTCATGTTAATTCATCAGTTTCATTCTTTGAGATCTGGCTACTTCCTGTCCTGACTTAGCAACACCAAGTCAGACGTAAGAGTCAAAACAAACTTGAGAGTTTACAGAATATTAAAGCCTTCTTTCGTGACTCCTCTCATTCAACTGCCTAGATCTTCAATAAGTATTTTAAAACAACAGTCTTTGTGCTACAAAAAAAAAATAAAAATAAAGTGAACGGAAGTGCAAAAATTGTTTCAATATCTGACATGGGATTGACCAGGAGTACTTGAACTTTACTTGAATCAAAAGCAAACATTACAGTAAACATTCATGGGCACTTCAAAGTGGTGTACCGATTAGCAAGCTTGTCTCACTAGATCAATTATGACTGAATGAGTTTGATTCTCACTGGGTGCCCCATACTTCTAGCCTTGTGCCACATCTAAACTACACTTAAAAAAAAAAAAAATCACCATTTACAGTAAACATTCAAGAATTAGCAGATTTATTTTCTTTATAATTCTCATAGAATATTTCACACAGTTGAAATAAATTACATATATAATTACAACAGAGTTGGGGGTGGGGATAAATTATTTATATATTTCTATGAAAAATATATTATTTTAGTTTCAGCTTATTTTTAATAAGGATAACTTGTTTTGAGGGTATCATTTTTTTTTTCAGATGTTTATTTATTTTTTTAAAGTAGTGCAACATGAGAAATAAAGCCAAAAGTTAGATGCAACAAGAAGATTTGATTAATACAGTCACTCAGATACTTGACTTAATTTATGTTTTTATTCTACAGGTGAATATAAGCTCCTTTTCATTCAATAACCTTCAGACTTTCAACCATTGATTTTCTTAACTTTTCTGCTATTTCAAATAACATTATTTGGAGCAGTCTATTGCTTACTACTGTATAGCTTAATACAAAATAAGCTTGACACAATAGAGATGTGGTTCTACAGACAAATACTAATACCATGGAGTGAACATGTAAACAACAAGGAAGCTTTAAGGAAAATAATAACAAAAAAGATACTTATAATCAGAAAGTGATAACAGATTTCTGGGACACATAAGGAAGGAGTGCTTGTAGAATTTAACTCTGAGAACAATGTTTTTTTTTTTGTTTTTTTTATTATTATACCAGCATCATCCTGAAATACTTAAACAGTAATCCAAAACTGTTCAATCATCCCCAGGACAATGTTACTTTCAAGCCAAATAGATTTAGTATCTGGTACACGGTATATTCAAATTTCTCTACTGGGAATTTTTTTTTTACATTTTAAATTTACAGCTTGTAAATTTACAAATAGCTGATTGTATATAGCACAAATACATGTATAGCTACAAATACATGTATAGCTACAAATACATGTATAGCTACAAATACATGTATAGCTACAAATACATTGTTCATATAATTCAGCCATGTTGTATTAATTGAGAGAGTAAGGTTTGAATTACCTATTTAAGGAATTGACATTTCTTGTTGAGACCTCTATGAATCTATATCTACAAGCTTCAGTTTTGTACCCAGAATGTAAACAGAAATTTTAGATTTTTTTTTTTTTTTTTTTTACCTGACATCAGTTCTTATTACAAAAATAAAACATGGCTGAATTGGTTAAGACATTTCAACTATAGAAGCAGTTTCACTGATGGAAAAGGGAATTCAAGTCTGATTCATGCTGGAAGCATGTTCATTCTTTAGTAGGACTTCTCAATCTAGGCCAGTTGTTATTAATTTAAATGTTTAAGAAAATAAGCAATTCAAATGAGCATACTCACTAAAAATAACGTTTAGTAATAAGAAATAATACTGGATAACACTTCATCTCAAAATATTCATACATAAATATAATACTGAAATTTGTTGTGTAATAAGTTATCTCTATGCAATACAGAGAAAAAGTGTGTGTATGTCATCATAGAGCAAGGATTAGTTAATCACAATCCATCCCAAGTGAACCATGATTCTGACTTTGTGCCAAATATAAAATATCAAATGGATAAATTCCTAAGCTCCCCTTACAAACACTGGCAGGACAGCTGACAGGTTGGTCTCAAAAGCCATTGCTAGAGTTTCATTCCTACCTTTATAAAACCATGTAGCACTGAAGATGGTTAAAAGATGTCTCATAATAAAATGAACTTTTTTTTTTTAAAAGCTCAATGCTTCATGCCAAAAGGAGTATATTTCTCATAATAGTCATATAATGACGATTCAGTAGGGAAGCCTAATGATACAGTCATGCACATGCAAATTTTGAACTTTTCTGACATTTTCTGTTGGTTCCAGTCCCAAAGGAATGATTTAAAAAACATCCCCCTCCACAAATTTAGATAGATTGTACAGAAGTATACCAAGATTTCTTTCCTAGCCAATAAGATAGATCAGTTCTTGGTCTCATCCAGCATATTTTTGTTCTTTCTTATCATGAAGTCAGGACACTACAAACACTTGTCTGTATCCCTTTTGTGTGTTATCACCATTCTTACTTCGTGAACTTTTTGCCTCATTACTGTTGCTTTACTTATTTTTTGTTATATATATATATATATATATATATATGCGTGTCTGCTTAGTATTATTTTTGTTTTCTTTTGTTATTGTTTATTGGAAACTTTGTCAATTTCATTTGTTGGGTATTTCTGCCAATTACATTTAACCATGACAAATTACTCTACTCAAAAAGAGTTGTAAACCAACCAAGCTGTGCCCAAACAAATATTTGCCTCTTTTGTGGAGTTTGATGGATTATTCATTGGTGAACAGGCTGCATATAGTGTCTTTGTAGCCAGTTTGGAAAAGCTTTTTCTGAAAAGCATTTTGCAGGTGATCAGAAAAGGAGTGTGTTGGATTTCCCCAAACAACAGTCTTCTTAACAGTAATGCAAAGGATTGGCAGAGATTAAAAGGAATTAAAAACAAAATCTATGTTCAGCAACCTCATTTCTTCATTTAAACTTTGGTTGGATTTGACAAAGATTTCTAGTGGGAAATCAATAGATGAATAGAAAAGAAAACTTGACAGTATCTTCATTTTGTTCTCCTTGCAAAAAGTTAAAGATCAAAACTTCAATTTTAATTTTATGATACTTTAATTTTACATCAGCATTATTTTGCACAAGACAATTTCAAATTAAATAAAGTTGTTTGTTGAAAACCAGATTTTGCTGGAAACATTGTCACTTTTTTTTTTATTATTTCACCTCAAACAAGGAAATAAAGCCACTAAAATGCAAGAAGATACTGAGTATGAAAGAGTGAGAAAAAAAACATTAAGGAGAGAGGACAATAAAAGAACAGGAATTAAGAAAAACGATGGTAATGACTGACATTGCATTTAAATTTTCAAAGATCAGAGTTGACTGGAAAGCAACAAGCCAAAATAGAATTCCACAAGCAAGAGAAGAAACTATCTCGTAATTTCAACTGTAAAATGATGAGACATAGCTGCCAATCTAGTACTGCACTTAAATTTGTAAAGTTGAGGTAACAAAGAAGAAAGCTCATCAGAACAATTATCATGAAAATATTTATAGAAAAGGCAGAGGGAAATTACATTATAGCAGTGAGAAAGTGACTGGAGCTGAGATGCTAGGTCAAGACTGATACCAATGCAGATCCTTCTTTGCATTATATCAAGAATCTCTAAATACATAGCAGAAACACCATATTGATGAATATGGGGCAACAATATTCAATGCGTGGACAAATAGGAGACTTAAATGTATAAGATAAATAGTGGCAAGAAAAATTGTCTAGCACAACACAGTTAACCAACTTTCCTAGCTGCAAAGCTAGCAATTGATTCAATATAATTTTTCCACTTCATGTCAGCGGAAAATATTAGCCCAAGAAGATACAAGGAGACATTTCCCTGGAGGTTAGCATCAGCCCTGCCAATGAAAAGCAAAAATGGTTCTCTAAAACAAGACAGTTTTGTTTTAAAAGCATTAAACTTAATCAGTCATTTCTTACCAGAGTTAACAGATTGTTGGTCATTTTTTGACATCAGGGACCAATTTGACCTTATCGAACTCATCAGACATACCATTAAGACAAGAGTAATTAGTTGTATCTTCAGCATAGATACCAAGTTGAGAATTGTTGATGCCAGCAAGGTCAATGTAGATCCAAGGATAGAGCCCTGTAGTGACACCCACACAAATGAAAAAGATCTAGAAGAGTGACTATTCAGACGACATTCATTTCATGATTTCATAAAGATTGAATCAGAGCAAAAATTTGTTCAGAGATACCATAACCTTTCAACTTATGAAGACGGCCAGCATGCTATACCCTATCAAACACCTTTGAGATAGCCAAAGCAACAGAGGTTCACTAGAGTTCTAGACAGGAACTACAGAAGAGGATTTCCTACAAGCTGGAAAGCAAGAAGCAACAAGGCATTTATTGTAAAATTTAGAGAGAACATGAGCCAGTTCTGGAGCACATTTGTTAAGGACTATTGCAGAGATACCATCATCCACATGCTTTGTGGGGATCCAGTGTAGAGCAGAAATTATATGGAGTTATATGCTTTGATTTGATTTGTTTTACAGCATATCAACCTCAATGGGTTATTTAATGCTGACAAAATTTTTATGGCTGGTAATATTTTTTTTCTTCAAAAAATATATATCTCTGGTAATTTTTTTTTTTTTTCTTCAAAAACTTTTTTTTTTTTTTCAAAAATGTATTGCTGGTAATAATTTTTTTTTTTACAAAATATTTTTGGAATTAAAACCTATTTTTACACTTTCATAGTGTTTTGATCCCAGTTTTTGGGGGGAGGTCAACTATTTGCCCATAGCTGGGACCCTAACAAGTGCTAATCCCCACTCCTCAGGGTCAGGGTAGACCTGGGAACACCAGCAATTAAGAAGTGGTTCTACGCTCCTCAAAGCTGCTTGATCAGAGGCCTTGCTATCGGATGTAGTTCATAGTCTTCCAAGGACACAGAGTTATATGCATATCACTCAAAAGAGACTCAGTTCTAAGTGGAAAGTCAGGCAAAGATACTCCAGATGAGTCAAGAGTAAAATTAATACATAAAGAATTTTTATAAGTGTTTATATGAAGTATCTAGAAATTTCATTGACCTATTTTAAAAATTAAAGCTATTCATCATACTCTTAATTATGTATCTTAAGTTCAAAGTCACTTTCCTAAGGTTAACTGAATCATAGCTTGAGATTTAAGACTCATCTCATGTAACAAGTGCACAAGGGAGAAAATCAGGTAACAGCTCTTACTTTACACTTACTATAGTATATTAGCAACAAGAGATTGTAATCTTGCCTTTGATTGCATTTGTGGTATTCTGTAATAAGTTCAATCTTATTCTGATAGTAAGTTGGTTCGATCATAAGATAGTGATTAACACACTCTAAAATCAAAACCTGTATAAATTTATTTCATTAATTCCAGAACTGATTTCTGGTAAGATCTGAAACTGATTTAAAGCTCTTCAATTTATTCATGAACCTGTATCTATTGACAACCACCTAGTTCATTTACAATCATAAAAAGGTTGTGAAAATCATGAACAGTATTCTGCCAGAAGTATGAATACACATTCAGTATTAGCTAAATACAACATTTAGTATGATTTATATAATGATCAATAAAAACACTTTCTAAAGGTACCTCAGCATTGGGTAATGGTTAGCAAGGCTTGTCTGGTTGAATATTACAATAGAGTACCAAGTTCAATCATCACTGGATGCTACATCCAAAGTTCAAAATTAAATAGCACAACAAGATTTGACATATAGAATCAACCAACCAACCAACAACACTTTTTGTAAGGAATATCTAGATTTTATAATAATTTTATCCTGAATGATATTGACATGAGGTTTGCCAAGAATATTTTATAAGACAAATCAAAATACACCTGTGACAGGCTCCAAACCAAGCCCTTTGATAATATCAGAGAAATATTCAGGTCTGTTATCAAAAAAAGGGAGAAATATCCAGAAAAAGGAGAAATATTCAGGTCTGTTATCAGAAAAAAAAGGAAGAAAGAAGGAAAGAAGAGAGAAAAGCTTTAGAAAAAAAAGCTCACTTTCAGATAACATCCATACAACAAAGATGACAAAAATACACAAAAGAGGAGCAGGGCTTGGGAAAGTGACTTTGAACTTAAGATACAAACTGATATTCCCAGTAACTTGGTAATGTTATGAGTAGATTAAAAAAAAAAAAAAAATTGGACCATTAATATGTAATAAATTGGATCATAATCAGCTCATTGATATATATTTCCCAAAGCAATTCTCTTCAACATTATAAAATAAAAATAATAGAATCAAGCCAAAACACACATACCTCCAAATTTCTTGATGCATGCAATTTTGTACTCAACCACAGAAGTTACCAAAATTAAAAATGTGCATCTAACCAACAGTCAACGTGTGTGTGTGTGTGTATATATATATATATATGGTTAGCTACTCGATTTTCTAAGGACACAGACTAGGGTGGTTAATGCCTGCTCAGGTATATTTGTGTTTGTTCAAGACTTACCTGTTATACTGCAACTATGTTGAGAAGACCTTAGTTATTTCTGAGAGAGAGCATTACAAGCTGATCATAGGTAGAAAACTTCATTAATTAGTACCTACTATAAAATCTAACATTAATAACAAGTGAAAAAATACATTATTAATTATTACTTTTTGTCTAAATTTCTGAGAAAAAAAGTTATTTACTGACAGGTTAATGTAATCTTTTGTTATTATAACATTTTGGCTGTTGTACCCTCTGACATTCTTTAGTTGTCCGCCGATCCAAGTAACCTTTAGGGAATTTTAAAACTGAACCCTTTATTTAACCTACAGGAGTAGATTGGTCTCATTCCACAGTTCGTATCTAGGCATATCTTGTTTTGTTCTTTAGTACTACATTCTATAAGATTATTTATGTAATATTGACAAACACAGATATAAGAGGAAATTACTTCCAATTTGTAAGAGATATGCTGTTGAAAGAACAAGGTAGTTGATATTCAATTTCTTCAGATTAGAAAAAAAAACATTAATTCCTCTTAAAAATATTGACCACTGACACTTTATGATACTAATAAAAACAATATAGTATTAACACCATTCAAATTAGATCATAGTTTAGACTTAACTCCCCTTCCAGCAGTTAAAACTGAAATTTAATTTGACAGGAGCAAGAGGGCCTCCTATATGATAGTGAACAATTTCCTCACAGACACAGAAAAAACTTAAGCCAACAAATGTGGTTCTACAGAAAGATGCTGAGAATGACATGGGCAGAACATATCAGCAACAAGGAAGTTTTAAGGAAAATGGAAACAAAAAGGAAACATACTTATAATCAAAATGACTTGAAATTGTTGGGACACAATGATGAAAGAGCGTTTGAAGAATTAGACACTCAAAGGACATTGAAGGTTGAGGGAAACAATGAGCAACCTACCTAACAGGATGGCAGAACATGGACTTTAAGGGATATACTAAGGTTTGGTTTAGTTTGTTTTGTCTTATGGCATATCAACCTCAATGGGTTATTTAATGCCGACAAATTTTTTATTGATGTTAATATTTTTTTTTCAAAAATGTATTGCTGGTAATAATTTTTTATAAAAAAGTATTTCTGGTATTAAAAGCTATTTTTACACTTTCATAGTGTTTTGACCGAAGTTTAAGAGTTAACTATTTGCCCATAGCTGGAACCCAAACAGGTTCTAGCACCACAGGTCAGGGTGGACCTGGGAACACCAGCAATTAAGAGGTGGTTCTACACCCCTCAAAACCTCCTGATCAGAGGCCTTCCTGTCAGACGTAGTTTATCATCTTACACAGGATGGGGGATATACGAAGTTGACAAATATTTGTAAGAGCTACAAAGAATAGAAAGTCATGGAGAGCCATGAAAGCTCACATCCTGAAGGGATACAGCAAATAAAAGAAGGTACTGCAGATCATTTACATATTTTCCCCCCCTCACAAAAGAAAATTCTGACCCTTTTTCTTTCTTTCAGTTAATGTCAAATGAAACCAACATATTATGCAAATGACAATAACAGTTCCAGAGCATTTTCAAGAGACTAGAATTCTTCAACCTCAACTCTTTCTACCAAAATTTAGATAAATCCATTAACCAGTAATAAAAATATAACTATCCTGTTTAATTCAGACATTCCTCTGCTCCAAGACAATAATTTAGTGGATTTAAGATTTCTCCTGATTGGTTAAAGAATAACCTGCTTATAGGTTGTGTGCGATATCAGATTTTTTTTTTTTTCTTTGAAGCCACATTTTTTTCATATAAATAACCAGTATTTGCAGACTAAAGTATTCACTAACTGATGAAAGATAAATTCCATCAGCATAATTTGCTACTTATTAATTTTTTGGTATGAAGAGCAGCTGTAAACATATACAATGGAGATTGAAGATGACATGCGAATTATTTCAATTAGCATTTTTTGTTTTTGTTTTAATCATTTCACCCCCAACCAAGGTAACACAACCAATGTGTGAAAGAATACAAGAAAAAGAAAAGCATTATTAAGAAGTGTGAACCATAACAGAAATTAAGAAAGCATAAGATAATTGAATTTGCATTGAAATCTTTGACAGACAAAGTTGACCGATAAACTGTAAAATGATGAGACCTTATCACCAATCAAGTACTGTGCATAACCTACCTAACGAGTTTGTGTAAATAGTTGGCAGAACAGGGATTAGGAGAGATAGCAAAAAGACAATTTACTTTCATGATAATAGTTCTGATGAGCATAAATTCTAAGTAGCACAGAGGAAAGTTCATTGGAACAATTACCATGAAAATATTTATAGAAAAGGCACATTACAGACATGGGAAAGGGACTGAAGCCAAGATGTTAGGACAGCACCAATGACTACTTTAAAAATCACCATTTCTGATTAAGTGCCCTTCCATTTTCATCAGGTATGAATTATTTAGCCAAAAGTTTGGAGCCACCATATTGATTTCAAAAATTATCTTAATAAAAAAAGGGGGGGGGTGCATTCCTTTTGCAAAACTAATTTACTAGCTCACTTCAGGCCAGAGGAACTTTCTCTTCCTGGAGGGTTTTATCAGATATTCAATAATAATAATGGAATTAACCCATTACTGTATAAAGTTTCATTAAAAAATTTTTTTGCTTAACTTGCTGACTAATAGTAATCTTATGGTTGGTGGATTTTAATTTTTTTTTTTTTAAAAAAAACCCTTTTCTCTAAAATAATTAAATGCCATGAACTAATAGGTGAAATAGTTTCAGCATCCTAGCTTAGTCGGAGTTAATTAAACTTACTAATTGTTAAATCCAGAGGATGGCCCCAAACTTTTGGCCTATAATATCGATAGTGGAAACTTTATTTTTCATTTATTTACTACCTTCTCTAGATTGAGTCAATCACTTCAGCCAAGAGTTGTATAATAAATCATAATGACTTGGTTCATGCCTTCCATTCCTCCATATAACACAAAGGGTTGGAGGGAACAGAATGAGAGTTGAAATTTTTAGGGTACATAATGAAAAAAGTGCTTGGAAAATTTGACACTCAGAACATATTGAAGGCAAAAGGAGGCAAAGGAAAATGGTGTATAACTTACCTAACGAGTTTGTGTAAATAGTTGACAGAATAGGGATTAGGAGAGAGAGCAAAAAGACAAAATTTACTTTCAGCTAAAAAAGACAGAAAATTGTGGAGAGATGTGATCACCTCCATCCTATCTGGATATAGCCTATAGAAGAATGGCTGGGTTACTCATTTCTGAGTAAACCCATCTGCCCTAGCAGATGGGTAACCATTTTTACATACACTTACTCAGATACATGTGCTCCTTCAACACCACTGTGGTTTCTACTGCATCTATGCCGAGTAGACTTCAGTTACAGCATGCACAATCTGGTGTCATAAGTAATTTAACAAGTAAATACACTTAAAACTTCTGTCACGATGACTTGTGACTTTGTGCTAGGACAGCTATCAACAGCTTCCAAATTGTTGTTTTTTTTTTACTCTGCAGTATCACTCACTAGCTTTGGGTAAACATGTAAAATCATTTTCAAATTCCACACACTGGGATCATCTCATCAGGTCTGTTATCTAAAAGTCATTTCTCTGACAAATTGAGCATGGTGAGATTCAAACTTAGTTTTCATTGCCAAAACACTAATACCCTAACTACCTGGCCACACTCATAATATTATATATATATATATATATATATATATATTACAATGAATCATTCATACAAAAAGTAAATTACTAAAGTTAATGATATAAAATGTTGAAATCCCTTCGCTAACAAAATTTTAAAGGTGCATTAACCTACCAATCACTCAATGAATGTTATGATCCTTGTTTTTTAAATTTATAAGCTGTACAAGGTCTTTCTTAAATATGCAAGTACTTTCAACTGTACATTCAGTCATCGTCAGGAATGGAAATTATTTTGTTTTTGGTAAAATCTGTATAGCATCAGAGACTAAAAAATATAATGCAAAACAAAATGTTTTTTGAAATGTGTGTGTGTGTGTGTGTATATATATATATATATTATATATATATTTATGTGTGTGTGTGTGTGTGTGTGTGTGTGTGTGTGTGTGTGTGTGTAAAAACTTCAGCGAGAGTACATCTGTAAAAGGACAATATGAATAAAGACAAAAGGAAAACTTATCTTAAACGACATGTTTCATACCCTGAGAAACTTTAGCAAGGCAAATGCAAGGATTTTATTTTGTAATAAGTATTCATAAACAAAAGCAAAAATGTTATTGGTTTTCAAAATTTTTATATTTTTTTAAGTAGTCTTATACACAAGTATATACGGTACAGAAAACCAGACTCAGACACCATGAACATGAAGGATAAGATCTGCAAGATTCTCAACAGACAGGGAGAATGAAATTTAAAAAGTGAAAGGATAGATAAATACTTTGACTTTGTCAGAGAACTTTGGGAGTAGGGACGTAATTGTGGAATAAAATGTTGACAATCCTACTAGATTACTTCAAGTACCTATGAAAATTCATGCAAAAAGATTGTTAAAAAAAAACAAAAAAAAAAACACCACAACCCCTGGGGAATAATTTAAATCCTTTAGATTTCATTGCCAGTCCCATGCCCAATGAGTTATAAATTTGGAGTTGTTGTTCTAGACTGATTACCAATCAAAGCTGGAGAGACCACTCTGCTCTGCTATTAACCCCAAGCAGGATTCATACATTTCCCAAGAGTAATTACGCAAAAATAAATGCAACAAAGAATTTGAAATCAGCACCCTAATTCCACTTTTGCCAGAGATAACTGTTACATTATGTGCACATCCACTTACTTGCTCCAGACACCGTAGCAGCAACACTTGGTGTGGTGAAGCAGTGGCCCTATTCTTCACAGGGAAATATAGCACTAAAGAAGAGGAAGAGATAACATTACTAAAATTAGTAACAATCTTGCGAAAGATGCAGTCGCTTGATTACTAGCAGTGGTATGAAATAAAAATAATGCTTCCCTACCAATATTATAATCAAGGATAAAATGAAGAAATTCAAGTCAGGCAGGCAGGTAAATAAACAGACATTTAGATGAACAATTTAGTTGAGAATGCTTTTAAGATAGGCGAAAAGAAATAGAAAAAAAAAAGCAAAAAAAGGTAGAAGTTTGCCAAGGTTATCCAAGATTGAATTCATACAATACATGAAGATAGGCAAAGCCATGATGATGCTTTCAAAGGAAGAGAAAAAGATTCACACATCAAAATTTGGCATAAAAAGATGTAGTAACCTAAAACTATAATTTCTAGATAAAAGCGTATTACGTCATCACAACAATTTACAGACTGGCTGTGGGTAATTTTCTTCTTTCTCGATCAATCCACTTTATTTCTGGAACACAGTTCTTCCTACCCATTTTTTTCAATACTTTTTTTAAAAATCTTTTTTTATCAATACAACCTTTTTTTTTTTTAACTGATATAAAAGGTTTTTGGTTTCACTATTTCTCCCCTGTCACTAATTCTCTTACTGTGCAGTTATTCACTTCTTACTATGGACTAAGGAAAGGCATAACTCTAATATTACCTTCCGTAACCAAATAAATTGATAAAATCATGTTAGTCAAAATTCTGTAACAAATTCATAGCACCATTATTCAGACATCAAAGTATTTTTCTGGCTTTATCTTAATTGTGTTCTCCATGCTAAGTGAACAAACCCAGTTTTGCTTAAATTCTTTAAGGAATTAATATCTTCAATATTTATTGATGAGGCCAAGAGTATGATCTGGAATGAAGCAAGTGATAGTCAGAAGGTGACAGGTCTGGAGAAGATGCTGCACATGCAAGAACATCCTATCTCAGCTCCATTATTGATAGTTGCATTTGCATGGATAGATATCTTTATGCAACAAAATCATTGGTCAATTTATTTACTGAAAAGTCTTATATTCCAAATTACTCATTGTTGTTCAGCTTCCATCAATTTATTATAGAAGAAAATTTGGCAATGTTTAATTACAAGATTCTAAAAATATGTGAACTAATTACTATGTGATATTTATTATTTATCTTTTATAAAGATTTATTTACCATTTTATAAAGAATTTCCAAAAGAAAACTTGAATCAAAAATTTATAAAAAATTACAAAATTATCAAAATATGTAAGCCAACTACAATGCAGTATTTATTATTTACTATTTTATAAATAACTATGAAAACAAGTTTTTATTTAATCTAATAGTGTTTAATATCTTTGTTACCAATTCTCAAAAATAAAGAAAATGTATAAATCCATTTTCATAGGTTTGAGTTTTATTAAAATTCTAATCATCACTTTTTAAAAATAAACATTATCGAAGGAGTCAAAAGTGTATACAATAATAGCAGTGTCAAGGGAATAACTGTCTTTCGACACAGTTTTTTTCTTTTTGTTGTTTTGCGGGCACAAGGCTTAAACATTGCCAAATAACTTTAAAATACACAACATTTTCCCCACCCCATCGCAGTAGATTCTATTTAGGTTGAGATCTTGAAGTCTGTTCTGAGTGTAGACTTTTCTCCAACACAGTATTATTTTAATAAATCCTTTTTTCATTTCCAGTGTCTACCTTGTCCAAAAAGCAGTGTTCTCTCTCAAACAAGAAGTGAAAGACAAGTGTTTAAAATGTTAGCCAATGTTTATTTTCATACTAAAGTTTACCCAAGCAAGACCAGAGTAAATTAAAACAGTAAGATTTCTCTTGATATTATGTATAATGGAGGTGCAAGGAGAAACTCAGAATGTAATATATATATACAATTTGAAAAGCTTTAACAAAAATAAATCTGTGTCAGGGTGCTTTAATGCTTCTAAGAGACCAGACAACAAATAGGTAATGTCAGGGAGAAAATGAAGAATATAAATGAACAAGCAAAGATGCTACTTTCTCCCTAAAGATTTCAATCCCCCAAAATACCAGCAAAAAAAAAAAAAAAAAAAAAAAAAAAAAAAGATGAAACAGAATAATCAGTAGAGAAATATAAAAGTCAAAAATGAAAAGTCTAGCAGTATTATGACATGTCATGGATTGTTTAGAGAGAAGGGAACAAAAAGTAGATTTCATATAGCATTTTATGGCCTGAAATGGTTTTACCAGAGCTTGTCCCTGAAAATGTCAAGAGCATAGTTTTTTAACTGATAAATAAAAAAAACTGCCAGAGTGTGTTTGTGTGTATAATTATATATATATATATATACACACACACACACACACACACACACACACAAGAGAGTAAATAGAAAATCAAAATGAAGTAAAAAAAAAAAAATATATATATATAGAGAGAGAGAGAGAGCGACATCTCTCTTGCAATTTGAATCCCGGGTACAGCAGAAGATGGAAGCTGGTTGCATTAAAACACAGGGTAACATAGAATATGCTATATAGTATAAGAACAAATAAATATATATACACCCCAAACTTTTGGATAAATTAATGAAGATTTAGTAGAGAAATCAAGTTTATTGAAGATTTGCCAATGTTCAACGAGACCTAGACTTATTTTTTTACTAAATGGTCACCCAATACAAAGCCCAAAGGCCACTAAAGTAGAGGGTTACTGAGGTTGTTGTATGGATATGGGAAGGGGATGTAAATGCAGATTATGTGGATACTTACAAAAGGTAATTGTTTACTCTAGACTTTAAAAAGGTTAAGATTTACATGTTCAAGGAAGCATCCTCTCATGAATCTATTCTATAAAGTAGTTGCTCTTGAGAAGAAGCTGTTCACGACGTTGAACATGAAGGAAATGAGGATGATTCATCCCTGTGTAAATGGCATGGTGGGTCTGAACTAGGGAATGTAGCTAATCATAATATTTTCTATGGAACAAGTGATAGAGAATTGACAGGTTTGCAACATTGTATCTGTGGCGTGAAAGAGGTTAGAGGGTGAAGAACAATTCATTGCCTACAAAGCCATGAACACTTGAGACTGAAAAGAGAGGATGGGACAGGTCCAGTCCAGATATGGCAGCAATACTCCATTTTTAGTCATGACAAAAAAAAAAAAAAAAAAACCACACACACACAAGCTGCCTATTAAGTTTGACTAGTGAGACAATAGCAATAAGGCCCCCTTATGTCATAGATAATCTTATCCAAGACAAAGAGAGAAAGCACCTGAAAAGTTTTGCCATTCATGCGAGGCATGTTGGCATGGTAGCCATAACTTGAGCAAATTTGAAGCTCTTCCCAGAAAGCTGGCAAAAACCATAATTCTTCTGATATAGGATATAATTATGAAATCAACATTTTTTACAAATTGTTATTGTGTATTCTTAATCTGTAACCTTTACTAAAAACTGTCTACATGCAGATGAAGAAATTTAGTGAGTACAAAAAATAGAGTAAGATAAAGATACTTATTCTCACCAGATTAATTTAATCTGTATATGACCTGTTCAGTGGAGGAGGGAGTGTATTCAACATTTGATAATATTGCGGCAATACGCACTTAAAGGTTTTAGGCAGTTTTGATCAACATTTCTTTTCATGGTTAGCCATAAGGAATTGTAAATGTAGGACTACCTTACACTTAAGGTAATAACAATAATAATATTTATTAAGAATTTATTACAGGAAATATCAAGTTTTACAAAAACAGACAATTATGTATTTAGTTACATAACAAATAAATAAAAATAATATAAATTTTGATGCTATATTCGATTTGTTGTGAGGTATTTTTCATTTTCTCCTTTGTTATTGGCAGCATTTTAGAATACTTTGGCTGCAATGCTAAGTTTCCTAAATTGAACAAACTGGAGCTATTTCATTTATGCTTTGTTACCTCTCTTTTCCATTGTTGTTTTTAAATTGCTTTCTTCCAGATGGGCAATAGCAAAATTCTAAAATTTAGAATGATCTTATTCCATTTCAAGAATAAAGCCTTTAAAAAGGAACATTTTAAATTAATATAGGACCAAAAATAAAATACTTTTGACAAAAGACCTTAATGATTTCACTATAATTATGTAACAATAATGTAATGATATTCCGCAGACAAATCTACAGTTTATTTTGCCTCATCTCATGGTTATGAACTATAAACCTAAATTGAGCTTGAAATATTATGTAATCAGCTCTAATTATTTTGTAAAATACTTAGACATATGAATAATTTGCATTGAAAAAAGCAGTTTTTGATTTTTTTGTTGAATATTCTCCTCCTCCGCCGAGGGTGTAATATAATGTTGAAAGCAAATGTGACAATGAAAATCTGAAACTACATAGCAATTGCAGGAAGAAACCTTCCAGAAACTAAGTATGTTCTTAAGAAATAGGAAAAACTGTATCAGAAACAAAGAATAGAGTGCTGAACTGCTATGTAATATCTAATCTCCTATATTGCAATAAATGCTGGACAATCTCTTCACAGGTGGAAAAAAAATTCCAAACAAGAGAAATGGGGTTCTTCTGGTAACTGATAAGAATATCATAAACAGGAAATATGAGCCATTAAGAAATCTGAAGGAACTTGTATAATAGGGAGAGATATTTTTGCCTATTGTCCAGTTCATCTTCCCCAGTCTTCTGAACAGGAGTAGAGGCTTATCCCTTGTTCCCCCTTCTATAATAAGGTTTCTGGTTCCTTATAAAGTCTTTTCGTTCTCTTTCACTCCTATTAACCTCTTGTATCTTAGTGGCATTATTGCCTTGCATAAGGTGAATTGATGAAAACAAAAAGCAAAAAAGTACAAGGAAACTTATACTTACAATCAGAAAGAGTTACAATTTCAAGGAGACAATGAGGAAAGAGCGCATGAAGAATTTAACACTCACAGGACATACTGAGGTCAGAGAGGCAGTGAAAATTGTAAGGAATGAATGAGTTGTGAATCAGATTAGCTAGGTCTAGGATAGAAAGCTCTTCCTCCATTTCCCCTTTGGCCTTATGCCATAATTGTTTTAAAATTATATATACAAGAATTATAAAACATTTTTTATGGATACTCGTATTTCATTAGCTGCTTAGTATATTTTGAAGAGTATATATTTCATCTACCAGTCTGTGTACTTGGGGATATTCATTAACAATAACATTTGAAGTAATTATAATTACTTCAAATGTTGTTGTTATTATATATATATATATATATATATATATATATATATATATATTATCTCCCATGCCATATGTATATTTATTAATATATATACTTAATAGCTGTTATTCTTCATTGAGCAGTTTTATTTACACCAAAGGATATATATATATATATATATATATATATATATATATATAAAAACACACAGTTTGCCCCCCTCCCCAAAAAAATGCTCTCATTTTTGACTTCCTAATATAAGTTTTGTTTTTAGATCTATGCATTTCATTTAATATAAAACGTTCTTATTGTTTTTTGTAAGTCAATAAACATGCATATTTCTTAAATTTAACCATTAATCTAGTTTGCAAGTCAATAAACACTATTTATTGTCAAGTATACTTGGGGTGGGACACTGTGTGTGTGTGTGTGTATATATATATATATATATATTTCATTGAATAATATAGACATATTATGTCTATTTTTATAATTATCCTTTCCCGTTCTCTAATCAGTTTCTTGATGTTAATATGAAATTCATCAAGGAAGGCACCGTTGTTTGTTTATGTATCCAAGTACTTTCAATCTCCTCCAAGATCATCATCAGGAGTGAATTACAAAAACAAACTTATTCTAACTGCAATAAAATCTGCATTTCATTGTGATGGTGATTTTTAAAAAACACGCATGAATGCACTCTGCTGCAATTATTTTAAATTTTTAAATTTATTCATTGTAGCTATAGAATTCTTTGCAAAACAAGCGTCCCAATATAAAGGATCTGACTGGAAATTGGAAGCATGCAAAAATGGTATTAGATGATTGTTATATACACTTCAACATGTTGCTGCTACACTTGTAATAAATTTTGTTGAGTGCTGGCTGCTTCCAATATATAGGACCTCAAGAATTTGAAGTTTTTGTTTATTATTTTTGTGGTGTAGTATATTGGTGTTGTCAACAAGTATTTTCCTATATTGTGAAGGTGGAGATGAATGTGTTTTTAGATGCTGTGCAATAGAACTTGTATCTGACAAATGAAGTAGAAGACATCCTGATAATAGTGGACGTCAAACAAACATTCATCAAGGCACCTTCCTTGATGAATTTCATCTTAATAAAAATAGACATAATATGTCTATATTATTCCTTGAGACATGTTTTTTTATATATATATATATATATATATATATATATATATATATATATACTCTTTAAACAAATCAAAACCTTCACACTAATGATTACATATAGAGTGACAGTCAATTCTAATAGAAGAGAAAAACTGAATGGTAGATGCAGCTATATTTTAACACAAACTGTATTTTTGATAAAATTAATCTAAGCATATTTCAGCCATCTTATGCTATGCACAGAAAATCAGGAAAACAAAAATGAAAAGAAAGGAGTGTGAGCGGTCAGGAATTCGGGTAAGAATTACGAGCCAAAGCCAGGCTATTATTATTTGTATATTTATATACAAAAGAGAGAAAGATAGAAATACAAGAGAAATAGAAATGCATCTACAAAAAAGAATAATGCCAGATTATACATTAGATTAAAATAAAGCTTTTCTTAAAGTATCATGTTTGAGCTGATAATAAAACCTGTGTTTTTAAACAGACAATGCCCACTCCTCACAGGCTGCAAACAAACTTCAGCTGAAGAATTGACAGAAAGTTTTAAGTGGAATAGAAAAGTAAGATAACATTCAAGTGGACTCAAGCCTATTGACGAAATCCCAGATTTGAAATGTTCAAGTTCCTTGGATATTTTAATCTGGATGTATTAGTCTTTTGGTTAGTGGCAGAAGCATGTTGATTAGGCTCTTGATTAGGCTGATAAAATAAATATTTTACTAAACACTTAACAACAGAGCAGTTTCAAATGAAACTTGTTATACACTTAGCTGCATTTGGTAAGATTTTGTAGATAATCTGAAAACAGATAAATAAAAAGTAAAGTAAATCAAAGTGAAAATAACAGAAAAGTTAATATAAAGAACTTGCTTATGTATTTGTATCAAAGAAAATTCCAGTGCTACCTATATTAAACTGCAGGCATCAGGGAATGCCCTAACCCTCTTTTACAAATGCAATAGGCAAGTGAATCAGTACCAGTGTTACAGCAAAAATTTTTAAAATCATTTGTTTGAGGTGGTCATGAAAAAGAATTTTAATTTTGTGCATCAATTGACACATTGGAAATCAATATTTTTATTATTATTATCAAATTATATGAAGGTGGATAGTAAGTGACTATAGTTGGAATGTCACAGAACATGAAACAGTTTTTGGTAGCAAAAAAGGCAGCAATTAAAATTGAAATAAAGAGAAAACTTTATGTATATATAGTCGTTAGATCCAATCTGTTTTAGACTGCCTCCACTACAGAGTGTGTCAACAGTCAAGCAAATTTGAATAGTGCCTTATAAACACAAACTTTTCTCAGACTCTTGAAGCATTCATATCTTCTCAATTTGATATCCTAATATATACATGATCATCAACACACTCCATGACCAAGATGCCATAAAGCACATCAGATCTAACAATGGTTTCTCCTGCCAAGAAGGATGCAGGTTGGAATCCTGTTGGAGAACACATTCTTTAAGATTTCTCATATTCAGACCAGAAAAATAAATAAATACACTGTTTAATAGTGTCTACTCAAATATGGGTATCCACTAAAAATAATGTTTAAATAAAATCTTTTGCACTAATAAATAAAAATCCATCACCTCTTTAAAATTGCTTTGTTTACATTATGATACTAAACTGAGCAGACATGAATCTTTCAAGAGTCTGAGAAAGATGTGCATTTACAAGGCACAATTCAACTCTAAGTGTGCGTGCATATATATATATATATATATATACACACACACAAAGTTTTTTAAAGCAATTAGTTACAGTGTCAAATCTAGTATGCTCAAACTCTTGGCCATGATGACTTGTGACTTCATACTAGTACAACCATTGATTATTTCAGAGCAGTTTTGTCTAATTGCACTCACAAGGCTTGGGTCAACCTGTGATTTGGTTTTTAGACATTTTCCAGCAGTGCAACATACTGGGATCATTCCCTAAGTGAATATATTCAATAAGTTACCTGCTTGATAAGTCAATCATGGAAATATCATGAGTGACCATAGATGGATATATCACAGAACATGAAAGTTTCTGTGAAGGAAAAAGGCAGTAAAAATTAAAATATGAAATAAAACACACACACACACATATATTATATATATATATATATATTACTTTTTATAATAGATGATAAATCTTAGGTGTTTTTAAGATTACTGAGTGATATGTACCATTTGCTTTTTTCATCCTATTAATAATTAGGGTGCATTTGGTTACAATAGAATAAGTTAATGGCATGTTTATTTTTGTTTACATCAGGGAGGGCCTCATTTTTTCTAAATTTCTTTAGGCCTAATTTTATTTGTTTGTCAACAACATGATTAGGGAAATTATTGTTGATTAGGTTTTGTTTAATGCCGCTAAGTTCCTTACACAATAATATGTATGAAGAAGAGATTACTTTGGCCTGGTAAATCATGTTTTTGATGTTATTTTGTATCTGCAAGGAGATTCATTTTTCTAGTAAACGTGAGTTTCTGTTAGTGTTTTTTTTTTTTTTTTTGTAAAGTGAAGTGGTAAAATTATAGCTACTGGCATCAACTAACATGTCAAGGAATAAAATTTTATTGTTAATATTGAGGTCGTAAGAAAAGTGTAGGACAGAGGTTTCTTTCATTTTTTTAATTTTTTTTATTTCTTCCAAGCTGTGTGTCAATATGAGTATAGTATGCATATATAGGGTGGGGGGAATTGGTGGAATTACTGAAGACTTTGTTTTCCACATGACACATGTAGAAATTAGCTAGAGTCGGACTAAAGGCCAAACCCATCACTACACCGTGTAAATGTTGCCACAGAAGTTATACAAAGGTACTTGTATTGTGCAGATTAGGAGTTTTCACAGAATAGTTGATTTAATTTTAGTTATGATTGAGGAGTGATTGTATATGTTCTGTGGAACAATGTCTATAGTTTCTTTGACTGGGTCATTAGTAAATAAGTTTTCTACATCTAGAGAGGCTAGGCTGCTGTTATTTAGTTTGTTATACTGTAGTATGTCAAGAAATTCACTAGTTGACAATGCTATATTTACTGGATAAGTATGGAAGTATCAGTTGGTTTAGGGTTTTTGCTAATTGGTCTACAGAGGTTGAGATTTGTGAAATTATAGGACACAGTAGATTGTTAGGTTTGTGTTTTTTTATGTTTCCATATAAATAACCAGGGTAATACTCACACACAATTTTATAGAGTTTGAGAGATCTGATATTTATAGCTATGATCAGTTTATTAATTTTTGTCTTGAGGAAGCTGGTGATATATTCCTTGATGTTAAGTGCCATTTTCTCTAAAACTCACATCAATGCTTAATTTTTTCTTTTTTTTTTTTTAGGTGGGGACAAAAGTAACAGTTATCAGAGAAACATCCTGTTATGATATTCCATATAGGAATTACAATTCTATGCAGTCTGTATTGGTTCTACAGTCCAAATACCCTTGTGTAGTGAGCAAATACATAACATCTACTCATACACATATGCTAATTAGTGGTAACACTAACCAACCACTAATACACATCCATTAGTTAGGATATGTAAATAAAATTTTGCTAACTAAAATAATGATAGTGGTGCCTCAAGATAAAGTAAAGGTTAGCAACCCTGTTTGGCTCACTATAATGACAAATGAGTTTGATCTTCACTAGGTGCCCCATACATGTTGCCTTGTGCCAAAAATAAGATTAGTTAATAACAGCTAAAAGCTTGATAGAGATATACCAAAATTTGCCTAAATGTTCCCAAATATAATTTCTGTCTGAATTTCTGGGGTGAAGAGTTATTATTATTGATACTATTTACATACGGCTGTTGTCCTCATCTTTGTTGTTATCAGTGTTTTGGCTGCTGTACTTTCTAGCTATCATCAAGTGTATGCTGACATGTAAATAATTCCCAAATAGGTTCCGACATCATTTTTTTTTTAAATCATTATCAGTCTTTAATATGGAATAAAATTTATTTCTAAAACAAAACAGTTTAATGGGATAAAGAAGGAAAGCTTTAAAAGAAGACTTCTAAACCAGCTTTTTATTTAAATTTTGACTCAGAACCCAAAAGAGAGAAAAAAAAAAAAAGAAACAGAGAGTATAAAGAAAATGAGAAAAATGAGAAATAACCACAACAATGTACACAAGTGTACACATGCATGTACAGAAAAAAAAAATCAGCCTAACAACAATAAATAGTGCATAAATTAACAACAATGAGAAAAATCGACAATAGCTGAAACCTCCTGACAAGTAGACTTTACAATTACAAAAAAAGGTTTATCAACAAAAACTATGGTGGCAGGGTGCTGAATATAACATTAATGAGCTAAGTGATCAATTTTATATTATTATCAATTCTATGTATGTATAAGCTTGCCCTATCCAAAAGATGTTATTATATCTCTTCATTTCCATGGAAGTAAATAAGAGGCATTACTTTTGAAGCATCCCTTATAATATTAGAGAAATAGATATCTATCTGATAAACAATTTTTAAAAAAATAAAATAAAGAAATATAAAGAAATAATCATAATTGTTTGAACTTATAATCCTCAAACACCCCATATTGAATGTCACACAAGATACAATAATATTCAGTGTAAATGAGAGTATCACAGAATTAGGTTAGCACAAGCACTGGTAGTCTATGGTGCCAAGGTAAACATTACCAGTCTACTACCAGATGCCTCAACTTCACAAGAATTTTTTTTTTTTTTTTTTTTTTTAGCTCCTGGATGGGGAAACAGAATTATATATTTCATCAAGTACGGTATGGGTATAGCAATATTGGGACCCTGGGGAAGAGTAAACAAATGCATCCAAAATTTTTATTCACTCAATGTCACCTCAAATTCTGGTTGTAGAGAGTAAATAACAATTGCATTTGAGCACAAATGCACGGTTGTTAGCAAAAGGATCAGCCCAAAATGCACATTACAAATCAGAGGATACTAAAATCAAACAAATACAAAAATTTAAATATCTGGGAAGTGTTCTAACAGAGGATATAAAGAGTGACAAAGATCTGATGACATATTGGGATGGCAAAGATGCAGTCCAAAAAGCTAAGCAGAGTATTAAGAGACAGAAAAATTTCATTAGAAACAAAGAAAATAGCATTGAATTGTTGCATGATATCTGTCCTCCTGTATAGCAGCAATTGCTGGACAATCTCCTCAAAGATGATGAAGAAGAGACTTGAAGCAAAACAAATGTGATTCTACAGAATGATGCTAAGGATACCATGGACTGAACAAGATTTTGGAGAAAATGGAAATAAAAAGGAAACTTGTACACAACATCAGGAAGAGGCAGTTGAAAATTCTAGGGCATGTAATGAAGAAGGATGGCTTGGAAAATCTGATACTTGCAAGACAGATCGAGGGAAAGAGGGACCGAGAAAAATAGCGTGTAACATACTTGATAGGCTTGAGTAGAACTGGGTTTGAGAGAAATAACAAAAAGACAAAATTTATTAAGAGCTACAAGGGACAGGAAGATGAGGAAGGCCATGATTGTGTATGTCCTGAAGGGACACAGCACATAAAAGAAGATACTTGACAAATGTTTAATATTTAATCTTACTGCTGGGCATTGAAAAAAAAAAAATCATAAACAGGATTGTCAGTTCGGTAAGCATTAATAGCAGAAAAGGACTGCATCTTTACTAGATTAAAACTAGAATGATTTTAAATGTTGAAGGAAACATGTGCTTAGAAGCATTCTTTTAGAATATCATGAAAATATCATTAAATGTGTTATTGGCAAATAACATGAACCCAAGTGTAAATATTTAATGACTAAAATGTCTATTATATTCTCCAGATTAGAAATACATGGAATTTTGTACACATGGTAAACAAAAAGTACATTTTTTTTTTTTAATCAACAAATATTTTAAGAGACTAGAACTTTATAAATAAGTGTATTTTGCATTAATAAGTTACAAGTATATTGATAGATATATGACAAAGTCGAAAGAGTTTTTGTGCAACACGTTTCGTCCTATAGGACTTCATTGGACTAAATTTGTTATGTTAGTGCGATGGCACAGATGCACAAATGAGGGATGCTGGGAATTTTAAATATTACATTTTTCTTTTTTTTTTGTTTAATCTAGCCAATTTCATTTAAATTATTTTTCTTTTTATTCCCATCACTTTTGTTATTTGATATCCCATTCTGTGATAATAGAAGTTCTGCCAGCATCCCTTGTTCAAGCACGTGTAGTTGCTCCAACATAACAAATTTAGTCTGATGAAGTCGTAAAGGATGAAACACATCATACAAAACCTTTTTCCACAATATTGTTCTTGATATATAAAAATATATTATCTAAGGTTTATATATATATATATATATATATATATATATATATATATATATAAAAAGAGATAGAGATGTGTGTTTATTTCTATTCATATCACATACTCATGCACACACTGAAATTTGCCTAAGATTTAAGACAGCATCATTGAACCAAGTTCAAATTCTGTTTGTGATAGTTTGTTTGCATAGAATCCATACTAATGGCCTCAAATTAGGCCAGGTCAAGAAGTGTGCCTTGGTCCCAGTAAGTAAGCCAGTAAAGGTTTTATGTTGTTGAACAACATATAGACACTGCAGCAGAAATCTCCATTGCCCTGAGAAACATCATCAATGATCCAACATATTCCAGCTATGATGTACTGAAATAATTCGATATTCAGTGTGTGTGTGTGTGTGTATTTATATATGTATGAGAGTTTGTAGGATGTATAATAGTATCCAAAACAAAAATAGAAAAGCTACAAATGACACATTTTGCTAAACATCTGTTTCTGGTAGCGTCTTCATATCAAAATGAAAGAAAACTTCATATAAGGAAAATATGTTGTAATTTTTGAGGATAAGAGTTTCTTATATTTTCTGATTAAGTATTGTTTGGTCTTCATGTTTTGCATGTCAACAAGTCTGTTTGTAGAACATATAATAGCATCCTAAACAAAAGTGGAATCATTTTTTTCTCATATTCTTTCATATTCAGTAACCCCTTGTAGAATAAAAGCACAAAGACAAGAAAAATAAAAGATTTGAAAAGCAACTAAAAATAATAGCCTGAAAAAATTCATAAAGGCAAATAACTTAAAAACTAAATGCATAACATGAATGAAAAAATCCAGTAGAAACAAAAAACATGTGCACACACAACAGGAAATAAAAAAAACACACACAAAAAAAAAAGAAAACACAGGCCAAAGAAAAAAAGAATGCACAAACACACAAAAAAAAGTTACCAAAAAAACACATACAAACAAAAAGAGAAAAAGAAAAAAACACACAAAAATAAATAAAACATACAAAACAAAATAAAAAGAACATGTACAAAAAAATAAAAAAATAAAATAAAGGCACACAAACACAGAAAAATCCTCCAAGTAGAAGAAATCAAATATTTAGATTTTAAAAAAAATAAAAAAATAAGAAAAAAAAGGAAACAGGTAGTTTGATGTTTTTCAGAAATCAAGAAAGTTTTTTTTTGTTTTTTTACCTATTTCTTAGAACAGCCATACACATAGCACATGACTCATTCTAAGATAAGTATAGGTAAGTTGGCTTTCCAAAACTTTACATCAACAACCAAGTTAAGAATTATTCAATAAGAACAGCAAGGATTTACTTTTAACACTTTTTTAATCTTGACTGATAATTTTAAGTAGGGAATCCAATCCAAAATTGAAATCAATCCCCTTTACACATTCATTCACTTGAATCAGCAGTTATTTGTATCAGACAGTAAAAAGATGTGTGTAAATTCTTTCCTGGCAATTCACCAGATTCTGGGTCAGATTTTCAAGGGTTTGTTTATTTTTCTTTCTTTCCATTGACATCTTATATACTAGTTTTATAACTGAAATTTCAAGATGAGGTGTTGCTACTATTATACATTGACTTTTATCATTTTGTACCAATTTCTTTGTCTTTAATGTGTACATTCTAATCTTGGAGAGACTCCATCATCACCAATTGATAGAAATCAGCGTGATGCTATATATCTCAAGGATATATGGCCTGGTTGGATTCAGTGACTGGACACAAAGAGTGGTGAGTTCAATACCTGGCTACAGATGAGTTAAAGGGAGATAACTGATACCGAGACACCTGGAAGAGGCATGGCACATAGAACTAGAACAATCTACCCAGGTGGATGAAATAAAGGGTTCAGTTCAAAATTCCAATCACCAGAAAAAGGCCAGAGTGTACAACAACCAAAACGTCATGAATATAGCAACAAAGATGAGGAGAACAGTCCGAACAATGTAAATAGTGTAAATGCTATATACTATGAATAACAATTCATGGTCAAAATAACAATACTAGAATCCATGAATAATTCAAGACAAGAAAATTGATTCAAAAGATTCATATTTTGTTCAAGGGTTTGTTGTTGTTTTTTTTAACTATATTTGATGACTTGAAAAACACAGATGCATATTAGACACACCCATATTTCAACAAGAAAAATGCATTTAGTGTATTTAAGCATCAGGACATGACAAAAGCACTTTAGCTATAGCAGAAAACATCACTATAAAAATTACATTGCAGTAAAAAGCAGGATAACAGTAAAATTGAAAATGAAAAAGAAAAATTAAAATAGTAAAAATATTCAGAATTATCACAGTGATAAAACAATGTCAACTCATATTTTCTTACAATAATTCCCTTTAGAGTACTTGTAAAAATAATAGCAAGCACTGGAGATAGAATCGGCCTACAGGAGACCTCAACTTTGAATATAAAGACACAGGTGATTTTTGATAGCACTTATTTTAAGAACAAAATTGCATTTTATATGTTGCCAAATACAGGATATATATATATATATATATATATATATATATATATATGATTATGAAAAAGTATCAGTACTCAAGCTATAAAAAGAAAAACTACAACACATATCAATTCAGCATTTGATCTCCTTCAAAGTACTCCCCTTCTGAAGCCACACACTTTATCCAGTGTTGCTTCAATTGATAGAAGCATTTCCTTTTTGTTGAGAGTGAACAAACGGCCACATCACATTCTCCTGGATTTTCTCAATGTCTTCAAATCTTGTTCCTTACAAGTAGGATTTTTATTTTTGGAAAGAGGAAAAAAGTTGCAAGGGACAAGATCTGGGGAATATGTAAGGCTTGGGGAATGTTGTAAATGGCCAAAAAATGCTGCACAAACTGAAACAGCAAGCACTTTGTCATGGCAGAGTTGCCACTCACCAGATGCATGCAATTCTGTCCTTTTCTGATGAAAAGCATCCTGCAAACACAGCAAAATATCACACCAGTCTGACCAGGCGAAACACACGCATGATAAACAATTCCCATCTAGTCAAAGAAAACTGTCAACATTGTCTTCACATTACTTCAGTAAAGGAGAGTTTGGGATCTTCCACTACAAAGGCAGAGCCTTGATTTAGGGGTAATCACCATAAACCCATGATTTGTCACTTTTATGACAGTTTCCAAAAAGTTTTTTTCCAATTTTCTTTTTGGTCATTTGAAAACGGTTTTGGCACAAACTTGGCAGACACAAGTCTCATACCCAAATCTTCAGTGAGAAGCGACTGAACTGAACCTTAACTAATGCTCTGACAACTCCTACATGGTGATTCGATGATCTTTTCGAACAGTTGCACACCCATCTGCAATCTTTTCATGATTTCTGCTGGTTGTGAGTCCCTCACCAGAACATATGTCACTGTCAACATTTTGTTGACCATCTGGGAAATATTTGAACAACTCATACACTTGCATCCGACTCATACAGTCCTGTCCATACACTTTATACAACTTTACGTTGGTCTCTGCACAGATATCACCAAGCTTTAGGCAAAATTTGATGCAGATTCTCTGCAGTTTTCTCTGCCACGGTCACTGATGAAACCTCCGTGGTGTAGTGAGACAACCACACTCTACACACTTTCCTTCCAAGCACTGTTATAAACAATGGAAGTGAGCAACTACACTATAACTTAGTGTGTATGCACAACAGAGTTCAATGTCAATCTGTGCCAAGTGGCTTTACTCTGCATACTTTAACAATGTTATAGTAACAACCCAATTACAGTTTGGTCATACTTCATATATATTGCACACACACACTCATAATACAAACAATTATTTAACTAAAATGCAAGTTATCGTTGATTTTGTTGAATACATTTTGCTCAATATCCTACAGACAAAGCCATAAATAATGTAAATGTATTGTTTTGGAAATTTATTTATTTGTGTGTGTGTGTGTGTGTGTGTGTGTGTGTGTGTGTGTGTAAAAATGATACCATGGAGAAAATCATTTGAGAAATTATAAGCTACCATACTAAATAATTATCATTCCATTATTGAAGGAAATGATTTAATCATGTTGGCACTTGAATTTGGTACACATGAGTACATATCTATCTCAGCGTAGATCATAATGTACCAACTTTAACCCAACAATAAATTTAATAGGATTACTGCCACCTAATGCCCAGGAATCTTACGACATGACACATTTTACTTCTGACGCCTTTGTCAGAAACAACCTGAAGACACAAATGTCTCATGCACACGGTATTGTAAGTATTACGTTGGTCATGCAACATCATGGGGGAGGAAGAAAAAAAAAATGTTTTTAAATATATAATGTTAATGCCAAGGATAGACAGGAGTGTTATTCTTAATAGCTTAATTAACTTAATTTTATTTACCAAAATAAATCATGCAGCCAAAGCCGACTACAGTTGGGACCACAGAGTCATTGTTAAATTCATGATCCTTTCATACACTTCATATAATGTGCTTAACCAAGAATAGATACAGTCTTTTAATTCAGAGTTGTCCTCCTCATAGACTGGTTGCCAAGATGGAAGAGTCCAGTCTATTCTACTATTCAACCCATAACTGGAGGGATAAGAGGTGGATTCATACCTTTTGCAAGAGTATGTGCACAGAACTGAATGTCATAACAAACCCAACTGGAATTTCTTATTCTGCACTATTACACCAACGAAACATCCAAGCTTACAGCACCTGGTATTCCCAAGTGGTCACCCATCTAGGTACTGGCAAGATTTGACAGTGCTTAACTTCAGTAATCAGAAAAGAATTGGTGTTTCAACATGATATAGCCATAAGCACCAATAATGTGCATGCTCGTTTATCTAAACTATTTTTTTTAGCATCATGTAGTCTTCTGTCCTTACAGGGTGCCCCATTCTAGGCTTAGCAAATATCTACACACTGCCTCATGCTTGAAATTGCTGCACATTTTACACCTAAAACAGTCAAAGGTGTTTCAGCCCAGATAAAAGCAAGGATAAGGAGTGCTGATTTTCTAAGTAGACACACTTTCTTCATTTGGTAAATTAGCAAAACAATCTTCCTACCTTATTTCCTTTAAGGAATTCTTGACCAAAACAAAGCCGAGTGATTCCTGGGAAGGTAATATATTGACAATAGCTAACACAACACCTCATGTCTTTCTCTTACCAAAAGCTAATGACAGTTGATATTTGCAAACATAGGCCATTTCTCTTCTACTTATCACCCCATATACAGAAAGTAAAGGTTTAAAAATTGAATTCATCTCCTTCGCAAAGAACTGATCTCTGGTCCTCTACACAACAAACGGAAAGTGTACTGATACCCAGCAAGGAATTTGTGACATTTGTTACTCGTCACCTGTAAAAAATTAAGTGAGGGACATGATTATTTATGTATGGCATGGCACTTATGTTGAACATTTGTTCTCTGTAAAAGAAAAAGAAACATTAAAGACACACCTATTTCTATATGAAAAATACAATAAACATAATGGATATTAACATGAAAGAAGTGGTAGAAGATGTTCACTTTGTACTAATGCCTTCTGGAAAGGAAAGGCATAAAGCTATCTCTTCTCTACCCAGCTAAGGGTAGAAATAACCAAGCAGATAGACTGGCTTCTACCCAAAACTAGAAAGCCCTAAGAAAAGGGAAGCTAATTCAAACCAGTTGCACTTATGTGTATATATGTGATATTAAAGACATCCACATAGAACGGGAAGTGTTTCTGTTTGATGGACCAACAGATAGAAGGTCAAACTTTAAAAGGAACTAAGTAGCATCCACTTTGACCAAAGAGCAACATAGACGTAAAGGGATGGATGAGGGTTCTTTGGTAATCAAGTGACATCAAAACTGGAAATAGAGCATATACGAGTGTTCTATATTAAGTCATGCTTGGGATCAGAGAGAGTTCTGGTCTACCCATGATGGGAGACCGACGTGTTCGTCAAGCATTTCCAAAGCCTCAATTTCATATTGCCAGCCACCACATCGAGATGAGTACATGGGTGAGGAGATGGTAGAGGGGAGGAAAGAGCTGACATAGCAGAAGTTGTCCCAAGTATCACCTACCCACCCACCCAGATGAACAGGTAAAGCCCTGAATAAAGCAACTACATATGGAAAACAGAGTTCAGGTTCTTACTTCTCGACACAGCATTTTTTGCCCTATGTTACCTTGTGAGCATACATCGGGCCCTTTCCCAGCTTTTGGCGAACACTGACAAGACTGAGAATTGGAATGCAATGTGAGGTTAATCAAATTGGCCTGTCGGTATAAAGCTTAAGCAAGAGTTGCATTGTATGAGATATATATATATATATATATATATATATATATATATATATATATATATATATATATATATATGAATTATAACACCAACAAATAAGTAAAAATAATTATTTTGGTTATAGTTAACAAGCTAACTTCAAATTTAACAAAATCCCAAGATTTACTGTACCCGGGTTATTTATTCTATTTGACTTGCCAAGCTTAAAATGCAAAGTATTAAAATGGGGAGACGTGATTAATGAGGATTTTCTCATTGACAGCTCCGATAAGCAAGCCTGCTTCCTAATGAAAACCCCAAGAAATTTGAGCTTCTCATATTTCAAAAGCAGGTGATTATGGCTTTTCAATCAAAATATTCACCTTAAAGCTTCAAGTCAAAATAACATTAAGTAAAGAAACAGTGTATACCTAATCTTTTATTTTTATTTTATTTTTATATCTCTGAAGTGAAATCTGAGTAATTACTAAAATAAATAAAAAATCATGATAAATAGATAACTCGAAACCAAAATATACATTTTGATAGACTTTAATATAAAGTATGTTATGTGTATGAAGTATATATTTCAAACCACACACTTCAATATCTTTCGTTTCTTCCTGATTAAGATGAATATAAATCCTAAATAAAAATAAAAAGCTATTATATAATTATTACATAATTTTAATAAACAAAACAGATTTTTTTTTAAATATTTTAAACCAATTAAATTCTGTAATACATATTTATAAGAAAGAACTGAAGATTTCTTGTGCTTCCTTTGTATGCATTATATATATATATCTGGATAAAATAAATGAAACAAAATTGGGTGTTTTTTTTATGAAAGTATTTATTTCTGTGTTTTTGTATATATTTATTTATTTAATATTTCAGACCACCTAGGTCTTTCCTCAGAAATCAAATGAGATACTGTGTTTGTGTGTTTGTTTACAGCATTTGTCGTGATGTGTGCATGTCACGTGATGTGCAATGCGACTGTGTATATATATATATTATATATATATATAAGGGTTATGACTTTTTTAACCCTATGTTCCTGTGTCATAAATTGACAGTGTTTTGAAGTATATACTGTTAAAAAAAAAAAAAAGAAAGAAAGAAAAAAAAACAAAACAAACAGAACATCAAGTATCCACATGTTTGGTGTAGTACGAAAAAAAAATCATATATATATATATATATATATAAAAATATCTGATAAAAAAAATGTATCCAGACTGTTGTTACGCAATGGAGCTAAAATATGCACAATGAAGAGGTTTGGTGCAGATTGAACTTGAACTCTGTTGCACATGCTGTGACACTATGATTCGGATATATGCGCACACGTGTGTGTGTGTGCGCCCGCACATCTGTGTGTGTATATATACACCCCCACATCTGTGTGTGCGTGCGCGCGCACACATATGTGCGAGAAGATTAGTTAGATTTGACCTGGGCATCAAACTTCAAGACCAAATGATTAGATTAGGAATCTAGATAAAAACATATGGCGAAAAGGGTAGATAAGTGTTAAGTACTTGTCAAAATACTAAGATAGGAAAAAGACCGGCTCTGGTCAAAACTTAAAAGGGTTTGAATTTAATGTCCCTGAATCGGAGTCAGCTAGGCTAAGAAATATTTTTATGTCCACTTTCTTCAAAGAGAGAAATGGTCATGAAAAAGTTATGGGTTTATTCGTGGGTGTCCCTTGTCCGGAAATGATGAAAGAGGATTCTCCATATATACGGCAGCGCTTTGGGCCACGGGGAGTTAGACTTAGTTTAGGTTCGAGGAAGGTTGATTTAGGCCGGAGCACGTAACATCGAAGAGCGACCCATTAGCAGCCGGACATTGTTAGTTAGGATATATTTTTTTCCGCCAGCCGAGAATCAACCAAGAGTTATCATCCACAAAAAGGTCACACACCTTCTCTCCTCTTTTCGTCTTACCCAAGTTTGTAGTTGTGTTTTTCTTTTTCCTGTGAGCCTACCTCTCGCTCGATCCACCGCACAGAAATTCTACGACGTGGGGTCAGTGTCTTTGTGCAGCGAGTTGCAGAGGTGGGTAGTCTCACATTGGCGCCGCCGACCAGGATCGACGTTGGGTTGCGCGCTAGTACGATAGACTTTGTGGAGGAAGGAAAGATCGAATCGTCCGATTAAACACTCAATATATGTGCATAGGTGTATGTGTATATATGTGTAAATGAGTGAAGACTTCGATAATCCGATAGACACAGATACGTGTGTATAAAAAAAAAAAAAAAAAAAAATTTAGGAAAAACAAAAAACAACCAAACCAAAACAAAAACAGACGAACGACGAAACAAAGACAGATAAAAACAGAGGCAAAAGGAGGAAAGGGAACAGTTAAAAAGAAAGTGACGCAGAGTGAGAGAGAGAGAAAGGAAGCAAGAAAGGAGGCACAGACAGATACACACTCCTTTCCCCCTTAGAGAACGGACACTTCAAGTACTGGAGATTTTTTTTTTTTTTTTGAAATTTTTACTACATCTAGGAGGACGACTGCAATGAACAAGTAAACAAACACTAAAAAAAAAAAAAGGAAAAAAAAGAAGAAAAAAAAGGAAAGAAAAAAAAAGAAAAAAAAAGAAAGAAACAGAAAAAGGGAATCTATTCCGGTCCCTGCAAGGTAGGCTGAAAATTTGTTCTTTTGTTTTATTTTTTTTTGGTCCTTGTTGTTTCTAACTAGTGTGTCTGGCTGGCATTTAATAGAAATATGGATAGGATAGATATAGATGTCCCATCGCACTCTATTTTTAAGGTAGTCGCAAGTGGATCCAAGATCCCTATATTCACGGGAAAAGCCGGTGCGTTTCCGGCCTGGGGGGAAGCTCTGAAGAAAAAGGCTAGAATTTACCAACTTAGACAGAGTTGGTGAATCTGGCTTATGACTATTCGGACGGGGTGGTATCGGAGTACATAGGATTATATTTAGATGATAATCCTGAAAGTAACTGGGGAGACCTTTTAGAACAGCTGACGAACCAGTACAGTGATTATACTAGTGCGACTGATGCTGCTAGGGCCTTAATTAAGATTAAGCAAAGGGAAGGAGAAACTCTCTCGGAACTAGCAAGTAGAGTTTTAGGATTAGCTAAGGTTGCATACAAAGACGCTGTTCAACGTGATGGGGAGGCGGTGCAGGCGCAGCTAGCTGAGTACTACACGGACGCTATAGAAAATGCGTTCGTAAGAGAAGACACAGCAAGGGCGGCCCCAGCCTCACTTGGCGAGGCGTTTGCAACAGCAGGAAAGAGTCTTAGGCTCTATAATAGGCTCACAGCCACCCAGGGGAGGGGAGAAGAAAAAGGATGGTCAAGAGATACGAGAACGGGGTGGACAGAGACTCCTCCTGTTGCTTGTGATCAGGGGGAGCGTGGCCATTCGGGCTATCGTTGGAGAGACCACCCCCATGAAAGGGGCTGGAGAAGGCCACTCCCTGACCCAAGACAACCGGGGTGTTGGGAGTGCGGACAGCTGGGTCACATACGGAGGGAGTGACCCAGAAAGGAGGTTGCATCCGGAGGTAGGAGGTTTCGTCACTAGGTGTGTGTGTCATGGTCGTAATTGCAATTGTAGTGATATTGATAATCCGGGGAAGGCAGTGGTTGATAAGATGTAGGATTAGAAATATGACAGAAAAGAGACATAGTGACCAAGATGGAATGTCAGTCAGGATAGCAGGGACCAAGGAAACAAAAGACAGTATAGTTTTCCCAATGATGGACCAATCGGACACTGCATGCTCGGTGGTGTCACCACTTGCAAAGCCGCTACAACTTGGCGTCATAAAAATGAATGACTTAAAAAAAAAAAAAAAAAAAAAAAAAAAAAAAAAGCAAAACTCGCCAAGCTTAACCATTGAAGGTGAACATTTTTTTTTTCTTCTCTTCTTTTTTTTTTTGTTGTGTTGTTGTATGTAGATGGTGTGATTTTTTTTTTTATGTTGTTGTATGTAGATGGTGTGAGGGTGGCTGGGAAGTCAGTCATGTTGACATACCCAGTAAACACAGGGAGAGAGTTTGTGGTTTTTGTACAGGGGGTAGTGAAGATCCCTGGTGGAGGAGTGAATTCCACAATGCTTTCCAAAAACATTATTCCTGTTACGACACCGAAAGAACTGCGGAAATTTTGATGTTCCCACGTCGTAAGGAAAAGGGGAGATAAGCCGAAAAATACTCCTGAATATTTGGATAGGGGTGGTTAAAATTCCCCTGTGTTTGTTGGGGGGGGGGGCGAAATGTTGAAAAATTGAATGATGTTGGAGGTGAATCGAAAAGTCCTCCTGGATTGCGGAATAGGAATGAGTCAGGAGCCCCTCAAAATTGTTCACAGAAAGCAAAGTGGAAGAAAACATTATTCCTGATACGACACCGAAAGAACTGCGGAAATTATGATGTTCCCACGTCGTAAGGAAAAGGGGAGATAAGCCGAAAAATACTCCTGGATATTTGGATAGGGGTGGTTAAAATTCCCCTGTGTTTGTTGGGGGGGGGGCGAAATGTTGAAAAATTGAATGATGTTGGAGGTGAATCGAAAAGTCCTCCTGGATTACGGAATAGGAATGAGTCAGGAGCCCCTCAAAATTGTTCACAGGAAAGCAAAGTGGAAGGACTGAAACCAACAATTTTTTTCTTTCTTCCTCTCTCCTTATATGTATGTTAGTGTTGTAAGGGGTGGATGATCCCAACCACCCCAGTGCAGTGTTGGCTATGCCGTTGTTTTATTTTGTTAGGGGATGACCGAAACCCTTTGAAATTCTTGTAATTTCGGTTGTTGTTGTCTGTATATATATATTTTTTTTTGTGTGTTGTATATTTTTATTTTGTTTTCTCCTCGGCCGAGAATGCATAGTCTCATATTGTATTGTTGAAACCTGTTGTCCACCTCTGATGAGTGGCGATAATTGTTGTAAATTCTGTGGTAATTTGTTTTTGTGACCTGTACATTATTGTATTCTCTTCGGGGACGCCCGAGCAGGGTCATAATGTGCAGGGGGAGATGCATAGTGTCTCATTGTTGTTGAAATTTTTGTGTAATTTATGAAATAAATGACAAAGATGATTGGGGGAGGTGTGTGACACTATGATTCGGATATATGCGCACACGTGTGTGTGTGTGCGCCCGCACATCTGTGTGTGTGTATATATACACCCCCACATCTGTGTGTGCGTGCGCGCGCACACATATGTGCGAGAAGATTAGTTAGATTTGACCTGGGCATCAAACTTCAAGACCAAATGATTAGATTAGGAATCTAGATAAAAACATATGGCGAAAAGGGTAGATAAGTGTTAAGTACTTGTCAAAATACTAAGATAGGAAAAAGACCGGCTCTGGTCAAAACTTAAAAGGGTTTGAATTTAATGTCCCTGAATCGGAGTCAGCTAGGCTAAGAAATATTTTTATGTCCACTTTCTTCAAAGAGAGAAATGGTCATGAAAAAGTTATGGGTTTATTCGTGGGTGTCCCTTGTCCGGAAATGATGAAAGAGGATTCTCCATATATACGGCAGCGCTTTGGGCCACGGGGAGTTAGACTTAGTTTAGGTTCGAGGAAGGTTGATTTAGGCCGGAGCACGTAACATCGAAGAGCGACCCATTAGCAGCCGGACATTGTTAGTTAGGATATATTTTTTTCCGCCAGCCGAGAATCAACCAAGAGTTATCATCCACAAAAAGGTCACACACCTTCTCTCCTCTTTTCGTCTTACCCAAGTTTGTAGTTGTGTTTTTCTTTTTCCTGTGAGCCTACCTCTCGCTCGATCCACCGCACAGAAATTCTACGACGTGGGGTCAGTGTCTTTGTGCAGCGAGTTGCAGAGGTGGGTAGTCTCACATGCACACTAAGTTATAATATTCTCTCTCATTTTTGCTGTTTATAGCAGTGCTTGGAAAGCAAAAGTATAGTGTGGTCATGTCACCACACCACAGAATTTCCATCAATGACTATAGCTTGTGCAGCCAAGCACAACAATCCTCAGATCCAACAACAACCATATTCCTCAGATCCTGCCCCATGTAAATTCTTCTTTTCCAAAAATCAAATCCCACCTGAAAGCAACAAGATTTCAAGACACTGAAGAAATCCAAGAGACTGCAACAAGGCACCTGCACGTTATTAACCCCCAAAAGAAGTTCCAGGACTGCATCCATCAATGGAAATCATACTAGATAATGTTTGTAGCTTCAAAAGGGGACAATTTCAGGTTATCAAATGCCAAATTAATATGTGCCGTTTTCTTTTTATAGCACCAATCCACATACTTTTTCATCATACTTTCTGTTGTTTTGTTTTTTTGTATATATAGATTATGTGTTTTAAAGAAATGCCACCTATATCATATTTATTTCCATGTAAATAACACAGATATAGGGAGCAAAATAATATTGCTGAATAAAGCAAGTTTTCAGCTCCAAAAAACACTATTTTTCTGCAGCAGCAATGACATTGTCCAGAAAATGCCCATTTAGTCTATCTTTCATCGGTCCAGACAGGACTTGTCATAGACATTACTATTACTTCATTGTAATTGCATCCCCTATTTGGTCTTTAAACATTTATCAAGCAATTTTTCTGCATTTAAGAAATCAATAAAATCTCTGCTTCATATATAATTTCATGTCATGTCATTTTACCAGACTGCCATTCAACTTTCCTCTCCTAGAAGGAAAGAAAATAACAGTTGGGGAGTTAGCAAGAAGTTTCAACTTTACCAACACCCACCTCTGATATTGTGGGTCAATATTAATTAAAAAAAAAAAAAAAATTAAAAAAGTGGGTTTATTTTCAGTGACCTGTGTGCGAGTGAGTTTATATATATATATATATATATATATATATATATATATATATATATATATATATATTATATATGAGAGAGAGAGAGAAAATAATTTCACATCCAAATCTATTTCCCAAACTCTATCCAAATGACCAAACAATTGTGTGTGTTTTTTTCTTTTTTTAAGAGACTTCTTGTTTAGGCCAAGAAGTGTTCACCATTCCATAGGAGTTGAAAATATGGATTAAATGCAACAATGATTGAACAAAGATTACGAATCTATTCTTTATGAAACCATGTCTGTGCACGTGTGTAGTTTAAAAAAGCATGTTCAGTTTTAATATCACCTAATCTCTAACAAAAGTTAAATTGAAGAAAATTTGATGCTAAAACTTTTGCTCCAAATCTAAAGTGGAAGCAATTAACTCTGAAAAATTAATGTCAGCTTCACCCTAAAGCCAAGTGTAAAAGTCAGTAAGTTAATCAAAAAAGTATTAGAAATATTTATAGAAATTTCAAGTATTCTCAACTTGTAAACATATCTCTTACCTAGTGTTCCCATAATCATAAATTACATTTTTGTAACAAATTATCAACCAAATCCAGAGCAAGATACAAATCTATAAGAGTTAAAAAAAAAAAATTATCTTAATATTCAAAATATTAACACACACTTCACTGTACCTCAGTGGAGTATATATGGAAGAAGAGTGAAGTATATATGGAAGAAGAGTGAAGTATATATGGAAGAAGAGTGAAGTATATATGGAAGAAGAGTGAAGTATATATGGAAGAAGAGTGAAGTATATATGGAAGAAGAGTGAAGTATATATGGAAGAAGAGTGAAGTATATATGGAAGAAGAGTGAAGTATATATGGAAGAAGAGTGAAGTATATATGGAAGAAGAGTGAAGTATATATGGAAGAAGAGTGAAGTATATATGGAAGAAGAGTGAAGTAATGGATAACACAGCTGGGATTAAGGAATCAAAGAGCCAAGATTGTTACATTCACTTAGGTGCTAATACCCTTGGGAAAGATATGAATCCAACTCTTCTCTCCCAGCTATGGGTAAACAGGACAGACTAGGTTCTACAGTCTTGGGTGACAACTAGTCTAGAAGAAGGACAACACTAAATTCAAAACCTTAAAAGGGTTGTTTGGGCAACTTGTGGCACACTATGTGCGCCAATTCTTTGTATCTTGCTCTTCCAAAAAGTGTAGTTAGTTCTGCACAGGTTTTCACCACTATAATCATGTGTGAGTAGTCTGGCTTACATATTTACACATTTCCTATTCATTCCTTATCCTAGTGTGTGTGTGATAGATAGATAGATAGATAGAGAGAGAAATAGAGAGAGAGAATGCTCTCCAAAAGTTTAAGAGCATAAGACATTCATGCCTTCCTCAAACACAAAAACATTTGATTAAAAACATTCTGTATTACCTAATTTTGAGAAGTGTATGAAATATCCATTGATACATTGGAAAAATTAATTTGGTACATCAATGCAGTTTATACCAGTTATAACGCAATTTTAAATAATGATTCTAAATATGTAAACACACTATATCAGATTTCATTATTAAAGTCAACATTTTTTTTTCTTAAATGAAAATTCTTTAACCAACAAATGATGGTAAACTTTTCAGGATATATTTATATAAATATACCATATAAATTTCCGTTTATAACATGTATTTTTGTTCGAAATATTTACAATTCATTTGGTGGCATAAGTTTTATTATGCATCGCAGAAGTTCTTTATTGTATTGTATGTAACCAAGTTGATATTTGATTAATTTCAAATATATAAAAGACTGCCATAGGTCTTAAGAAAGAAATAACCTCAAAAGAGAAGTCAGTTTTGAGTGGTACACATCACAAGAAGCTTTAAGCTAAAAAAAAAAAATATACTCAAACAACACAATGCTCCACCCCATTCTGCAAAGCTGACTATAGCACACCTCACTTCAAAATTTATTTAGAGTCCATTTGAAATTTCACCTGTTATTTTTCTCATCTCTATCAACATAATTATAAAAGATATATAAGCTGGGAGCACTGAATAACAGAATTTTGGTTCAATAATTATATAATACCCTATACATCATCTAACCACCCACACAAAATGAATCTACTAATTTTTTTTCTCCTCATCATCACCTGTTTTTGAAGGATCCTTATGAAGTTAGTCTTAAAGAAGATTCATCAGTGAGTAATTCTCCCCTCACAGTGGGGAGGCTGAGTGAAATGAACACTTAGTGAATATCCATGTTTGATATCAATTTGAATTAATTTTTGGATATTACCATTTTATAAACTTAATTACATATACTAGTTTTAACCCACAAATTTTACAGTTTCCTATTTTAATTTTCGGATGAATATTAATTCTTAAGTTAATGAATGAGTAAGCTCACGGCAAGTTCCACAACAAAATATTTGTAGAAATACCCCTATTGCATCATTAAATATTTGAGCTTAACAACTTTAACAAAATATTTCAATAGCACTCATAAATATGAATGCTGGTCATTCTTTTAAGTGGGTACAAAATGAAAAGATTTGAAATTGATAACTTTTTCAGTTTCATTGAAACAGCCATTAAACACTCCTATCTATCTTGCTTTCTTTCATTTTTTCACTGAAACCAAGTAATGTTTTTTTTCTTTTCTTTGCATGTGATCAAAATGGAATGGTTCATTATTTATGATGTATTGGCAAGTGATGTTAAACACTTCTATCTTCCCTTCTTATGGAAAACAAGTAGTGTCTTTTCCATGCAATCAAAACAGAATAGCCCATTATTTATGGTGTACCGAGAGGGTGTAATGGTCGTGCAAACTAATGAAGAGAGGGCCAGGCACAATTATAATTGGATGTTGGCATTGTTTTCACAGATTTTACAAATAGAAGAATGAAATGAAATGAATATAAGATTTGAGAAATTTCTTACACTCAAAGTAGCCACTCTTAGGCTCAACTTAAAACCAATTTCTCACAAAATCAAAAATCATTCTTCCTCTACCACAGCTACTACAACTACAGGAGAAATACAGAATTCACTTCTTTAATAGCATTTTTGATGTGCAGGTGGTGTAATGGTTAGCAGTTCAGAAAGAGAAATCAGCAAGCCAAAGTTTGAATTCTGGTTGAGTTCATTACATTCACTTATGCACAAATACACTTGGAAAAGTATGAATACATCTCTTCTCCCCCAACTATGGGTTAAATAGAGTAGACTAGGCTCTCTGGATGTGGTTAGCAACCAGTCTAGGGAAAGGACAACTATACATTCAAAACCGTATGTAGCCCTGGTGGAAGCACATATGATGCAGCCATCAAAAAGATTGTGAAATTAACAATGGCTATAATTAACTACAGTTAATACGACAGATGTATAAGCTCCAATTTAAACCTTGGATTAAAAGTAATGTGAGGTTCAGTTTTTAGCTGCTATTTATATTAAGGTATTAATAACATGAAAGCAAAGTATTACTTTTAATTTATAAAAATAAGCAAAAAAAATCTAAAAGAAAAAATTTTAAAATAAAATTACTAATTTTAGAGGCTTCGGTCTTATCCTATGTACAGAATTTCATGAAAATCAATTAATGACTTTCCAAGACAAATTTTCCTACTGTCACTGACTTCCTGTTGGCAGAATTGCAAGAAATCTATGAATTCTGATAAGAGAATCCTCCCTACTCTATCATCCCTAGTTCAAACACTGATGCCACTAATCCCTTGGGGATGGAGTAAAAATGAAATGATAGCCAAGAGCCTCACCCATATACGACAAGATAAACAAAACAGTATTATTTTATATATAAGAAAATAAGTGAGATGGATGAAGATAAAGGAGTATTGCAGACCCCCTGCCCAGCACCTGTAGTAAGTGTTTAGACCCAGATAAAAGATCTTGAATGCTGATTTTCAAGTTAGGCAGCCTCTTCCCACTCATACAATCTATTTAATAGCATTAACTATATTCATATACTATTAAAATTTACAATATCTCTGTAGAATATGAGAGGGACAGAAACAGGTGGTAAAGCTCATCAAGCAAATACTTTACTTTGCGGGCTACACACATGCATAAATTCCCATACAAGACCCCACCCCAAGTGTTGTAAATTTCAAAATCAGTGTCACTTAATCTAATTTTTTTTTTTGCAGACCAGGGTCCAGGGGACATTATAACATTAGTTTTGGGACAACCAGTTAGGTTTTGGAAGATGATACAGAGACGAGCCAATTTTTGTTATTAAAATTCCATTATATTTATTCTAAAATCAACTCATTTCTTTAAATAAAAAATTCTTACTTTTAATAAATGGAGTAAGCACACGCATATACACACAAATAGAAACAAACATAAAAATGCTCTAATTTAAAAAAAAAAAAAAAAAAAAAAAACATGAATGAAACTACTGACAAATGTAAGTTAAAGGACTAAATTTAGATATTTGTATTATTAATCCTAAATGTGAAAAACATTATCTAATTGTAAGAACTGATTTTTCTATAACAAACAAAAAGCAAGAAAAAAAATTTTTTCAATTAATGTTTGGCTAGAAACCTAAATGAACCATTAATCAACAACACTTGCATGTTAAATTTTCAGTTTATCATGAACTAAATTGAAATAGTCAACTGTCTCTTGTAAATCTGCCAATGGCCCTCTTGCTCAGCAATATAACCAAGGGAAAGCAGTGACCAAATTGTAGCATAGATGCTGCAGGGTATGTAGACCACAGTTTAAAAATTATAATTATCAATAAGAATAGATAGGTTTTTGCTTATCATCCAGTTCATACACCTCCCCAGTCTTTTGAACAGGAGTAGCAGTTTATCCCCCGTTTCTTGTTTAGAATTGGGTTTCTGGTTCCTAATAGCATCTCCTCATTCTCTTTCATTCCCAGTAACCCCTTGGATCTTAGTGACATTATCACCTTGCTTGGAGTAAAAAAAAAAAAATTTTTTTAAATTTATAAAATTTTAAATTTTGAAAGGACAAAGTTGTTTTTCAGGACAGTCCTAGAACAATGATGTGGGGGGAAAAAAAAGGTGGGAAGGGTGTCTACAGCCCTGGTATGGATATAGTAGAAAAACCACCACCATGTGACAAACATAAGAATAATAAACCAATCAAATCACTATTTAAGTTTCCAAGAGTCCTAAGCTTGGAGCTTTCTGAAAGCAAATAACTCAGTAATCCCCAAATCAGTCGATGCACATGCTTCAGAAAGATCCACTTGATACCAGTGACCTCAAAAGAACCACTGCTAATTCAGTCAGTTATGTGCCATGCATGACACACGCTTAGGTGATCATGTATCTTTCGATACATGACTGATGAGGCAGATTATTTTCAAAGCAGTAGGTTGCCATTTCTTTCTGCAGTTGCGGAAGACCAGTTGCCATCCAAGGCTACAGAACCCAGTCTGTCCTGCTATTTACCCATACCTTACTCACTTTTGCTGATACACAAGAACACTAGTTTAAGGGTTATCTGACTCTTTTCCCTCTATGTATATAAATCCACTCTTATTCAGATGTATACATTTTGTAAGGAACTGTTTATTTTGCAATATAAAAGATAACACCCTGTTTGGTCAAAATTCAGTCCTTTGGTAATGAAACCGGAGTGACCTTCCCTTAAAGTATACTACCCAGACTACATTTCCCTACTTCCAAACTAAAACTGTAGGCATTTGTTAGTGTTCTGGGCTCACTCCAGATTTTCTGCTGAGACTTGTATTTATAGCAGTGGAGATTTAAAAATCACGGTTGACAAAGACCTTTTATTGAAACACTTGAAAAAAGAATATTTACTTTGTTCAAAACTTGTAATTTAAAGTCTGTTAAAATAGGACAACATCTCAGTTTGCTGGTTTTGTATCTTAGTTATTCGGTTGAAACCATCTCATTATTTCTGCTTGTCGCTCACTTAACATGACTTTTATGTCTTGCCAACACTTCATAAATAAAGGACTATTCTGTTTTGATCACATGGAAAAGACATATCAGAGACACTACTTGGTATCAGTGTGAAAATGAAAGAAAGAAGAGAAAGGAAAATAGGTGTTTTTAACATCTCCTGACAATGCCTCATAAATAATGATCTGCTTCATTTTGATTCCATGGAAAGATAGAAACGGCATCTCTGATATGCCGTTTGATTTCTGTGAGAGAAAGAAAAAATTTAAACAGGAAAGATGGCAAATTTTCACGGTTACTATTAGTGTATAAAATTATCATTCTTATACACTTAACCCTTTGAGCCCTGTGTTCCTAAACAATTGTAACCCTTCTGCCTGAATTCGGAGTCAAAATTCTCAAATAATTGGTATGTAATGTTTCACAGTAGACATTAAAATAGTTACAAGTGTTTACCCACCATTCAACCAGAGGCTGGCCATTAAGTCAGTTTTCTCTACCACTAGTAAAATGGTAATCAGGGCTCAAATGTTTATTTCATTTGTGCAATGAATTCAATTTTTTTTCTATTATTTTTGTTTTGTTTTTTGGTTGTTTTTTTTTTGTTTTTTTACATTGTTACGTGATATTTTCTATCAAATTCTGTTAGGGGACTAACAGTTAATCCAAACAGGACACTACATAAATATTAATCTTGGGTTCCCCTACAAGCTTAACAAATGATAAGTACAAATAAAGTAGATTTAACTTGTTAGAAAATTACATTATTTTTATAAAATCTATGATTTATATTAATACCTACCAAGCTATACAGATAGAAATTGTTTGTAGATCTAACCTAACACATTAATAAACATATGGGTTATTTACAACCAACTATTTTTTCTTGCACTAATTTATTCCCAGATCAATGTTTCACGAATGCACAAATCGTAAATATGAATAAAGACTGAACAAGAACATCCTTTCAAATATTTTTGAGAGTTTACACAATTATTAACAAGCTGATTTCACAAGTAAATGATATTATAGTTTCTTCCTTCATTTCAAATGGCCTTATGCCATACAATGCCACAATCAATAAAATATCTACATATAGGCTCAACAAATACTATGAAAAGTAACTGAGAAGCATAAATTAACATTTCATGTAAATAAAAACAATTTTGTTAATATTGAAATTAGATAGATATATAGATAGATAGAATAAATTACAGACATTATGTCTGCTAATCTTTAACAAAATCCGTTCATAAAGGATGAGAGAAATGTGCTATAACTGTTTAAATTTTTTTTAGTTTTCATTTCCCAAGTACTTTTGATCTTCTTCCAAGATCATCTTCAGGGGTGAAAGTAGTACAAAACTGTGTTGTTTAGGGGTACAAGTATTTATACAAAGCTGTATGTGGCTATCCATTATTGTAATTTTTCATTTGCAAAATGGTTGACAATATGCTGAGTGTTCATTTAATTAACCAAGCAAAAATTAATTCCTCCACAAAAAAGATTTTCTACACTGAACTAAAAAATATTAAGCAGACTCACATTAATAATGACTTCCCAAACCACATTGTAGATGAACAAATAAGGCAATATATAAAAACCTCAATGGTCACTAAATATATCAAACTACTATATTGTAACCAGATGCATGCTAACTACAAACAGAATGAAAAAAAAACAAAAAAACAAATCAAAGAATTTCATTAATACAAACATATCTTCCATGGATTCTAATAAAAAAAAAATAAAAATGAATATAAAAAACACAATACAACCAATTATTTGCAATAACTCCCCCTCACCACCACCAACTGATGTATTATGTAAAACCAACATTATATACAAATTTAAATGTCGCTTGGGAGAGTGTTGTATCTCAGACAACAAATATATGTTGGGTATACGACAACTACACTAACAAGACATCTTACACTACACATGCCTGACCATTCATCCATTGCAAGACATCTACAACAACATTCTTGTCCATATTCACAATATAAAAAATTACTTATCGACAACACAACTATCCTACAACAAGAAAATAAATTCAAGCTACAGAACTTAGAAGCAATTTATATTAAAAAAAATTAAAGCCAGCACTGAACAGAATTATCTATGAATCCTGCAGTAATGTTCTAAAATGTCTATAAAGAAACAGTTTTTCACGCTTTAATGTGCACGTGACCATGACATTATAACGGAGGAAAAAATTCCATAATGGATTTTTTTTTCATGTTCTAATGAACTCTCAGCACATTGTTAACCGTTTGCATTTAAAAGCATAATGAAAATTTATGGTAATGGATAGCAACACACAGCTTTGTATAAATACTTGTACTCCTGAACAACATGTAGTTTTGTACTACTTGCATCCCTGAAGATGATATTGGAAGAAGATCAAAAGTATTTGGAAAATGAAAATAAAAGAAATTTAAACAGCTATAGCATATTTTCCCTCATCCTTTAATATCAATACATAGGTTATTCATGAGTATGAATAGATTTTGTTAAAAATTAGCAGACATTATGAATGTAATTTATTCAATCAGACATGCCTAAAAGAGAATTTACTGCCTAAATACACAAATATATATATATATATATATATATATATATATATATATTTTAAGTCAAATGTGGAAATATATGAGCAAAATGTATACAACAGTATATAAAAATAATACATGAAAGTTTACATATAATTGCAGACATATGAATAAAATATTAGGAAAACAGGCATTTGTTTACTTAGACTAGAGTTTTCACGCACATGAAAAGATGTAATTTTGTTAATATTTCAAAATTTATTCACTTCATTTTTAACTTAAATATCATTGTAAGATATGTAAACAAACTTATCTGTTTACATATAAGTAAGCGCTATAGACGGATGCTTCTTACATAAAAAATATTAAACATGTTAACGGGTTGCTTTATTTTTTTTGTGCCAGAAACATAAACAAAGTAATCTAAGCAATTAATAGATATTTTCAATCCAACAATATTTCTTATATAAACAAGATGCAGGTAAGTGTTTGCTATCATCGTTGGCAGAACTCATTACAGATTATTGGGGTTCTCATAGACATTTCCTTCTGTGTGAAATGAGTCCTATGTTAGAAATGAAGAGACATCTGCAGCTACCACATGGTAGGGTAAGAGTATTCAGGAATGGAGAGATTTGGCTTTGGGGTGGGGGGGGGTTTGGTCTTTTATTTGTTTTCTGGAATTTTAAAAGGATGTTTTTTTTCGTGGACTGCTCTTCTCCAATTGCTGCAGAGCAATGGCTGGCATGTCACTCTTGCATACTCCTGATAATGAGTTCAATTCTTACTAAGCACCTTACTATTGTGGCCAAAAGCCAAGCTAATAAATATCTGAAGTTTACTGCCTAATGGTGATAATCAGCAAAGGTGGTCTTATAAATGAAATGCAATTAGAGTAATGGCAAGGCAATAAAGATCATCTTGAGTAATGGTTATTGGTATGGAAAGTGGAACCAGCAGTCCAAGTTCAAATTTTAATTGAGGCTAGTGTGTTAAATTTCAGACAGACATTCTGTACTTTGAAAGGAGGAAGAAAAAAATGGGCTGTGACTTAGTTCATGATTGGGGAGGAGAAAAAGCAGCGACATGTGATTTTTTTTCTTTTTTAATAGAGAGACATTACAGCAAACCAAAGAAAAGATGAATTATGGAAAGAAAGAAAGAGACTATAAAACTTGACCGAAAATAGGAGTTGGCGATTTTATTCATTTTGGCAAACTTGATGAAACAATGTGCTAGTCGGAGAGGAAAAAAAGATGTACAAAAATGGTGTAAGAGGCACAGAGGAAGAAGGAGATTTGAGAATAAGGAAAGACAAGAAAAATCCTGAGAGAAGTAGAGGAAATTCAAACTACCAAGCTTAACTTACTTTGCACTGATACGCCAACTCTCTGCATTTTTTTTTTTTTTTTTGCCTTTCAAACAACATGTTCTTAAGAAGGTTATGAATCTGGATCCATCTTTTCTACCTCCAGCTATGAGTTAAATAGCAAGGCAGATTGAGCTATTTGAGTGGCAGCCAATGTAAAAAAAAAAATGGCAAGTCTGAATTCAAAACAAGCATCTCTTAGCATAAAACCTACTTGCTAATAAAACCACAGCAGTACTACCTCTTGTGGTTTGGCTGTGGCTCTATGTTCCACAGGTTCAAAAGGAAGAGAAGGTCTTACAGTCCACCACAATCCTCATTTAATGTTTCACCTTGTAAAAAACTAAACAACAAATTAGTTAAAGCCTACATTATCAGATTCATGAAAATACCTGCCATTGAGAAATAGCCAACAAGTCAGTCTTGCAGGCTATTGCTAGCAAGTTCAACAGCATACAAGACTAAGTTAAGTTTAATAAATGTGAAAATAAACAAGTCATAGCTGCATGAATACTTATATAATTATACAAGAGCAAGGCTCTTTTATATCTAAGAAAAAAAAAGTTTTTAGATAATATTTGACACTAATTCATCCAGGCAAATGTAAGCAGCAAAAGAAAGAAAAATTTAAGGAAGAAAAATGATAAGAGAATTACCAAGATATCTTTTCTTTCTTTAATCTAAATTTTATCTCACAGGAAGAATTCTTTAATTTAAGTTTTGATATATAATGCTTAGGTGTGCAGGTAGTGTCACGATAGTGTATGTAAATTGTATACAAGTGAGCTGGGTCCAAAACCCCACCTACTTTGTTGCATTCACTTTCACAGAAATACTTTTGAGAAATATATAAAATTATCTCTTCTTCTGCTATCCCCTACCATATTGGAGCTTCTAGCCTTGGGTGGCAGCAAGTCTAGGAGAAGGACAACTTTGAATTCAAAACCCTAGAAAAGTCAGTGGGAAACTACTCCACATATCTCCCATCTGGAGAACCATGATTATCTATATCCTGAAGGGACACTGGAACAAAAAAATAAAATATAAAAAAATAATAATGGGGAAAAAAAGCTGCCATTTATAGAAATAAAGCACAACTAAAATTATTCTTTTTACGCAATTAAAAAAAAAAAAAGTTAAAAAACATACATCATTCTTCACACTATTTACACTGTTCGCACTATTGTCCTCAAAGCGTTCTATGCTCTGGCCTTGTTCAGATGATAGACGTTGGAATTTTGAACTGATCCATTTATTTTGTCCACCAGGGTAGATTGTTCTAGTTCCACACACCATGCCTTTTCTGGATATCTTAGTTTCTGTTATTTCCCTGTCACTGGATTACTTCTGAAGTGTACAACAGCTGAAACGTTATGAATATGACAATAAAGATGAGGACTATAGTTCGAATAGTGTAAATAGTTACAATACCTTATCTCAAATATATAGAGAGGTACATCATTCTTTTACTGATTATACAGATACTGAAGTTTTTAATTTTCTCAATTTTAAACATATCTCCCTCCAGCTACTGTTCAGTACCAAGAAAAAAAAATGCTTAAATCAATTCAGATGTAAATTTTGTCATGTCTAATCTATAAAACAAAAACTTAACCATGGCTAATTACAAATTTAAAAATACCAACAGGAAAATTTTATAAAATATTTACTTGCATATTAAAAGAAAAAATTAAGCCAGGCACCATTTCCATTTGTTCTGAAATATAGGCAAAATAAGCTATCATTTTTTTTTTTATCTTCTCTAAATGTGAAGAGAAAATAAGCATCTGTCCCCTACATATTTCCATACAAAAGCAAGTTTTTGGCAGTTGCAAAAAAAAAAAAAAAAAAAAAAAAAAGTTTATGCAGCATGTTTGCAAATAGAATGTTATGGGAAGATTTCTTAAGCTTAATAAAAAAATAAAATAAAAAAGAGAAACAGTGAAGAGTCAGCACTTGCCACCTAATTGTATTCTTTTGCAAATAGAAAATCTTTACAAATTGGACCATCATTTGCCACACTAAGTTACATCAAAAATTTCCAATTTTTTTTCCTTCATGACAAATCTGGAAGTGAGTGCCTTCATGTGTATAAAATAGAAAAAATTACCTATAAGTTAAAGTTTTATTCATACACAAGAATTAATTTGTTTTCTTTTCTTAAAATTCACCATGAAATTCACGGCCTCTGTTAGTACAATTACAACAGTTCACAAAAAAAAAAAAAAATTCTGAGTAGACCATCTTTTAGTTGGAATAAAAATCATAAGAAAGCATTAAACTTCCTGCAATTAGCAGATTATATTGTGGCAGATACTAATTTAGTGTGTAATATCTTGATCTTGTGAGACTTTTAGACTGTTTGGTTAAAATTAACTGTTGCAGTCATTTCTAAAATACACTGCAAAGTCTGAGATATCATGCAGAAACAGTTGTTCATTTAAATCTGAAAAACAATTTAATTATTGGAATTGAAGCTGGACACTGACATTTGTGTCTCAGTTGTGTGACTTGTGTAATGGTATCATCATGATTTGATATGGGTGGGAAAAAAAAAATTATATAGGAAGTCCAAGCAACAAATGCACATTAGCAAAAGCATAACACTCGATAAAATAGAGTTAAAGTGATTGAGCAGGCAAGTAGAGTCAACAGAAAAGCAGAAACAAATTACTCAAATTTTAAGGCAAAAAGCCCTCAAAGGAGGGAAAAAAGAAAGAAAAGAAAAAAATAAAAGGAACTGATGACCAAAGTGTCAGTGCAGAACTGTTGTGCGAAAATCTGTTTGGACATACTCATTTAAATTAACCAATGATATTCCTCACAGCTAAGCACTATAAGATCTAGATATATAAGAAAAATGTAATAGTGGACTCGCTCATCAATTTCAACATACAAGGGGGCTAACAATTCAGATTACACACACATTTGAAAAGGATTGTACAAAACCAGTCAAAGATTTTGGTAGAATTGATAACTGAGAAATGATACACAGTGTGCCACAAAGTCTCTAAACAGATCTTAGGGTTATATTTAGAGTTTACTTTCTCCTAGACTCATTGCCAAACAAGGCTAGAGAAAATGGTCTGCACTGTTATTTAATACACAGTTGGGAGGGAACAAAACTAACACTTTCATACTTTTCCCAAGTGTATTTGTGCAAAGGCGAATGGCTTCGGCCGGAATTTGAAGTTGGCATGCCAATCCCACTTTCTGGATATCTGATATCCCCTGACAAGTGGACAGAGTGATTCTGGGAGTGTCCATCTACAAAACTCTGGAGCCAGGATACTGAAGCTAAGTGATATACCTTTTACTAGTATTAATTCCCTCTTTCTTTCTCTCTCTCTCATATATATATATATATATATATATATATAAAAAAAAATTTCAAAAAGTCATTTTTTTTTTTTTTGCTTTTTGCGACACTTACAAATAGTGTGATGGTTACCAATCCTGTCTGACAGATCGTTACTAGTGTAGAGATTTTCAGCCTCACGCTTGTATAGTTACTTGCTTAGAAACGTTTGTAAATATAATTAAACTTGGCTAATAAACATGCTGCATCAGTTTAAAGACTGAATACACCTCAAAAGGAAAAACAAGAGTTCTACTTCCAAAATAAATAGAAATGATATCTCATGTTTTTGGGTGTGGGTCCCACCTCAGAATAGAGTTATTGGCACAGCAAAGAATCAATTACACGCCCTATAATAAAGTATTGGATCATTTCTACAAATCTCATGATACAAGACAAAAAAAAATTTTAAGTGCTGCCAAGGTTCTATGGGAACTAGTCAGTTATAATGTTAAAGTGGCTTTGTGTAGTTGGTGCCAGGAAAAAGAAAGAAGGACAAAAAAGCTTTTGTGAAACTTACCCCACTGGAACTCTAAAAGTACGAGGAAAAAAAAAAAAAGAAAAATAAAACATGAATATTTCAAAAGAGAAAACATTCTTCATTAGCAATGACATTTATTTCTTATAAAACAAGTTATCAGATGAGAAAGCCTCACTTTGCCAAATGAAGTGATAAATGCTGGTGCTAAACTGTTGGTTAGCAAGAACAAAAACCAAGTTGCAAATATCTGTCCAGAGACCAGAACAGTTAACTAGGTGTGAGGGATTTGTTAGTTGATTGGAAGGATTCTCGATTGCAGTATAGGATTGGATTTACTCTTACTTTGATAATTTCAAAATTATTTAAAAGTTTATATGATGATGATGACATTAAGTGTAACACTTACATTCCTGAGCACCCATTATAGAACTAGAATTAGTAAGCTAATCTTACAAATCACTGTTGGCAACCTCACTGACAGCTCTAAAATAGTGGTATTGTGCCAGACTAAACTTAGTAAATACCTACACCATCATATGGCACTACTTAAATAGATTGGTCCATTCATTAAAAAAAAAAAAAAAAAAAAAAATTAGGAAAATTTGAGGTGCAAGAATAATTTTTATAGATTAACATTCATCAGACCTCCTCAAACCACAACATGCCAAAAATCAAAAAATGTTTTTTTTTGTTTTTTTTTAAATCAAATTAGACCTGGGATCCTGCTCATAACATCAATCATATATAAAAATCAATCCCTGACTTTTTAAAGAGTTGTAAAACCTAGCCGTTATTTATAAATGTCAAGTTTAAAAGTGATCAACGAACTTCAGATGCAACGGACAAAAATCTGTAAGCAAAATAAAAAATCTGCAGGACAAAAAAAAAACTTCCAAATTGTCAGTGATGTATTTCAAAATTTGTGGGCTTAGCGAAACGAGTCTTATTAGTTGCCAAAGTGACCGCTTTGCGGCGCACAGTAGGCCCAGATGTGGAAATTGGCAAAAAAAAAAATTTAAAAAAAAAATAAAAAATCATGTTACCTCTTACTTAAAATTTTGTTTATAAAATTAATCTACATTAAAATTCTAAAAAAAAAAATAAAAAAATAAAAATATTAAATCTCTAGCATATGTAGAACTGATTATATGTTATTTAAAGTTACAGAAATCTGAATAAAATCTTAGCTATTTCTTGGCTATATCCTGACCACATATTTTTAAATGCTACATCAAGTGAATGAGCTAAAATCTGTTATGGTTATCTAAGGAAATACAGCTAATATCCTTTTTCTACCTTTGAATAACATATAATCGAGTTCTGATTGGAAAAATCATTGATTCATGATGAATTTAAAATTTTGACAAAGTAAAATCAGAATGCTACAAAATTTGTCAGGAATATGTCAGATTTTCCGAAATTGCACTATTTTTCTTTTGGTCAGAAATGTCAAATATATCAAAAACAGTTAAGATTCACATACCAAAGTATATACTTTTATGAAAAATTCAGGCTAAGCCCATTTAGAATCTTTTCAGTTTGCCATGTGACTCTCGGCCCTTTCTTATTTAAAGTTTAATTCAGAGACTGTAAATTTATCTAATTGGTAAATTTTGTGTGTATGCTAGAATTAAAATTTAGGCTCCAAATGGATGAAAATGGTTGTAATATTACTATTTTTGATTTGCAGACAGGATATTATCTATGAATTGCCTCAGAATACCATCAAATTAGATGAAAACAAAAATTTTCATTATTGTTGCTGATTTTCACCCAAAATTGGTTGAAAATTGGTCCACTTTTACTCAAAATGTAACAATTTCTTTGTCTAATTCATCAGATAGACTAAAAATGGCTAAGATCCATACACCATAACTTACCAATATCAAAGGTGTATTGGTTAAACCCCTTTCAGAATTTTCAAAACCTTCCTCCTTCAAGTCAATCATTTGTATGAAGAGTTACTTGATGAAGAAGGTAAGATCAAAACAAAGAGTGGAGATTTCAAGAATCATCAAGGTTTAACTCAAAAACATCTCACAACATCTGATCAAACAAACATAACCATCACACTCTCTTACATTAATGGTACAACATGGTTTCTAAAAGTTCTGAACCGTTGTCACATTAACTACCAGCAGTGGATAGAAATTTGTAAATCCAAGAATCGAGTTCTTGAGACCGTTCATCAGAAAACAGGACTTTATCTTGACAGTCAATACAGCTGATAGGAAAGGTGGGATTTCAACTGATGGACGACAAGGAAGCAATTTTTCTCTGAAGAGGTGATTGAAGCTATAGAAGAATTAGCTGATCAGAAACAAGGATAACCTTCTCCATCATTATCTACAATCCTCTCAGTTATATTTCCATCACATAAAGTTGAAAAAATTCAAAGATCTCTGACTCAACTGATTTCAATATGTGTGACAACTTTTCATGGATAAGAATTAATCATACTTTGAATGGAACTTTAAACCACTTTGGAGAATTGATTGGTTTGAATGATGGTCACAATCTTTGGAACCTGTCCAAATAATGTTTGGAAGCAAACAACAAGGACATTAGAAATTACTTGCAATTTTTATCCAGGAAAATTTCTCTGATGTCAAGACTTCTTGAACATTCTGACCCTGTCTTAACCAATCTCATAACTCAGTCTCAGCCAAAAAAGTACTGTACAGAATGTGGTGCCACAGGTCATACCATACGCTCACATTCTTGGCTGTTCACTTTGCCAAAGAAGTGGTATGCCAGCCTTGTTGAAGGTATATTTCTTGATTGATAACAGCACGTACACCAAATTGTTATTTTGAAACTCATGAAACTTTAGCATGACTTCATACTGTAAAGATTTTTAGAGATGGTTTTAGAGGTTTTGCTAAATAGCAGTTTCTTGGATCTTTGTTTTGAAGAAAAGTTTGGATTTTAACATGACTGTCCTGCTCTGTCTTAACCCATGTCCATCTTTTTTGATGTTATACAGCCCTAATCTTCAACTTTTTATACAATTGAAACTTTTATCATACCATTAAATTGGCCTTAAACATATGCTTCCAACGAGCCCTCAACCAATCTATAATCTATCCAAAATGAAATTAGAGCAATTTTTGTACCTTGGGCTGCAATGCCCAAATAAGGAAATCCCATCCCAAACCCCCAATTTTTGAAAAATTTCACCTTTTATGAACTCAGCTTGGCTTTACACTTTCAAAAAGACCTTAATCACTCATCAGAAACAGACTGAGCCAAGTTATACATCATCATACCTCTATTTCCAAAGTTAGTCCATCTGAGCCCACTGTGCAGCGGTGGTGGGCTTTTCAATTTTAAATAAAGATGGGTGTACAGTATATAAAGTACGATACATTTGCGCATGCATAAGAAAGTAGCTGTGAGAAATCCTATTTTTTTTTTTGTCGTTTTAATATATCTATATTAAGTATGTATTTATTTATGCCATATATACATGTTTATCGTATTTACATTATGATCATAACTACTGGTAGATACTGTTGTGGTTTTAGGACTCAAAAATAATCCCTTCCCATCTACAGACAACCGGCTTTAACGAACCGCCCCATCCTCCTATCAGTCTACTGAAAAAAATAAATACAAGAATACTGACAATTCCTCATCTCAGAAATGAAAAACTAAATTATCAATTGTCATCTTCTATTTCATTGAATGCTGGTCATTTAATGTTCTCCTTCACCAACATTTTCTCAATTTCTTTCATTCTCAATAACCCTAGTCTTGCTTGGAGTGAAATGATTTAAAAAAACAAAAAACAAACAACTGATAGTTATGCTCCTAAGTTATTTCTACTGATATACAAAACCATAGAAAGAGTTGCTGGCTGGAAGCATTATTTGTTTCTTTTGACATTACTACAAGCTGACTAATAAACAACAGGTGACATAAGTACTTCTCAGCACCAGACAACATTTTCCACCCAAAATAAATGTTGAAAATTTATTGTATCTTGCAGGCCACAGAAATTGCTTTTCTACTCAATGTATAAAAGAAAATTGTTTCCATAAATACTTTTATTAAAAGAATTTTTGCAAGTCACTAAGCAGTATATGAATTATTTTGATAAGAAGAAATAAGAGCTGTTACCTTACTACAGTGGTATCACCTACTACTACTACTCATATAAATAGAGTTCAGTTTAGTTGATGAATTTTAATTTTCACCAGTTCAGATATTTAAATCTAGGACTCACTATAAGTCAAATCACCCACATTTCTTCTGTATTCCATTAGTGAGGAGGAAGTTCCACTTAGATTTCACCCACCTCCAAGAACTGCTTCTTTGTGGAACAAACTCACTTGTCTATGCATTCTTCAACACTACAATGTTAACTTCTTCAAGTCGAGGGTCAATTATTATCTATGCATCTTATCCTCATAATCTTCACTTTCTTCTACCTCTTATGTACATATGACACACCTCATTCAATAACCCTCTACCATGAGTGTCTCTCGAGTCATGCACTGGGTGAATTTTGATATTAAAAAAAGTTTCAATTTTGCATGAAGTTTCGTTTTAAAGAATGCCGGGTTCTGAAAGTAGAGGTTAAGCCTATTATAGTGACTAGGCCAACAAGTAACATAGTGAACTGGAGTTGTGGTTCAAGTAAACACAAGTTAGTTTTTGCAACCAGAAAATGAAAAGACACATAAAAGAACTGGTCAGCCAGGATTATGCTAATGTAATATAGGCATCAACAAAAATAGCCAATAACACTTAATGCCATATTTATTCACTTTTACAAGGGCTTGAATACCAACATCTGACAATGATAGAAAATACTTGACAGTATCAATTGCAAACAAACTAAATAGCTAGTGTTTCTATATACCAATTCTACAACTAAGTTTCATGTGACAAAAAATCATCAGGTGAAAATCAATCAAGACAATTGCTAACCACATAAAAGTCAGAGTTGTGGAATAGCTACATAGACATACTAGCTATTAGTTGCTTGTATATGCAAGCTCTATCTTTTGGTATTGAGCACTTGGTCTTTTGGTAAGAATTTATATGCTTATCAATTATTAGGTCAATGAATGCCTAATGTTTTCTGTATGGAAACAGGTAATTTCACTAATACCATACTTATTTTTAAAGGTTCCTATCCATTAATGGACAGAAACAACCAGAAAAGCTGGAAATGGTCATTTTATAGAACCACACATACAGGGATCTATTATTGTATCACTAATAAATTATCCAGTTTCAACTTTGATTTAATTCATGGTCAGAGATTTTGTATTTATTTTTCCACTATGTCATTTTATTGTAAACTTAACACATTTATATTATAGTATACAATAATAGTTTCTCCTTACCTAATACCAACCTGTCATGTGTTACAGTCATCCATCTGTTTGCATGTTAGCTAGATACTAAAAATAATTTCCCCAACAAACCCTGCTTAGTTAGGGGCCACAAATCACTTGATAAGCTGGCAAATAGACATACCTGACAATGAATATAGTTATGTATATATTTACAGATAATGAAAGGGAACTAGTAATTCAATATGATGTCACCTGAAAATTATATACATTTGGATTTCAAGATTCTTTGTTGAAAACAAAGACAAAGAAAACCTTCCAAAATGGTAACTAGAAAACATCTTGGAATTTGTTTCTTGGAGTGGAAGCTCTCCAAACATCTTTCAGAGAAATTTTTCTTATTGAATTGATTGTTAGTATTTACATCATATTGTAGCCTTGTACCAGCTTAATAAATTTGAGATGTTATTCAAAAGCTTGGGTTATATGAACAGTATATGTAAACCAAGTGTAGTATAAACTTATATTGTTAACCTTTCTTTTTTTTTTAATTTTTATTTATTAGGACTCTAACACTAGTTTCCATTGCTTAATTTGAAGTACTTTTAAAAATGTTGCTTCCTTTCATCATCCTTTAATAATAGTTTTACTGTACTAATAATCATTGCTACAAATATCTAAATGGCAACATACTGATAAGCCACTATTGTTACCTCACAAGTCCAATTCTTCATTAGAGTTGTAAGGTTGCACTGCAGCCATTGTTGTCCAGGGTCGCCACATGCACTGCAGACATCATCCTGGACAAGAGAGACTGATAGAGTCCATACCATTTCAAGCTGGTTTTGAATTAAGTTTTCCTTCTCCTAGACTGGTTGCTACCTCAAGGTTAGAAAATTCAGTCTACTCTGCTATTAAAACTATAACTGGAAGAAGACATACATTTACCAAGGGCATTAGTGTGAAGTGAATAAAACCAAATCAACCATAAAACTGAACTTATCACAATTGCCCTTTCTATGCTCTCAACACATCAACACAAGCCATAATAATAAAAACACTTAAACCAACTGCACAATATTAGGGAAACCTTAAAGTTTGCATAAATTAAAAGGTGTAAGGAAGAATTCTTAAGAATTGAATAAAATGAAATGTTTGTATAGTCTTTGTACCAAAAGTGTGCACAACACAACACTAATTTACAGTGGCAAGTTCTCAATGTTCTAAAATGTCAAATTCCATGTTCTTCTGTGAGGGTAAATTTCAATTTTCCATTTTTGTCTCAAAATCATAAAAACACATGAAAATCAGAGACTTGTGTGTTGATAAACACTGCAAAATAATTTATTGCTATCATAATAAAAATCATCACAGAAAGCAAGCTCTTCAGCTCTGTATTTTGCTGAAAATATGCACCCACCAAGTTTGCTAGCTTTTTCTTTTACTCACTGTGAAAGATAAACTGGCATTTAAAAATGTAATTTAATCACTAAACAAACAACTTTTATTTTTACTACCCTTGATGGCACATGCCATGCAATTCATATGCTAATATCACATGTGGGTATTTGCAGCAGTGACCAGTTTGACCAGGTTAATATCATGAATCAGGTTATGGCACTTGTGCAGTACTGGGATCAGTAGTGGAAAATACCCCATGTTATTTATAGAATGACATGTTGCAGCAATATAAGTCGTAGCACTTGCACATATGTGAATGACTTCATTGTGTATTGCAAATTTATACAAAATAATGATTCTGTCAAGTTCCAGCTCAGGAATTTTACATGTTGCCGTCAGAATATACAAAGTTTTGAAGCAATGACAGTGGATATGGCAGGCCTAGTACAAAGTACAGTTTATTTTATTTGGATCTTATTTTTAGTAGCAAAAGTCCTGTTTTCTGTGATTTTCCATATTTTCAGTTCTCTACTTTGTGTTTTTGTTCCATTTTCCATATCACATAGAACTTGCCACTATCAATTTACCTAATTTAAAAAAAAAAAAAAAAAAAAAAAAGAAAAAACAACTCAGTTTTAACTCTTTGTTGAAGATATTAATAAAATGAAGATAATATTAAGACTTCTTTAGAGAAAGTAAAGAGTTCAAAATGCACAATATCTGTAAGCATCCTCTGCTCTATAAACCTGGACTTCATTAGAAACAAATAAAAGAGTACAGAACTTTGTTATGTAATATCAGACCTCTTATATGCTAGTGAATGCTGGACAATCTCCTCACAGATGAAAGAGAGACTTGAGGTGACAGTAATATGATTCTACAAAAGAATGCAGAGGATACCATAGACTGAACATGTGAGCAATGGCAAAGTTTTAGAGAAAATGGAAACAAAAAGGACATTTATACTTAGCACTCAGAAAATTTTCTAGGGTATATAGCAACAAAAGGGGGCTCAGAAAATGACACTATCAGGACATACTGAAAGGCAGCAGGGACAGAGGAAAGCAGTACATAATCTACCTAATGAGCTGTGTAAATGAATGGCAGAACAGGGATTAGGAGAGATAGCAAAAAGATAACCTATATTAAGAGCTACAAAGGTTAGGAAATTGTTGAGATCATTCATGCCCTGTAGGGACATGGCACATAGAAATAGTAAACCACAAACTTAAAAGAATTGCAAGTAGAAAATTTAGAAGTTAAACAACTATCCAATTTTTTGCCTTCTTCCTTCAGCTCAAAATAATTGTGTGTCTGGGGTTCACAATGATAAGGACTTCTAAGAGGAAATAAAAGAAAAAAAAAAATCCAAAAATATGAATTTATTGTAACTTGATAACTAAAGTTTTTTAAAAGGAAATATTATAGACGGAAATTTGTAAAAATAATCACTAAGAGAGTAACTAAGATAAAAAGGTTTGGCAAATGTAAAAAGAAGTTATTGTATATTAACTACAATGTCTCAGTTACAAAGCCTTTGAAAAAGAATTTTGGAAAAGACCCACTTCAATGTTCCCATGGTAAAAGTCAAAGTATTTAAAAACAGTCAGAACGAAGGAAAACCAACAAGATAGATACGAGTGTGAGGAACAGAAATAAGGGTGACAAATAACCAGATCGATGGGAGAAATATAAGGTGGGAAACAACCAGAAGCGTGAGAGAGAGATACAAAGGGAATCAATTTTATGGGTGGGTGACAGCATGAAAGAAAGAGAAATACAAGGCGGACCAGTCAGTGGATGCAAAAGTGAGACAGAATGGGAACCAATAAGGTGGGTGCCAGAGAGAGAGAGAGGTAATTGGAGAACTTACCTGAAGATTGAGAGAAGGGAGACTCACCACGTGAAGGAGTGAGCGGGGCAAGCAGGTGAGAGGGAGAGTGAAAAAAAAATGGTACAATGGAAAGGAGAAAATAATTTATTATTAAATAAGGAATAAGTTTCTTGAAGTATGTTTATATTAATTATTGAAAGATTTTTAACTCTCAAGAGAAGATCAAACATTGTCTTCAGTGATATTTGTTTTTCTGGAAGTAATATTAAATGGTAAAGTGATGCACACAAAGACAGAAATCCTTCAGAGATTATATAAAATGTTTAATAACAGATATTTTTAAACTAATTCAGTTTGACTGTATTTTTCAGTTTTTAATAATGTGTGTCTGTAATAATGGCTGACTGCTTGTTTCTGAGCATACCCATCTGTAACAGTGGATAGATATTTACTTTGCAAATGCCTGCTCAGGCACATTTGTGTTTCTTCACCCACACAGCCAACTTACTGTTTATATTGAAACTATGCTGTGCAGATATTAGTTACAGTTTCTGAGAAATAGAGTAAAATCTGGCATGATCAGCAATTGAACAAGGCCAGTATGCTTGAACCCTCAGTCACAATGACTTTTGAGCTCATGCTAACACAACAACTGACAAGGTTTTGTCTACCCATTTCACTCAAAAATCTTGGATCAATCCATGCTATGATTTTCAGATACTTCCCAATAGTGCAACATGCTGGAATTATCTTCACTGGCTACTATTATCAAGAAGCCAACTCCCAGGTTTCATGATCTCATACACAGAGAACAAATAGCTAACATTTCTACATACCAATTCCACAACTATAATTTTCATGTGGATAGCAATCATCAGTTGGAAATTACTCATGAGAACTGCTATATGCATGAAAGTTAGAGTTGTGGAATTGGTATGTAGAAACACTAGCTTCTATATATAGTTTGTCTTTTAGCCTTGAGCACTTGGTCTTTTGCCATCATGAGCATTTATATGCCTACAATTATTTTATAGTGTGTGTGTGTGTGTGTGTGTGTATATATATATATATATAAAAACCCAAACACTAATCAGCAATATTATTGGTCCTGATTTGGCATCTCAGCTTCAGTCACCTTCCCCATCACCTTAAAGTTGCTTTCCTGTGCCTTCTCTATAAATACTTTCATGGTAATTGTCCAGATGAGCTCTTTCCTATGGTACCTAGACTTTATGAATTTAAGCACAGCATCAATTTAACAACAAGAGCTCATCAGTTTATAGTTGAATTGACTAGATGTAACCTTAAGTTCTATGCTAACAGTATCTTATAGCATGGGTAACTTTGAGATAATAGATGGTAGAATGAATTTTAAAAAATACCAAGATATTTTGGACTAATTTGTTTGGGCCAGTAATAAAGCTTGGACTCCCAAAAGAATGGGTTTTGCAACAAGATAATGATCCTAAACATATGGCTAAATCTACAAAGAAATGGATTATTGAAAACAATGCCAATACAACCAAATGGCTATCACAGTCTACTGACTTGAATCCAATAGAGAATTTGTGGCTCTTATTAAAAATTCAAGTTAATAAAGAGCTCCAAAAACATCCTGAACCTAAAGAGAATATGCAAAGAAGAATGGAATAAAATACCAACAAAAATTTGCAAATCATTGATTAAAACCTACACAAAGTGATTAATTGCTGTTGAATTGAGTAAGGCATATGCTACAAAGTATTAAATAGGTATTATAATGTTGTACAAATATTTTTTCACATCCAAATATTTTAATTTCATTAATATAACAAATTTTTCTGAAATTTTTTCTTTTGGCAGCATTACACAATGATATACAAATATTGTATGGATTATAAAATTCTTTTATAAAATCTATGTTAAATAAAAAAAAAAATTGTGTCCAAATATTTCTTCACCCCCCCCCCACTATATATATATATATATATATATATATATATATATATAAAGACAAAAACTTAGCTGACACATTTTATCCTCTGAAAGACTTCAAGTCAAATGCAAGGATTTTATTTTGTAACAAGTATTTTACATAGGAGAGTAAAAATGTTATTGTTAAAAAATTAAAAATAGTTAAATTCATAATCTCATGTTATTTAAAATATATAACATAAATTAATCCCAAACTAAAATAATTCCTAATTGGCATTAAAAAAATTTCAAGAATATCACTTGCTCACTTTCATTTATTAAACATTGAATTGTGTCACTTTGCATCCTCTATAGCTTGCCCGACTTTTTGACCAACCTGAATTTTTATGAGCATACTTAAATTTAAAAATTTTGAAAAACCAATAACATTTTTGTTCTTGAATATAAATATATACCTGTTACAAGATACAAACCTTGCATTTGCCTTGATAAAGCCCCTCAAAGGGTGAAGCATGTCAGCTAAAAGATTTCATATTGTCCTTTTACAGATATACTCTATCTGAAATATCCTAGCTAGAGACAACAGGATGTCTAGCCACACTGATGAGCTGTGATACAGCAAAATAGTCTGTGGATGACAATATATAATATATATAAAAAGGCACGTAGCCTGACGATTACATTTAGCATGAAATAGACTATCGCTTCTGGGTGTTGACTTCAATGTGCACTTTTATATTTACATATGCTCTATCCTTGATATTGACTACTTTAACCAATAAATAATATAGCATTATATGCATGCAAGCAGGTGTGCATACATATTCAAAAATGAAACTCACAATGTATTTAAACCATATTAATTAATTTTGAAATCCTTACTTTCCTCACAGCTGCTCATTATAAAAGGCCATTAGCTTGACAATACATTAACCAGTTCCATTTGACTAAACAGCTTAATATTTTCCCCACATATGAAATTTTAACAATTCCACCCTATGACAAAAAAAAAAAGTTTCACTCATTATTACTAGCATCGAAAAAGTCGTTTGAATTCCAGCGAGACTATGTTAACTTTACATGTACATCTTGAGAAAAACATGGATCAATTCTCCCTATATCTCATCACTGGCATGTCACAATGGTTGACAGATAAAATAATAAATGAGTGAGCCCTAAGACAAACTGCTTTCCAACTTTAGTAACTTTCTATAATTAGATAACTTCTGCATTTTATTAAATTAAAATCAGTTCTTAAAAAATAAAAAATAAAAAAGATAAAGGGGAAGTTCAACAGCATATCTTAATAAACACAAGTTTAGACAAGGATTTCTTTTTTAGGAGTTAACTTTTCTTGTTTACATATATGAGAATGCATGTCTGCGTTTAATAAAAACTATCCAAATATTTCAGATTTAGTGCATTCAACCATACTTGTGGCTATTATCAAGGCCAGTGAAACCAACCAAATGTTTCTTTTTCAAAATCAGCATCAGAACAATTTGTGCATGATAATGGATGTAATGTGCAAGGTGACATGTTGGCAGAATTCATCACTGGCTTCAGATTCTTGAAAAGAAAACCAATAAAAATACTCTTCCATTTGGCAATGAAGTTTTTTTTAATCTATTTAACAACTCACAGATGTATTCAGTTCAGTAAAGAATTTTATTTGTGAGTTGCCACATGAATTAAGTCATTATAAGACTCAAATTAAAAAACTAATAACATCTAGTTCTAATTTTCTTGATTTTCATAATTACATTAGAACTCAAACATTTACACAATACATACACTCATTAATCCAGACATTCATTTCCTTGTTTAGAATGAAAAATGAATTAAATATAAAATTAAAGAAATTCTACATCTTCACTAATTAAAAAGACATTAACAAAAAGGTAGATAATTAAATGCATAAGTGTAAATGAAGGTAAAGACAGCAAACAACTAAAGTTATATGCACCTGCAGCCAGATATACTGCTTCAAAGTATATTTACTTTGGCCATCATGTCAGCGAGGAAAACAAAAAGGCTCCTCAGAAAAAAAACTTTTAGCAGACATTAAACCTTTTTGCCAATCACACATAAAAGTAACCCCTTTTCAGTTTTTGGGTATGCATAAAGGAAAAAAACTGAGAGTATGCATGCTGTGAACCTGAAGATGCTGATTCTCGTTCGCTGAGGGCCAATATCAAGAAGGGATACTAAAGTTATCACTCAGTGCAATAAATGCACATGGCATAGACAGTACATCTCCCTCACTTGCTAATTTTCCAGCAGAATACATTCAACCTTTCCTTTATTTTCAGACACTGTTAAAACATTCCTTGAAATATTCTCTTCCCAAAAAAATGTTCCCGATAGAATATTTCTATCATGTTTATTTTCACTCTTTTGCTTGTCTATTTTTTCAACACTTACTTTTTGTTCAGCATACAACCCCTGACCTACTAACAACAGTCTGGTGATCACGAGACTAACTGTAAGTTTCTTTACTTTGTGTTAACTATATGCACTACACTTAAATGAGAATAGAAGACAAAGTTTTAAAATTCTACTAACAAAAACAAGCCACTGAAAGTAAACCTTCATTGAAGGGCGATAATGCTGAGTTTAGTATCTAAACCGTCCAGCCAAAACATGCTGAAGACACTAGTTTCTACCCCATCACTGAAGCAGCATCAAGCCTGATCAGTAATTCGATAGGAATACATATAAGCAATGGAAGAGGCTATATCATCATATGATTCAAGTATTAATGACTCCGCCTGTTTATTTTTGTTTTTTTTTACCATCAGGATATTCAAATCTTACATGGTCTCCAATAATCTTAACTGGTTCTTGCCATTGGATCAAGGCAGTCTGATGCTCACATTAGCAGAGTGGTTAGAACATTCGCTTTCCGACCAGATGACCCAGGTTCAAATCTCACCATGGTCAATTTGTCAGGAAGGTAACTTCTTGATGTCATTGGTCTGTGGGGAGGTAATCACAACATGCAGCACCTTTGGATTGTGTCTGAAATCCACATCACATGTTGACTAAGCCTTGTGAGTGAAATTGAGTAGACAGAACCATTTGAGAGCCACTGATGCTTGAGCATGCTAGCCTTGCTCTGGGTGTTGATCACAGCAGATAATGCGCTCTATCCCAGTAACTAAGGTCCAGTCAGCATAGTAGTTTTGAAAATCTTGGTACAAAATGATTTGTATTAAGCTTTTCAATTAGTAAATATAGTTTTCACTTAACATTAACACCTAATGAGATTAAACTCATGTAGAATTTTTTTTTTAATTTTTAAATTATTATAATTAAAATTTTAAAAAATGAAAACAATTCATGTAAAAATTTATTATTCATAGAAAAATTTTTTTCTTCAGACAATAGTGTCCTTAAAAATCTTAAAAGCAATTAAAAGCTTTTCTAATTAAATAATTAGAGTTTTATTGCATTTTTTATGAATTGGAGCAGATTTTCAGGAAATGAATATCAGTTTCATAAAAAAACGAAATTGACGATTTACATTCTCCAAGTAGTCCAGCTTTCAACTAATAAAACAAATTTTGGGATTAAAATTTAATTTCTCGAAATTTCATGAAATTAAGTTGGGAGTAACATATGTATAAAAAAAAATATTTTTACCAATATTTTCTAGATAACATTTCAAATATTACATCGACATTTTGGTCTTTCCTCTTAATAATAACAAACATTTTGATAAAACTTTGTTTTTATTAAGTTTAGGGCCTTTTTTCATCATGCTATACCGTTTTTTTTTTAGCTTAAAAGTGGAGGTACCTATTTAAGAGTGCATAAAATTAATAATTGGGTGAGTTGTCTGCTAGCACAGTTTCATCTATGGCACTTCAGGCTCCTAAGTATGTATTATGTCTAATGAACTGTCCAATCAAAAAAAGTCAATAAAGGAAATGTGCCCTCTAGCAGGATTTGAACCTGCATCCCCCTTTGTAGGAGAAACCACAATCTGATCCGGTATGCTTTAGCCTATTCAGCTATGGAGAACATCACAGCCCAGCAAGGTTCTATTTGCTCTTCCTTTGACATCTTTAACAGTCTCAGCAGTGTAATTCTTTGAGATTATTTGTTTTATCTGGCAAATATCAAAATCTATCACTTACCATTCTGGAAACTCCTAAGAAAGGAGTGTTAATAAGTTCTCAGACTGACCAAAAAAAAAAAAAAAAAAAAATCTTATAGTTGGTTATTTGAGCAGATTTTGATAAACAAGTGAGAATGAGTTTCCAGTAACCTCTTAATTACATATTGAATGAACTTAAATTAGAATCTCTTTCACAATTTCAGAATAGTATGATAAATTTAAAAATAACAGACCTCTACAAGAAAAAATAAAACAAAACCAATTCCACAGTTATTAGAACAATTACTTCTTGATTCATATAAATGTAAAAGCAGTCTTATTTGGTAAGATGTCTATAAAAAGGCACTGCTGATTATTCATGGCTAATTCCTTTAATGTCCTGACTATTGCTTGCATCACACAGCAATAATTATAAGTAAAGAGATGAACTAAAATAAGTAATCGCTTTTAGTTCTCTGAATATCAGTGCAAAGGAAAAAAAAAAAAAAAAAAAGAACAAAACCAAATGGAGTATAGTAGCAATAAAAATAATGAAAACTGCTGTCATAGAAGAGCTAAGAAAATACACAAATCCTCTCTCATATATATATATATATATATATATATATATATATATATATATATATATATATATATATATATATATATATATATATATGTATGTATGTATGTATGTATGTAAGGATTTTTTTATTATATCCCACACAAGTAGGGAAAAGAAGTTGTAATTGCAACTGGAGTCTAAGAATATTTATTTAGAGTAACTTTAGAAGTTTTTCATTCTACGATTTTGAAATGAAGAGACATATGGCTTTGCCATAATGTCTTGCACCAAATAGATAATCTCAGATGCGAGATATATCATGGCAAAGCTACATGCCTCTCCAACTCAATTTAACTTTTGAAAATCATAGAACTGTGGAACCGATAGAGTTAATTTAAATATTCATAAAGACTTCAGATGCATTTTCAACTTATTTTCCTATAAGGTTTTAAATAAACAAAAACTATTTTTTAAAAACTAAAACAATTACTATATTCTGAAAATAAACTATTCAGTATTTTTTGCATGAGTGTGATTAAGCAATTGGTACTGGATATATACAAGGAAGGGAAATACTTTAGTGCAAGGAAGGGAAATACTTGTTCAAGGTTTCAAATGATAATGATTCAGCCATGTGCAAACCATGCTTGTAAAAGAAAAAGTCAAATAAAAATTGAAAAACAGACATGCAACACCAACAAATTGACTTTTTTAACTTTTAATAAATTTAAATACCAAATCAAACTGTTAAAAATAATGCCTCCATCTTTTTGCTTTTAGTTTTCTTAAATGCGTTCTCTAATCATAAGCCAGTGACTGCTATACATTAATACATAAGTAATACCTACCAATAAAAGAAATAGTGAACAAAAGACAATTTGAAAAAGAGAGCCTGACATTGCTTGAATTTCTCAATAAGTGTTTCATTTTAACTATATTAAAACATTTACAAAAGAAAACAATTTTGTGACTATAGTCATTCATTTTCAATAATTGAATAAAATAAAACACTACAAAAACTATAACCCCTTAAAGAGGTTTAAATTTATATCTGCTTTATACAAGTGTTAACCTTATATATTTTTAATCACTTGAAAGTTTTCAATATAAAAAGACAAAATTCAAAATATCTACTTTTAAAATATGTTTAGAGGAATATAGAATCAGTTTTATATGTACAAAAGTTCAACACTGTTAAAAAAAGAATGTTTTCTTATACATTTTGCATAAAGTTCAAATAATTTCAACCTTTATTATTTCGATAATCTTATATATACATCAGGATAAGCCCCATTAATTAAAGAGTAGATGTAATTTTGTTTATCTGTACTAATCAGAGAGTAGTAAATTATCAGTATGGTTCTTCCTTTTTCTTTTGGATTCATTTGTTAAATGTGCTTAAATTAATCAGGGTTTAACAACTTAACGACTGATAAATAAATTCACTTGTAATGACCGAGAGTTTAAAATTTTATTTTCCTCTCACTAGTCGTAATTTTAAACTGCTCCGACATTTCAATAGTCATAAATCTCCCACACCATGTACCACCTGCAGATGAGTGGAGACCACACAGATTGATTGATTGATTTGTTTTCTATGGCTTATAAACACTTTGCAGGTTATTTAAAGCCAGAAAATATTTTTAGATTGTAAGAAACTTTTTTGAGAGATAATGAGGATTCAGTGATACAAGTCTTACTAGCTATGTAGGGAGAGAAGAGATGGATTCATACCTTTACCAAGGGGGTATTTCTGTGTGAATGAATATAACAAACCCTACTGAAATTGAATCTAGGCTCTCCCATTAACAATTCTGAGCTATTATCCTTTACACCATATGCACATCTAAACTTACACAACCTTGCATTTCCAAGTGATCACCCATCTAGGAACTGACCAGGCTTGACATTACTTAACTTCAGTGATCATATAACAACTAGTGCTTTAACATTATGTCTGTGAGCCAGTGAACACACTGGTTAAAAATGATGAAAGTGAAGTTTTGATAACTTTGAAAACTTATTTTAACAATACTAATAACAAAATACTTAAATGTCTCTTTGTCAAAGACGAAAATAAAAAAAAAAAACACACACACACACACACATGCATATAATGAAATAAGATTAAATGAAAAAAAGAAAAAAAAAAAAAAAGAAAATTAGTGTCAACCAAAAGTATACAAGCATTAAAAACTTGTCTAACAAAATTCAAACAATGATAAATATTAAAAAAATAAAAATTCAACATGGCACAATTATAATGATTCATCATATGTTAAGTTAGCAGTATTAATGAGGTTATTTTTCTTCAGGTCTTTAAGAAAACTAAGAATCTTTTGTAGCTAATTCCTAATTAATTTCAAAAGAGTATGGGCATTGATTGAAGCATAAATATTAAGTGGGAATTAACATTATCCAAAATCTAAGATTAATATCAGAAACAAACATTTTTAAATGCTGTGAATGGTGCATTTCTGGTTTTAGATCACAAAACAATATATTTGATTGGTTGACAGTCAACCTGATTATTTCATTCAATCCATTCTCACCAAGAGAAAACAATATGAAAAACAAAATTGATATAATGTTCTATATAAAAAAATAATTTCAAATATTGTCCAAGGACAACTGAATGAAATGATTAAAAAAATTTTTTAATTAATAATTCTGTTTAATTTGTACTTCAGATTACTTTTCAGGTACAACTGATTAATCATGTTCTATCCTTTTAGTGACTACTATTCCACTAGAACATAAAACTTGTTTTTTTTATACCAGACAAACATTTTAATCATTTTATTGATAATATACACAGAAAAAAAATACAATCTGTGTTTACACAATGTTAAATACAATTAATGCTCATCTATCAAAATATTTTAAAATATATCTCATTAGTGGAACAATGGACGCTAAAAGGTTCAGTTTGTCATCACAGTCCAAACTGCAATCTTGATAATTATAAGAATTAGGATTTGTCTGGTATAAAGCTATAATAGTATGATACCCAGTGAGAATTAAAGTCATTACAATATAGGTTGGCTTGTAAGAAAAGTGTGCTAAGCATCACAGGAAGAGCTTTGAATAATCTGGATAGTCAGGAAACAGACAATTCTTTAAAATAAATAAATAAATAAATAAATGAAAACTACAATAAACCCTACTGAGAGCAAGATAATTTTACTATTATTTTTTGGGGTGCTCTTTGATTTTGAATTTATGTTGCATTTATAATGAATTGTAGGTTATCATGATTCTATTGAATACAATTCACAATTCTTTCCACGGTACTTTGTCACTTGGACAGTTGTATGGTGCCAAGATCATTTTGTGCAAATTTCATATCCCAAAAATTTTATTTCCCATAATTCATATTTAGATTTGACTTTTGAGCCCATAATCTGTAGAGTACTGTGAAAAGAATGCAAATGTGTTCACCAAGCTAATTCAATTTCTTGATGACAGAAGTCTGTCTCTTATTGTCTGATAATGACAGAAAAGCACTTCAAATTTTGAGCGAACACTACTTATCAAAAAGAAAATCAAAAATAATTTCTTTGTTTACAGAATTAATCTCCCTTCAAAAAGCAAGTGGCAAAATATTATGGATTATATTATTAAAGCTGAAAATGGTGCAACTTTATTAAAGCCATCTGAAGAAATGGTTCATTTTATTGGTTAGGAAGAAATCTGAGCATGCATCTGTAGGATTTGTCTCTAATTTTGGGGAGGGGCAGTCATTCCTAGCTGGATTTCAACAATTTCAAACATTGTTATTTAAAAAATAAAAAACAGTAATGTGCATTAAAATAAATTTAATGAAGAAGGTACAAAAGTATCCTAGGTCACAAAAAATAAAAAATTTATTTAATAAGTTTGAATACAATTTACAGATCGCGACATCTATCAGAGAGATGAAATTTAAATTTTTATCGTTGCTTTATTCCAAAATTTTAACACATCAGCAGATAACTATTAATGTCAGCAAATGAGCACAAATAGTTGTTAATTAAAAAAAATTAGTAATTAATGTATAATTTTATCCATAACTACATGTACAAGAATGCTGTGTTTGATAAAAGTTAAAAATAACCATAAATACATAAAAAATGCATATGTTGTCAAAAATTCCTTTTTCCACAATATAGCTATTTGTGCTATGTTATAATGCTTATTACCTAAACAGTAATAATACTGAATTAATTTTTTTTTAAACATTAAGATATATTTAATCACATCTCCCTAATAGCTGTTGCAATCTGTTAATACAGTATTTTTAGGCTCCACTGTAATAATGGTAGGTTTAGTATATTTCCAGATAATTTGATTAGGGTAAGCCCACCTCATGTAAAAAATACAGTCTCATTAAATGCCAAACATTCTTAAGAATTTTTTAAAAAACATGCATAATAATTTCTATACTCTTAAAATGTCAATATTTAAATACAATTTATAAGATCTGGCTCCAAATGACAACTGAACAATGATTTTTTTTTAAGAAAATGTAATGAAGTCCAATTAAAAACAAAAGGAAAAACAAAAACACACAGACATTGTATCTAACATCAGTTCATAAGTACCAGAAACAAAAAAAAACTGTAGTTTTTTTTGTTTCTCATTAAATGCCACAGAAAATTAAGTTTAAATTATTCATTATTAAAAATGGCAGTTATGTATATACAAACAATGCAAGCAAGCTTGTTAGTTTTTAGTTTTGTTCATAGTACTTTGGAGAGGTGTGTAAGTAGGTATTTCCTCAGCTACATAAATCCTTTGTTCCCAAGAGAAAGGATTAAATAAACATAGAAAACTTAAAACAAAATGATGCACGCTAAAGCTAGTTTAAAAAAAAAAAAAGGGGGGCTTAGTAGAAAGTTAAAGTAACAAATGATTTTCAAGGTTTCAGAAAATTTAAGAAATTAGACATGGTTGTAAATGATTTCCATTCATTTTTAATGAAATTTAAAAAATAAAAATAAAAAAAAGAGAAAAAAGCTGCTTTGAGTTTTTTTAAATATCAAAATTAAAAATTCATTTTTAGCATAATTGTTTAAAAAAAAAGTCAAAATAAAATGTTTAAAATTTGCTATGGGGAAGAATGAACAATATTGGAGATTGTGCATTTGTAGATATAGGAATAAACACTGCATGATGACTGGCAGTTTCACAATCAAATGACATGGTCTTAAGACTGTATGAAGTGTGAAACTACCACTGACTAAGCAGTGTTGATTCCTATCTCCATACTGCATAGAGATTACATACCATTTTTGGTGCAGCCTTGTTAGACAAGATACCACCATATACTACTTCAAATTTTTTCAGCTTTCCAAAGAATACTAAATATGCTACATATATATATATATATATATATATATATGATAAAAACATTTTTAAGGTATGCCAAATATCAAGGAGCTGTGAAGAAATATCAAGACAGGATGGCTCAACACCTCTCCAAAGGTCTACTGATCACTTGATGATCAAAGTCGCTACACTTTGCCAAGTTATTGGGGCCAACATAATACTAAGCACCTGTCCCATGACTTTTCACATGTGTACATTATATATATATATATATATATATATATATATATATATATATATATATATATAACACCACCACATACATTACATGGCTGTATATGTATATAAATTGTAATGCAGCTGATTTCAACAGCAAAACAAATTTTTAAAAAAAACAAAGGAACTAACAAAGTTAATAATTGATTGGTTGATTGTGTTTGACAGCCCTTTAATCTCTTGTGGGTCATTTAGAGGCAAATTGATTGTGTTGTAAACATTTCATAGTTTGTCAAGTATTGATGAGAGTAAGCGCAGTTAATGAAGAGGCACAAAATCTCAATGTTACCCAACACTTGATGACCATTAAATACACTTAACATGGGTCTCAATAAACATCAATAGACATGTTTGCTGATGGTCCCAGTCACACTCATCAATTCATACTGCTATGTACCCCAATTCTGAAGTGCTTTACCCAAACAGCATCTCTCACTTCATACATGTTGTGCCTCACGTCAGTTCCAACAAAGGTACATCAATGTCTTTCAACCAAACCTAATCTTTGTGACAGGTAATAGCTGAGGGTAAGATATCAACCTTAGCTACACCTGTACACTGCTACAGGTACAGAACACGGATTCTTCACAACTATTCATTTGATACTCTATGACATCTTTCTACTATTCCGTTTCTATGGAAAAGAAATGTGCAGATTTATGCAAATTCTTTCAAGATGGAAATCTCATTGGAAGTGAAAAGGTCTGCAATTAAAGATGCATTCCAGCACAACAATAACATAGTGGAACTTGATACCACACTGAAAAAAAAATATCCTGGCTCTTTGATGGCAAGCAGAAGTGTTGCATGTGACGATGCTGGATCTCCAACATCCTGGCAACTAAGAGAGGTTGACAACTAAGGCCACTCCTTTCTACTCAATTCAACCTCAGACAAACATAGAATGGTTAGATTTGGTAATCATGTTTTCCAGCTACAATCAAAGTGAACTTGGTACAATTAGTGGCTACAACTCATACTAAAGGTTGCAGTGTCATTTTTAAAGTGTCTCCTTGCTGTTGACAAAGACATTCTTCTGCCAAGCTGTTTATGACATGGTGAAAACAACATTGCTTTTAGCACCTTTTTGCATTCCAAATGTAGGATATTTGGTGGGGGGGTTACTGGCCCATTGCTTATAATACCCACTGAGTGTTCACAAATCATCTCCAGTCTACGTACTGACCAAGCTCGATGCTGCTTAATTACAATGACTGAACGAGAACTGGTGCTTTCAGTGTGCTTTAACAATAAAAAAGCTTCAATGAGATGCTAATACATTTTATGCACTAATATTCCTACTAATGTCTCATTAGTGAAGTCCAAACAAGAAGTACACAAACTAGCTATGGTGCTACAAAAATGGTCCAGAAATAGCCCCTGGAATGCCTCTGATGGCTGTTATTGTAGAAGAGTTGAGCCCAAGTCAAATACTCAAAATTCATTAACATAATGGACAGACACAGTATGAGAAATAACACTATATTGCTGAGAAAGTTTGTCCTTTCATATCAAGAGTTACCTCTTCAGACAACAACCACTTTATTTCAATTTTATTCTGCAGCAATTTGTGGATGAGAGCATGGTATATTGATAAGGGTGTGCCTGTGCTCAATTGGGAAATGGAAAAGGAGAAAGGTGAAAATAACACTATATTACTAAGTTTGTCCTTTCATATCAAGCCATTAACTATTCGGTCAATAATCAATCAATGCAGGTATTGTCAATCACTCTTGTGCATTGGTTAAAAGGGGCATTAGTGGTAAGAGAAAGAGACCTAATAATGTATATCATGCATTAGGGTGGCAGGCATTACTAGACATTCATTTGTCAATTTGTCTACATTTATTTGGGCAGGAATATACAATTGTTTTTAAAACAGTTTATCTTTCTTTTATTTTTTATGACCTACCATTTAATTACAACGGAGCTTTCTACAGCAATTTATGGACGAGTACAATATGTTGATAATGTTTTCAGTGTGCCTATACTCCATCAGAAAATGGAATAGTAGACAGGTGCCATAGAGTATCAGATGAATAGTTGTGAAGAATCTGTGTTCTATACCCGAGGCAGTGTACAAGTATAATAAGGTTGATATCTTGCCATCAGCTGTACCTGTCACAAAGATTAGGTTTGGTTGAAAAGCATTGATGTACCTTTGTTGGGACTGAGGTGAGGCACAACATGTATGTGGTTTTCAACCTTTTCACCATACGTCAGAATGTTATTCCTCTCTCTTTTCCAGTATTGTCTTACTGTAAAAGGTGCATTCCAAATAATATGCATTGAAAATTTCCATTCTTTTCCATATTAGTACAGACAAATTTACATGGATTATTTTTATAGAGGAGTTTTACAAATTTAATAGCGATAGAAACTTTTCAATTTTTAAACTTATACATGTACAGTAACTTGTTTTAATTCGTAGCTAATTATTAAATAAACTGAAGCATTCTTTAATAAAGAAAAACTTCAATAGAATGTCAGGCTATTGAATTCAATAAACAAAAATTAAATTAAAGGTTAGGGTATTTAAACTGATTTTATTCTGATGAAGATTATAGTCAATGAGAAAAATAATTTCCTCCTTCCCACAGAAATTCTGAAATACACTTAGAGAAGAATTCCTCCCCACTGTCTAATTGAGAACCCCTGCATTAATATACATGTCTGCATATTTAAAAGAGACACCAAGGTTTTAAAACTGGTAATAAAATTCATTTGGGTGCACTATGAAAGTTTCATATATAGCATAGACCAGCATATGTTCTATTGAATAGTTTCAAAGCTTGACATTTAAATATTAACCTTTAGCATGCTGGAGGCAAAAAATTGTCGCCATAGGATTCTCTCCCTTTGCACACTGTAGGCACATTCTACAGTAATACGGTCAATATATTTATATATATTATATAAAATATAGTTTTAGGCATAGGGAGGAAATGTCACCACTCCCAGAAAAGGGATCTAAGGAAGATTTAACTTGTAATAACTGTGACCGTACCTGCTTGTCGAAAGCAGGTATGGCCAGTCATATGAAATCACACCAAAAGATACCTAATGACATTCTGGGGGACTTTTCATATGGTCTCAAGTGCAAATCAGTGCTAGGACTTAAGAGTCATCTTAGATAACATCAACCAACAGATGAAAATCAAAAGTGATTCAAAACAAATTTAAGTGGTGGTCATGCTCAGTCATAAGTGGACTTCCACTATCCATATATATATACACACACACATATATATATATATATATATGTGTGCACACATACACATCCCCCTTTGCAGGCAAAACCACCATCTGACAGATCAGCTATATAGATCATCACAATCAAGCAATGTTCAAAAGCATACACTCATTTAGGTTTTCTTGAAATGGCGTATCTGCTCAGTTTCGTATCTGAAACATAAAAAGCCATTCCTAAAGAATTCATGGATTTTATTTTTAAAGCCAACATTTTTATTACTTCAAACGCTATTTTTAGTGAATACTTGTATTTTAAATAGTATTTATTTCATCTACCAGCCTGCACGCTCAAACAAAAACTTAAAGAAATGGTGCACTTTGGCAGGATTCAAACCTGTATTCTTCTTTGCAGGAGAAACCATCCATCTGACTCGGTGTGCTTTAACTGCTCAGCAGCAATGTTCTATAAGTTCATCATTACCAAGCAGTAAATGTAAGCCTGATCAGACAGAGGTTTCTCCTGCAAAGGTAATGCACAGGATCAAATCCTGCAGGAGGGCATATATATATATATATATATATATATATATATATATATATATATATATATATATATATATGAAACTGTAAACAAAAAATAAAAATTATACAAGTTTTAGGCATGTCATAAAAGATGATAGCATATATGAAACTGATATTTTATGCCCTTGCTATCATTAGATTTTCACATGCAAGTCTTTAAATATATTTTTCTAATTATAATTGCTGTACTCTGCTCTTTCCTGAAGTTGATTTTTTTTTACGTCACTTATCAGCAAACATCAGTGAATGATCTTTTGTTATAAATACACTGCCATTTTACATAGCCAATACAAGTGAGAGAAATATTTTTGACTTATCTCCATTTATGCAAAGAAATAAAATAAAAATAAAACTACCTCATATATATAAAATGTGATAAAGATATAAATTATGCTATAGTTAAAAGTATAAATGCTCAATATCAGGAATAGAGCATATGTAAATATAAAAGTGCACAATGAGGTCAACACACCAGCTGGATCAGATGGTAGTTTCTCCTGCAAAGAGGGATACAGGTTCAAATCCTGCCAGAGAGCATCCCCTGACTAGTGGACGGAGTGATTGTTGGAAGGTCTATCTACAAAAATCTTGCATCAGGATGCTGAAGGTAACACCAATCATCTAAGTGACAAACTTTATATTTGTATTAATTCTAGGATTAATACAAATATAAAATTCATCACTTAAATGAGTGTGTGTGTGTATATATATATATATATATATATATATATATACGCATGATATGCAGATGACACAAACAAACATCAGCTAAATAATTCACTATAGAAAATGTTTACATATGACATTGCAACTAAAAGCAAGTTATTCAGTACAAAGTTTGTTTTTTTTAGTTTTGTTTTTATCAGCTATATTGGAATCAAACTAGAGTGCCAACTGATACAGAAAATACACCAGATAGACGATACAATCTTTGCTTTAAATAAATATATATATATTTTTTTTAAATATCAAATCTCTTGATCAGGTTTCAATAAACCAGATTTCAGGAGATAATCAACTAACCACAAACCACAGTTGATGAGTAAACTTAAGCACGAAGATGCTAAACATTTAAAATGCTGCTCTCATTGAAAATGATTTCATCTCCCTTTGTTCTCAAAACATGTGTGAAGCATTATTGCAGTTTTCTAACCAATCAACTGAACAAGTCTTTACTCATCTATTGGAAATCATTTAAAATTTAGTCTTAATTTATTTCAAGCCACTGCTGTGTAATAGAGAAGACAACTAGATTCCTGCAAAAATAGGCAATGGAGGCTCCAAGAATCACATGACAGATCATCCTTATATTTTATGGTCCTCTTCTCAATGGATAATATTTTACTTAAAATATTTTATAACCATCATCAAAGTAATACCAATATATATTTGGTGCACAGGCACATGATTGTTTAGTAAAAAGAAACTGAATCCAAAGTTGGTTCCCTGTGTCATGCTAGACAATTTTTCTTGCCAGAATTTATCTTACATATTTAGAAGTCTACCATTCATTTGTATATTGCCCCCACATCTGGCCTGGTGCTCTTGCTATATATTTACAGATTCTAGATAAAATCCAAAGAAGAATCTGCAATGTCATTGGTTGTGACCTAGCATATCAGCTTAAGTCACTGTGCCTTTTCTATAAAGACTTTCATGGTAATTGTTGTGATGAACTTGCCTCTATGATACTTCATGAATTTAAGTGCAGTACTAGATTGGTAGCAAGGTTTCATCATTTCACAGTTGAAATGACTAGATGGAATTGTAAGTTCTATGCTGACAGTTTCTTCTATCACGTGTCTTGCTTGTGGAACTCTTCTGGCTTCTTGCTTTCCTGTCAACTTTGATCTTAAAAAAATTGAAATGCAATATCAATAATTATCTTTCTTCTGGATTCCTGTTCTTTTATTGTTCTCTCTCCTTAATAGGATTTTTTTCCCATATTCTCTAACACTCAGTAATCCCTTGCACCTTAGTGGCTTTACTGCCTTGCTCTGCGTGAAGTGTTTAAAAAGAAAACCCAGTCGGGGAGTTACTGTAAAGTCACCTCACAAACCTTAGAAATAATACCTACTTGTAGAACAAAGGTTAGCATCATTAATTACGGTTCTTTTTAAGTCTATGTAAGTATGTTCATATCTAACTATGTGCATAATTATACTAATACTTATGAAGATACAAGGATTGAGCATCCGGTGAAGAATGACATCACTACCAGATGATGTGCTCTCTCTCCCAGAAACTGTAAAAATAGATCCATTCAGCATAGTTGCACTATAGACAATAGGTGAGCTCTGTGGGTGTTGAACAAATACTAATGTGCCTGAGCAGGGGTTTGCAACATGGATTGGCTCACTGTCCTACCAGACAGGCATACTCAGAAACAATATGGGCTTTGAGAGATCTGAAAAAAGGACCATTACTTAAATAGGACATTTGAAGCCTGCACAATTGTCAAAGTCTTCTGTGGCGGAGCAATCTAAAAGCATGCCAGTTTTAAAAGTATGGTACTCCTACAAGTACGGCGCTAGTGTGAACCCTGACAGAAAACAAATTTTCTTTTTTACACTATATAAAACACAAGGATAGGAAATGATTTAAAGGAAAAAAAAAATTATTCTCCATATGATATTTACAAAGTTTGGCATATGGTCCATCGCCAGGGAACTTCAACATGTCATTTTTAGAAAGCTTGTCTCACTAGATCAGTTAAAACTGAATAGGAAGTTAGATCCTCACTGGGTGCCCCATACTTTCAGCCTTGTGCCACACCTAACCTATGCTTAGAAAGGTCACCATATGGTACATCACCAATTATTCTTTACCTTATAATGTTCAGTAACAAACAATAGACAGTATACTACTAAACATTACACATGCATAAAATATTTTATACTAATTCTTATTTATAGATTAAAATTATGGTAAGGTTTCTGATATTTATAATAAATAATTGTTCTGTTAAGATTTTTCTTATAAAAGCATTCAATATTATCAAAAAGGAAAATAATTAATATGCAATTAGTGTCTCAGCATATCAGATGCCTAGTAATTGAATTTGGTTCGTTGGTCGGTTTTTTGTTTAGCAGCATATCAACCACTATGGGTTATTTAATGCTGAAATCTAAATATCTTTTGTTCAGTTTTATTTAATTTTGAGCGGGAAGGGGAGAAGTGGTGCATTCATACCTTTCCCCAAAATATTTGTGCACAAGTGAATGTAACAAATCCAACTGGATTTGGAAAGCAAATTGCACTTTAACAATACCGAGTTATAAGCCATTATATTACCTGCATATCCAAGCTTACAGCACCTGGTATTTCCAAGCAATCACCCATTCAGATACTGACCAGGCTCAACGTTGCTTAATTTCAGTGAACGTACAGGAACTGGTGTTTCAACATGAAGTGGCCCTAAGTAATTGGAGCCTGTGCACAATGAATATCGCATCAGAGAAAGATATACTTTACACTTATGAAAAGATATGTTTCTTTCTGTTTTTCAAACAAATAATCTTTGTGATAGATAAATATCTCCTATGTACAAAAAATAGATTGATTCTTTATGATCAAGTTTTTGGTACGAACAATGCCAATGCTGATTTTTTTTTTTTTATTTTATTTTTTTTTTTTTTTTTACAACTAACAAGTAGATAGCAAAATTCCAGAAACAACAATAACCAATTTATGTTTTGTTTCTTATCTCTCACATACAAAATTAGAACAAAGATGAACAAGTTAAATCATGACACACCAAACCAGAGTAGTTAGATCAAGAAAGTTTTGATACTAAAGTTTGAATTTCATTACTTGTAAATTTTGGAGGACATAATGAGAAAGTCATAAATACATTCTTTTTATAGATACAAATATTTAAGTAAATGCTCTGCTTATAATAAACAGTATTAACGACATTTACCGGCCTGAATGTCCAAGAAATTTTCATAGCAAATATGTGTCCTCTGACAGGAATCGAACCTGTATCCTATACGGAAACGTCATATAGCCTGATGTGTTTTACCGATTGAGCAACAGAGGAGCGTTTTGGTTAGCAAGGTCAATTTTATTGTTTTTAAACTACAATTCTCCATGATTTTCTCTCATTCATTCATATCTGCTAAATGCATATCCAAATGTAAACAAATGACGTCATACATTATGAAATGGACAAAGTCCGACAATTATTTAAGACATTTTTTATGTTTATACGTTCTTATTATAGATACAAATATTTAAGTAAATGCTCTGCTTATAATAATGTCTTAAAATAATTTTCAGACTGTGTCCATTTCATAATGTGTAAAGTCATAAATGTTTAAAGCAGTCAACCAACAATGTTCTCTTAGCAGAAAGGGAAATAAAAATAAAACAAACTCCATCACTTGCTACAGGCTTGTGCTCAAGGCAATCACTTGCTACAGGCTTGTGCTCAAGGCAATCACTTGCTACAGGCTTGTGCTCAAGGCAATCACTTGCTACAGGCTTGTGCTCAAGGCAATCACTTGCTACAGGCTTGTGCTCAAGGCAATCACTTGCTACAGGCTTGTGCTCAAGGCAATCACTTGCTACAGGCTTGTGCTCAAGGCAATCACTTGCTACAGGCTTGTGCTCAAGGCAATCACTTGCTACAGGCTTGTGCTCAAGGCAATCACTTGCTACAGGCTTGTGCTCAAGGCAATCACTTGCTACAGGCTTGTGCTCAAGGCAATCACTTGCTACAGGCTTGTGCTCAAGGCAATCACTTGCTACAGGCTTGTGCTCAAGGCAATCACTTGCTACAGGCTTGTGCTCAAGGCAATCACTTGCTACAGGCTTGTGCTCAAGGCAATCACTTGCTACAGGCTTGTGCTCAAGGCAATCACTTGCTACAGGCTTGTGCTCAAGGCAATCACTTGCTACAGGCTTGTGCTCAAGGCAATCACTTGCTACAGGCTTGTGCTCAAGGCAATCACTTGCTACAGGCTTGTGCTCAAGGCAATCACTTGCTACAGGCTTGTGCTCAAGGCAATCACTTGCTACAGGCTTGTGCTCAAGGCAATCACTTGCTACAGGCTTGTGCTCAAGGCAATCACTTGCTACAGGCTTGTGCTCAAGGCAATCACTTGCTACAGGCTTGTGCTCAAGGCAATCACTTGCTACAGGCTTGTGCTCAAGGCAATCACTTGCTACAGGCTTGTGCTCAAGGCAATCACTTGCTACAGGCTTGTGCTCAAGGCAATCACTTGCTACAGGCTTGTGCTCAAGGCAATCACTTGCTACAGGCTTGTGCTCAAGGCAATCACTTGCTACAGGCTTGTGCTCAAGGCAATCACTTGCTACAGGCTTGTGCTCAAGGCAATCACTTGCTACAGGCTTGTGCTCAAGGCAATCACTTGCTACAGGCTTGTGCTCAAGGCAATCACTTGCTACAGGCTTGTGCTCAAGGCAATGCCAAAATTAGTCAGGGGACCTTGAATTTTTGGTCTGTGACCAAAATTTCAGATTATCCAAAGATAATCTGAAATATGGATAACAGATTAGAGTTTAAATTAAGTCTACTTTTTTCTTTGCATGAATCTCCCCATGAAACTCTCAGCCATCAGGAAACTGGCAAAAATCCTAAGTGATAAAGGTTCTTCAAGGCAATAGACAAAAAAACTGACTAAAGAAAAAAAGCATGGGCTTTTATAGAGCTCCACTGGGTGATCTCATTCCAGTCAATAGGGGTTGACATCTCTTAACAAAACTGAAGTCTATCTGGTTGACTGAAGGATGTGAGCTCTTTCACTGTGCTGGGCAGTAAATTTTATTTTTATCTTCAACCACACAGACCTTTAATTGTAATTGTCTCAGGACATATGAAAACAGACATTTACGTTTAGAAATGTGTGTTATTAAAATGGAAACAAAAAGGAAGCTTAATTGAATTTTCTAGGACACATAATGAGGAAAGATGAACTGGAGAATCTGACATCCAAAGGCCATATTGAAGGCAAGAGGGAAACAGTGAGTAACCTACCTAACAAGCTTGTATAAATGGATGGACTGGAAGTGATGATAAGACAAACATTACTCAGAGCTACAAAGGATAGGAAGTTGTGAAGAGCCATGGTACATATAAGAATTAGTGTTATAATGCTTACTGATATTATGTGGTTAATTTACATGTATCAAGGTTTCTTACTATAAAAATTCCATAAACGAGGACTAATCAAGAAAACATCTAAAATATATACAAATTAAAATATTGAGAATACCAGTTTTTTTCTTCTTTTTTTTTTTTTTAATTCATGACACAGTCTTGCAAATCAATCTTTAAGAGATTCTCGATCAATTCTTACTCTAGTCTTATATTTCTATCAATCTGTTCAGAAAAGGTCTGAAGACATTCCAAATTCTTTTTATTTATTAATCTGACAGATTTTTATTACTTAAACATTTTTTGTTTTTTGGGGTTTTTTGTGGAGACTTGTATTTGAGTAGATGGTACATTTAAACATATGTTTTCATCAACTGGCCTGAATATTCGAGAAATCTTATTAGAGAAAGATATGCACTCTCCAGTAGGATTTGAACCTGTGTTCTCATTAGATTTGATGTGTTTTGACCTCTTGGCGACAGAGTGTGTCAATGATCAAAGACACTATTCAACTTGTCTTGGTCATCTGTAACCACCTGCATTCTAGGAGCATTATCACCTTGCTTGGGGATGAAATAATTAAAAAAAATAAAAATATATACCAGAACATTCTCTTTCACAACTAATTTCAAAAACTTTCTAATGAAGCATAAATAAAAGTGAAACCCATTAAATTTCCTTTTTCTTTGTTCCTTATTCTATCATTCTGTCAGATTTTAATCTATATTTGATTCCAATATATATATATATATAAATAAATAAACCACAGATGTGCACCAACACTAGTCGCTGATTAACGAAGTTGTCATTTTCATTGGCAATTTGACTTTTAAGTTGACTTTAAGAATCATCACAGGTGGGAACCATTAATCAAAAAGTTAATTTCCTTAACTGTTGATCAGTTAGCTCTTTAAAAATGTAACATAAGTTATCGATAAACCATTAACGTTAACTTTCAAGCCTGTTCCTGCTGAGGTCTAGTGGCACTGGCAGTTTTAACTTCGACAACATCAACAGATTCAAGTTCTTGAGATACCATGATGATGTTCAAAGTTGGCTTAGGGGTTGAATGCTTGGCAAAAATGTTAACTTTGTTAATTAAAGCTATTATCAGATTAACAGTTTGATGTCCAGCTCTGATAAAAACTTATACTTTAATACAATTTTACTCTGTCTGCTTGCATTATTAGATTTACCTAAATGAACTTGTGTTACTTTCTGATTTTTATTTTTTTAGAACTGAGAAAGATGAATTCTTTACAAGGATTTCCATTAATTACACTCCGAGTAATGTCCTTATCTTTGTTGTTATCATGTTTTATGCCCTTTGGCCTTTATCAGATGCTTGTCGATCCAAGTAACCTCCTAGTATTTTAAATTGAACCCTTTATCTACAAGGGTGGGGGTAGATTATTCAGTGCTACTATAGCATGATAACTACTATTCATATTCTACTATGGTATGATATTTACCAACTGTTGGAAGTATGAAATAAGGTTAGGCTTAGGAGTTGGAGTTAAAGTTTATGATTAAAAGCCAGTGAACTGGTTATGTATTAAAAATCATTAATAATTTTTTATACAAAAGAAATAATAATAAAAATCATCAAACGGTGATTTTAATGTTTGTAAATTGATTTGATACCATTTAAAAAAAAAAAAAAAAAAAAGGGTAAACAGGTCATCATTTTTCCTAAGATTTTTCCAGCAACAATGAGTGTATCGTCATTTACGGTAGGTTGCAAATGCCTTGGTAGATATCATTCTACAGTAGAACCGATTATTCTCCTTTTGCTGTCCATGTCTACAGATATCTTGTTCTTATTTAGTCCTCATCAGTTATTGCTTGCCTATTTCTAGTGAGTCCAAATACACTGCCCAGCCCATGGATTGAACTCACAATCACTATGTCACCAAATTCACAAACCAACAGTTTAATCCACTAGGTTATTGTTATGTTATTTATGCAATATTCTGTGTAACACACACACTTAAATAAATATATATATAAGTAAAAATCTACATAGGTATTTTTCAAAAAATATTTTAAATATGGTTGAATATTTTTATGCACATACAAAAGAATGCCTACATCCTACAGACATTTTTTCTGAGATGAGGTATTATGTACACTATTTAAATTATTCGGACTATTGTCCTCATCTTTGTCGCCATATTTATTACAACATTTCAACATTTCGGCCGTTGTACACTCCAGCCTTCTTCAGGTGCTTGGAATGTAGAACTGAACTCTTTATTTCACTCACTGGGGTAGACTGTTCTAGTTCCACGTGCCATGTCTAATGAATGTCAGTTATCAGTTATCCCCTGCTTAATTCCCTGTCCAAGTTCTTCACCACCTTAACCAGGCATTGAACTCACACTCTTTGGGCACAAGGCATTAGTTAGATCCAGTGACAGGACCCAAAGAGTTCAATACCTGGTTAAGGCAGTGGAGAACTTGGAGAGGGAATTAAGCAGGAGATAACTGATAACTGACATCCATTAGACATGGCACGTGGAACTAGAACAGTCTGCCCCAGTGAGCAAAATTAAGGGTTCAGTTCGACATTCCAGCCACCTGAAGAATGCTGGAGCATACAACAGCCGAAACGTTGTAATAAATATGGCGACAAAGATGAAGACGATAGTCTGAATAATGTAAATAGTAGACATTTTTCCATGTAATAAAAAGAAATGTCTTAGTTTAATTTAAAACTTAATTCTTTAAAAAGGCACTAAAAAAAAAAAAAAAAAAAAAAAAAAAAAAGGTATTTTTGGTTCTTGTACAATCACCAAAGTTAAGCAGCATCAAGCCTAGTCAGTACCTAGATGGGTGACTACTTGAAAATACCATGCGCTGCAAGCTTCGATGCACGGGTGATGTAATGATTTTTCAGAATCATTAATCAGATATCCGAGTTCCACTTGGGTTCATTATATTCGCTTACACACAAATACCCTTGGGAAAGATATGAATCTAACTCTTCTCCCCCCAGCTGTGGGTTAATCAATAAAACCCACATCACTAAAATAATTATTATCTCAAAAAAATAAAAAATAAAAATTGCATACAAAATATTTAAATTTTGGCATTAAATAAACCACAGAGACTGATACGTCACGTAACAAAAACAACCAACCAACCAAGTCTTTGTCTACTGTTTCTCGTTTTGTTAATGTCAACAATATTGTTACCATATTTCAAGAAAGTAATGCTATATAAATTCGAGTTGCAAGCAGTTGTCGGGATACTGATAGTTTTATTAGTACCGTTATTTTTATATTTACTAGTAAGTGATGCAACTAAATGTCAATTATTCTTATTGCAGTCTGTTGCAATGTCTAACAACAGAAACGGGCCCTTTTAAAAGGCAGCCAATTTAATAACCGTTTTGTTTTGTTTTTTTCTTGTAAACATTTAATGAAAATTAAAAAATTGATTTTACAGTGTAACCCGGATATAAGAGAGTTGTCGTGACCTGAGCTGTCTCTTATATCCGGGTTTCTCTTATATCCGGGTTTGGTCTATTTTGTTTTATTAACACAGGCTCTAATTTGGGACCAGAGAAAATCTCTTATATCCGGGTTACACTGTATAAGACTCATTTTCAGTTCCTTTAATATATCTTTTTAAAATAAATGCTTCTCAAAAAACAAAGATGCTATTTGCCCACCCACCCCCACACACACAAACTAACCAAATGCCATAGAAAAACTACAATGACAATGTTACAAATTGTTTAATTTTTTTTTTAGGATTTAAATTTAGGGGTTTGTAAACTGATTAGAATGAAAATTAAGTTTAAAATTGGGGGGGGGGAGAAAAATCTAAAATAAGTTCATTTAAATAAATTTAATAATGCAAGCAGACAAAAGTAAATAATAAAAAATAAATGGATAAGTAACGACCAAAAAGTCAGAATTGTGTGATTTAAATTTGTTTAAAAAAAACAAAAAACAACAAAACCCGTGAGTTTGTTCTTGGTTTTCAGTACATAATTTAAATATAAATTGTCCCATATCCGAACACCTTAGGCTTTCATAAGCCATTATCAAAGGACAAAGTCACAAAAGGTCTTGTTTTTTTGTACTATGTCGGTTTCATCATTGTAATTTGCATATTACCTACACATAACAGTAGTTTCTATTCAAAAGACAGCAATAGTTAGGAACTAATAGAAAGCTTGTAAAACTATACAGTATCAAACAAAATGATATTCAATAAATAATACCTTCTATGTGCAAGTGACCCTCCAGGACATTGGCGATCACAGCTCTTTACATCCTGTCATCATTTGTAGCTCTAAGGTTTGGTTTTTTTAGCTCTCTCTCCTCATCCCTGTTCTACCAACCATTTACTCAAGCACATTGAATGTGTTACTCAGTTGTCTTCTTGCTTTCAATATGCCCTGTGAGTGTCAAATTCTCCAAGTCCACTTTCCTCATTATGTACGCCAAAAATTTCAGCTGTCTCTTTCTGATTCTAAGTATATGTTTTTTTTTCTTTTTTTGTTTCCATTTTCCCTAAAAAATTTCCTTGTTATTTACGATACATATTCAGTTATTTCGAAACGGGATTTGTTGCTATTGGATTTTTTTTAAAACTACTTGCAACTTCAAGTTTTAAAATAAGATTGTGGCATTTAATGGTTACAAAAAAAGAAGAAAAAAAAAGACATACCAATGTTGCTATAAAAAAAAAACAAAGAATTAGTTTCCCCCACCCTCTTAATTTAATTTTCTAATTTCTTCATCATAATTTTTAGCTTTTATATCGACAAGCGCACAAAGGCCTTAAAAACGAAATAAAAACAAAACTTACCTTTAAATTTGTTATACTTATTGTATCTCCATTAATTTCCACTACATTCTGAGAACCAAGTTCTATTTCTCTGTTGAAAGAGAAAACAAGTAAAAAGAATTTTAAACTTTTAAAATTTAACGAAAGATTAGTTTTAAGAAAAAATATTGCCTTTTTTCTTGTAGTTTTTTTGTTTCTCATTTAATGGCCAGATAACAAACTCAAGTGGACACTACAAAAAAAATTGCATCCATCAGTAACACATTTTTTTTTTATTAGTAAAAAAAAAACGTAAAAAAACAATAATAATGTTTAAAATGAGCAAGAAAACTTTAAAAATAAGTTTAAGAAATAAATATTTAAAAAATAAAATATATATCGTACTGTAAAAAAACTAAAATATAAAAAACTAAAAAAACCTTCGTTTTTTTTTGTTTTTAAAATTTAAAGACAATCAATTTTCAAAGAAATTATTTCCAAAAATTATTGCTTCCCTTATTGTTTAAGTTTTTCTCTTGTTTTAAAATATTTAAAAAAAAAAAAATTCAAAATTTATATTTATAATTTTTTACGATTTTTTCTTTTATAAATGAGTGACGTGAAAAGTTTCTTGCAGTTAAAAAAAAAAAAAAAAATAACAGGAAAAGATGCAGACAAAAATTATCAAAATGTTTGTTTTTTAAGGAGTGGGTTTTCTTTTTTAAATCTTTTTTTTTTTTTTTTTTCAATCTCATCCTAAAAATTAGAATTGTAACTTTAAAATTAAAACTTATAAATATACGCAGCAATAAATTCTACATTTTTTTTTTATTTATTTCTCATCCTTTATAGAAAGCCAGACATTACAATACAATGAGAATACATAATGGATGCTTCGTCTTACAAACGTTTAAGTCCAAAGTAGGTTTGATAAAAGTTCTTCAGATAAAAATGCAAGACAAAAAGTGAAAAAGAATATTTTTATAAATAAGCTTTTTTTCCTCAATTTTAAACTATCCCTCAATTAGTATTATTTAACTAAAAGAACAATCTCTTTGGAATATTACATTAGCAAATTTGAAAACTTTTCTAATAGAATCTTCGTGTTTGATTGAAGAATTAATTTTTTAAAACCTATTTTTATTTTTCGACTTACCTCTTGTTAAGAGGTCTCACTCTAACGGCAACTTTTATATTAGACATCATCCTTCAACCAATTTCATCCATTTTTTTTTTTCAACTTCAAAGGTAATTCCCCAATACGAAGAACATTGTCGGTTAGTCAAAACTCCGCCTCGATTAGAAGAACTCGCAGAAAACTTTTAGGCCGATACCACTATAAACACCGGGGAGTGACAAGAGCAACAACGCATCGGGAGCTTTACAAATGACACTTTAAAATAACCCCCAAACAAATTTAATTCCCTTGTCTTTGAATATTTTTTAATTAAAAGTCTCAGTTTGTATAATTTTGTTTTTAAAACAGGCACCGACTATGTCCGGACATGCTGCCCCACCCACTTGACTGCTGCTAGGAAAAGAATAGAATAATCTAATCATGTGACCCTGTAAGTTCGTTTTCAGGCCAGATGTTGTTCTGCTATAGAAAGATATTCACACATAGCAATTGTAATTTGTCTCACTCACTGCTACTTTTGCTTCTCACCAAGAACAATAATTTGGACAGAATTGTTTGGGGTTTTTTTTTTTGCGTTTTGAAAAATTAATTCTTTATTATTGCCAACAACCATATTTTGTAATTAAAAGAATCAAAACAATTTCATTTTTTTCTATTCATTATCAAAACTTTTCTTCGCCATTTTTTTTTAAAAAAAAAAAGAAAAGTTTATCTTTTATTTTTCTCCTACATCTTTCAAGAAGATTATTTCTTCATCTTATTTTAAATGAGTTTTTTTTTATGTTTGATTTTTTTTAACCAAATTTGAAACAAATTAGTTTTTTTTTCCTCGTGTTAAAATTACAACTGCTTTATTTCTGGAATAATATTGGTTAAATAATCTCCTAGAGACTGGACTGGATCTTTCTTTCTTTCAGCGTTTAGGTCGCTACACTCTCCGGCCTTCTTGCTGATATTCCAGAAAAAAATCACTTGGAATAACATTTTATTGTTTTAAATAAATGTCGACTTTTTCTTCCCAAACCAAATCCTATTGGCATTTAAAAAAAAGAAAAAAAAAACCTACGTCGAATTTTACTTGTAAGCAGGAAAAAGGTAATCTTTTTTTTTCTTTATACTTCTACACAAACACGTATATATAAAAAATTAAAAAAAAAAAAATACAAAAAATTAAATATAAAAAAATCTTAATATTTTTTGTAGTTTTTTTTTTTTCTCTGTGAGCATTTCATTCTTGTTAAAAAAGATAATTTAGATTTAAGAAATTTTTACAAAAATTAAAATTGTGTTCATTAAGAAAGATTTAATTAAAAAAAAGTTTATAATTTAATAAAAATAAAATTTATTTTAAAATTTTTAGCACTTGACAGCATCATTTTCTTTTGTTTTTTTGTTTGTTTTTTTTTCGGAGAGATCTACGAGCTTTAAAAATTTTTTTAACTCATGATTTCAGAAGAATGAAAATATTATTATTAGACAATATAGACTTCACTTGTTTTACTAGCCTAACAAAGTTTTTTTAACGGTACCGAGTAAGAACCGAACAGTATAGTTTGGATTTTGGACACGAGGTCACCACAAAGTACATTATTACCGGTACCCACTGTATCGAAATAAAACAACTCACTAACTAGTTACTGAATAAGTTTTATCTTAGTTTTACAAGTGCGTGGGGCACCCAATGGGGATTGAACTCGGAGCAGTAGCAGTGATGGTCTCCAAGAGCAGCTCATAGGAAGAGACGCTATCAGGCAACGCTGTGTTTGTATAACATCACGTGATCACTAAGGCGGTAGGTTCAAACAAAAGATAGTAACCCTTTTTTCCCCCCGCCTAAGTTTGAAACTTCCAGTCCAGACTATTTTCAATGATTAAATACGCAACACTGTGTTTACCACCAGTCTTTGTTTTTTTACAAACCGCACTAGAAAGGAGGTTGAGTTTGTGAAGTTAATAAAAATATTTGAACTTTTTCTTTCGGGTTTAACTTTAGCCTGTTAGCAACGCGAAAGTTCTTTAATTAAAAATAGAAACAGTTGAAACGAGACTAAATTTTTAAAATTCACCAAACCAAGATTGTGTGCGCGCGCTCGTCACGCCTTCATTTTCTGACATTTTTTAGGATGATTAAGAAAAAAATATTAATTTTTTTTTTTTTAATGCACAAATAAAAAACAAAAATAAAGTAATAAAAAAACGTTTCTTTCAACATCATCCGCCCGCTGGGACATCGCGGTAAACGAACTGGTATGGTTTTCTTTTACTTTTGTTTTACCGTTCCGTACGACTGTTCGATCCTCACTGGGTGTCACATATTTATGGCCTCGTGCCATACTAAGCCAAGTTTCTGCTTAGTAAATAAAAATATCACCCAGCGGCTGACTGAAGAGAGATTAAAGTAAACGAAAACGTCTGAAATGAAATGTTTTAAAAAAGTAAATAAAAAAAAAGGCCAGTCAAACTATGACTTGACCGTAGTAAAAATGTTTGACTTCACTTCAGGGATGATTCTGACTAGGAAGGAAGAAGATGACAATGACATGACTAAGCCTCGTGGCAGTCACATTCATTCATTCATGTGATTAATTAAGCCCCTCCTATATATGATAAACGCTGTGTGTTATTTTATTAATCTTTCTTTTTTTTTTTTTTTAGAATCCTGTTATTTAACTTTCAACCCTTCATCCATGAATCTTTGTCTTTCTTTATTCTATCGTTATTTGTGTTAACTGTTTGCTTCTTTCTCTTCCTCCGGGATATGAAGAGCGGCAGTAATAACATTTAAAAAAAAAAACACTTGCAGAAAAAACGGAAGCATCAAATGAGTTCGGTTGAAACTATTCTTTATTGTTCACTTAGCAGTTAGCACTAAAGCTGTATTTACAGAAAGGGCATTTTAATCTAATTTTTTTGCTTTGTCTAAACGCCAGATATCTTGGGGTTTAGTGCTTCGTCATTGACACGCTACACGACAATAAATAAAAATAAAAAAAAACAGTGACCAAGTGGTTCAGAATGGATAATGAGAAACTAGGTGGGCAAACTTTTTTTTTTTTTTAACGAATGTTTTGAGATGTGAAATTATTTTACTAGCTGGACCCATAAAAATTCTACGGTTGATGATACTTCTTATTTGTCTTTCTTTACCTTTTTAAGAGGGGTTGTATGCATTCATTTAAAAATACCTACAGTGACACTATCTCCAAATGGCCCAGAACCCAAACTTAATAAAAAAAAAAATTTTATCGTCAAAATTTTTGTGCTATTATTAAGAGAAAAGCCAAAGGATTTTTTATGTTTTTTTTTTTTATATTATTATTATTACAGTGTAAGAGAGTTGTCGGGACCGGAGAATAAGTCTCTTAATCCGGGTTTCTCTTATATCCGGGTTTGGTCTATTATATGTATATACATTAACACGGGCTCTAATTTGGCACCAGATAAAATATCTCTTATATCCGGGTTTCTCTTATATCCGGGTTACACTGTATATCTTCGTAATTTTATTTCTCTGGCGCAACAGGGATGCATAAATTAGTACGGGAAATTTGAGCGTCTTTTTGCGGTGCAGAACTCATTGATTTGGAAATTCTTGCAAAAATCAGATAATTGTCAGATTTTAATGTAACTTTTAGGACTTATTCACAAATGAATGAAATTATTTTTTAGAAAATCTTAATTTTTCTTTTTCTGTTACCCTCCACAATTTTTTGTAGCGCTTAATGTTTGTTGTTGTTAGCTATAAGGACAAGTCCTCCGAGAATTTAACATCGATTTTTTTCGATGAATAATGAATTTTTACAAGAATTGTTTCTTTTTTTTTTTATTAGAATAATTTATAAACTTTTAAATCCTTTAAAATTCTAAATTAATTTGTATTTAGTCAAGTGATAGTGTTATTAAATAAATACTAAAAAAAGTTTACTACAATTCAGTGACCCTCAGTATTTTAAAAATATTTTTTTACTTTTATGTGTGTGTGTGCAAATACGGACGTACATACACGCCATTATTAGAAAAATAAGAGCGGTAACTATGGTAAAGTTAAAATTTATTGGTAATTTTCTGATGTTTCCGCAACAAGTAAGACTATAAAACCAGAGTACCTAAAATTCAATAAAATATTAGAATACTTAAAATATTTAAAATTTTTAGGATTCCTGGGGAGTTAAAGATATTTTTTAAAAAGGCGTTCACGTTGTATTCAAACAATTTTTACAGTTATTTAAATTTGCCACCCATAAGCTACCGATAAATGTGACAACATCTATTAAAAACAGCCACCTCCGTGTTAAAAATGCTTCTATGAGATATTTAAAACTAAAAGTAATATTTTTTAAATCAGTTAATCTTCCTCAAATAAAGTTTCAAAAAATTGTTTTGTTTTTTAAATATTTTTTACCAAGAGAATTATGCTGTGTTGAAAGATTTATCAATATGGCGGAATTTAGCTATTTAAAAAAAATAATCCTAATCAATTTAAATTCGGTTTGAAATACAGCAAATTATTGGAAATAAACACATTCTTACTTTAAATATTAACTTAATCTATTAGCTTGCAATAAAACTAAAATAGAATCACTATTTACATTATTCGAACTATTGTCCTCATCAAAGTTGGGGACAATAGTCCGAATAATGTAAATAGTGTCCATAATATCTCATCTCAGAAATATAGACAGATACTAAAATAGAAGCTTCAAAATATTTTTTTAAACCCTAGTTGTCGCTTTACAGTATATACAGTCTATATACGCGATATACAGTCATATACTGCATATCGCGTTATAATAATTTATCAAATAGATTCTTATGACATCTATTCTTTTGACCATTCCACGATGTTTTTTTTATTTTTCATTACTGAAACTAATAATTTCGGGCTAGTATTTTTCTTATTACTATACCATTTCACTGAAACAAACGTGTGTTATCACTTTTTCTATTTACCCTTTCTTTCTTTCTAGAAACACATATATACGGCTTCAACGTACCACAGAATTCCGGGAATTATTTTTTTTTAAATGGGTTAGAGATTTACTGTACGAAGAATTTGTGGGCAAGGGACAGCAAAGCTATTAGAGGTCGTAACGTACGTGCCAATAAGAAACAAACAGAATTTTATATGATGCATTGCTTTTTCGGGCCAACATGCTCACCTGAGTTGTTTTTTCGGCCGTTATACTCTCCTGCCTTCATACTCTATAACCTTGGGATTTCGAACCCTTTATTCAATCCATACGGGTAAAGTGTGATCATTCCGAGTTCTATGGGTCTCGGCTATATGTGTCGCGAGCATCATTAAACCAAGTGTCTCTAGCGTTGGTTAAAACATTCATTTCTCTGGCAGTTATGAAGAGAGTTGCCAATTTAGCTTTTGAGGGGCGAGATCTAGCTCCTTTCAGTGCATTTAGATTCTGTAAATCGACATCTCTTTTTTTTTTTCTCATTACTATCTCTTATTTCATAAATAAGAAAATTAGTTCGATGCTGGTTTACACGAGATAAATGCTCTGAAAATGAGGTAGAATCTCCAGAAGAGATTTGTGAGTTAAATCTCTACATCTGGTAGTACTGAAAAGTCACATACTCTGGTTCAGCGACAGAAAGATGAATACGATTGGTGAGTACTGATAAGAGTTATCTCCCCTATCTGATACCAGTTATCACCCCTAAACATTGAAAGGGGAAGGAGAACATTCTACACCCCCCCACTCCAATTAATTGAATAAATGGTACTGTTCGAAATTCCGAGGTTACCAAATACGGAGATAAACATTAACTTTTCCTGACGTCGGAAGTTTATTTCCGTTATCAATTCTTAACGTTCTTAGAATAAATGTTAAAATGTTGCCGTAAAAACAACAAAGGAAATTAAAGAAACACCCACTGGCACGACTGAGGTTAACAGGTTCACTCATAAAAAAAACAAAAAAAAACAACAAAAAAACAGGGAAAATGATTTTTGAAACAATTTTTGCAGATTAGATTTAATTAGACCTTCCACTATCACAAACGTTTGTCGTAATTGAAAAATATTGATCATGTCAATGTCCTGTTCATAATATAAATACAGTGTCGATCCCTGACGTCTTCACGAGTTATCTTGTACTTGTAAATAAAAACAAAGTACAGGTTACTCTTTAAGAAGCAGGAATCAATTTTAACCTTTGTGCCCGCAATAAAACGGTGTGTCAAAAGGACACCTCCCTTAGTACCTTTGTTAGCACGTACTTTACGCCCTCTCAATAGCTTCATAAATAATCGAATATTCCTTTTTGATTGCATGGAAAGACGGAAAAGACATAACAGAGACGCTGCTTGATTTCAGTGAGAAAAAAGAAAACAAAATTCAAACTGGAAAGCCGTGAAATTTTCACGGTTACTACTATTAAACTATAAATTTGTGAAGTGAACATTTCTCTGAAACATGTTGGAAAATATCAAAATTTTTATCGACCCCCCACCCACCCCCATATATCTAAACTATAATTATAAACCATAATTTTGGAAAGTGAAAACTGTAATGAAATCTGTTGTTGCCAAGCTTTCATCTGAAATCATGAAAATATAAACCTGAAGGTAAATGGCCACTATACATGAAAAATAAGATGTCAGTTTAAACTAACGCCAGGAGGATATAGATTTTTTTTTAAATTAAATCAAAAGCTAATAATTAATATAAATCTTTTCCCTCGCTTCGAGTCTACTATTGGGATAATAAAAAATCCATTTTGTTTCATTTAACCCATATCTTTTGGCGTCAGTTTAAACTGACACTTTCTTTTTCCCTATAAAATTTCACTGATGTGACACTGACCCCGGGTGGGTGGTGTGATCCTGCAATCACTACACCGTATGTGAGTCAGTCTAACCCTGGGACACCCGTTGAAGTCCTGATCGCGACGACAGATGTGACACTCTAACCCTGCTGGTTACCACGGCATCGGATGTGAGATTCTAACTCTTGTCTTGGTCGCGGTTGATGTCTGGTTAGATACGGCATCAGCTTTGTCGTTCCCAGCTCGCCTCCAACGTCTGGTTACCGAAGCAACTACTTTGATCTCGGTTCAACCTACCCACGTTGTGATTTGATCTTAGGTTGACGAGATCAATCAGGCGCAAGGCCGTAGTGCGAGCCGAATCCGGGTCAAAGGTGATGCTGCACAAATGAATGTAGAAGAAAAATAAAGGAACAATTCAAGGAGTTCAAATGTTGTTAAGGAATAACAATTTACTTTCTATCTGTTTGTTGGATACAGGAGTGCGCCTCTCTCTTCCAGCCCACGTCTATAGATTGTGACACTTTTGCGTTTCTTAGCGAGTTTTGGTATCTTAAGTTGTGTTTCAATAAACGGCTTTTGGTATCTTCAATCGACGTCTGTTAAAACTGGCTTTGGTGGAAAATCTAAGTCGGACTTCACTGAACTTGTTCTTGGTTCGAAGTCTAAGTCGAAACGCGTGAAATTCGTGCGGTCACCTGCTGCGAGGCGTTATTCTCTAACTCTCAACTCGTAACTGCCAACTGCCAACTCTCCACGAACTGCTTGAACGCCCGGGGACGTTCGTTTATATGAACGTCGACCAAAACTCGGTGTGGGGCCAGACGCGGTCTGGATTCTTTGATAATTTCAAATCCCCAATAAGGATTTTCATTGTTTTCGGACAGGAAAATTTATCACTTTCCATTTTTGGAAATCTATCGCTCTTTGTTTAGGGGGGTTCTCTTCCGCGAGGAGAGGTCGGAGGAGAATTACCCTCCTAAAACTCTTCTTCTTCATACCGGTACCGCATACCAATCCCTTCGAGGGGCGGCAACAACAATTCCCTTCCTTCTCATATCTTCATCTGTGAGGAGAGGTCAGAGGAGAATTATCCCCCTAGGCTTATCCTTCCTCACATTGGTACCTGACACCAACCTCCTCGTGGGCGTCAACAAGTTTCTCCTTCTTTATCATATTTTTCACCTCTGCCTATCTCTTTGGGCCAAGTGATCTCTTGGCGGTGTGGGTGTGGCTAGGCTGGTGTTAGCTTACATTGACACTCCGAGGGGAAAGAAAAGAAAGAAAAGGAATTATCTTTCTCGGAATTTTTTCTGTTATTGGTCAGAATTCTTATGAATCCCACATTGCCATAATTAAAAATTCTTTTTATCATATCTTATCCTGAGCCACCCAAAATCAACTTGAAGACCGAATCATTAATGATCACAGTCAACCTCCAACTTTTCATTTGACGACCAAATCTTTTTGTCTTTCTGGTTTTAACTGTCCAGATGCCCTCTTCTTGGCGACGGAGGTCTGTCGCGAACAGTTTACCGTTCATATCAATGTTTTTGTTTCGCCTAATTCGATTAATTCCGTCTTTCTTGTTAACCGAATTCTGTTGACCCCCTTTTTCCGATATTCGAATTTTCGAGTGTCAGCTATGCGTGTGGTCAAGACCGTTGCTCTTATCAGGACATTAATTAATGTTGACAGATCCGAGATCTGTCTTTCCTTACAAACTTTCTGTTTTCTGCGAGAAAGGAAAAATAATTATATCCTGCTTCACAAATGGAAATAATTTAAAAAATCTTTTACCCATTCTTTGTTTGAAGACAAAAAAAAACAAATAATGTTGCTCTGTATGTCTTTCGACCTATCTTCTTCTCGCTTTAAGTAATTCCCGTTATTAATTTCTGTGATTAATTAATTAATCAATTAACCACCGTAGCTAAATAGTGCCACACTGAAATATATTGGAAAATGTTCAAGTTTTCTAGAAAATACGAACTTTAAGCAAAATGGCCACAAGATAATGGATAAAAAGAAAGTATCAGTTTATACTGAGGATCGAATGATCTAGGATAAACTGACGCCATTTTTTCCGCATGCTTTGGCTATTTTGTTTATAAAGTTCGTATTTTTTTACACAATACACAACTTACAGTTATTAAAATAAAAAGGAGGTTGGGAAGAGCCATGATTGCTTACATCTTGATAATATATGATACTTAAAGAAAAATTTAACATTTTTTACACAAATTCATTTTCTATATCGTAATAAATAGCCTCATTTTTTTAATACACTCCTAATGATTCGTACTAATATATAAAAATGCAATGGTGCCGAAGACCAAAAAAGACCAAAATCTCTTCTTTTTTTAAAATGTCTTGGAAACAACCACGAAACGAATATGAGCTTCTGCTACATAATCAATAGTATTTAAGTCTTCGTGATCTCTCTTATAAAACTAAAAATCCAAAATCCCTTACATATTTTACGCAGTTGACAGTAAAAGTCTTAATGGTTGGAAATAAATATCTTGGTTTTCACCACTCTCCAAGGCCTACTTTAAGCATTAGTTTATCCGTGATGTATTAACATAACACGACGGAAAGAAGGGATAGAATAACTCGAAGAAATCAATTCTAAAACTGAGATGTGCCATAAAACATTTCCTATACACCATTAGAATATACAAATATATCATACAAAAATGCAATATATACATATTTGTCACAATTTGTCCCATACAGAGAAATTCAAAACATATGAAAGAAAAAAGCAGTAAATGAAAAGACGAATAAAGAGGTCTTACCTAAGAGGGACAGGGACAGCCCAAGGGATATCTTTTATATTTCTTATTTACGACGAATGCCATTCGCCAAGCCACTGCTGAATATAACATCTGTCTCTGTCTATTGGGAACTTCTGGTTGTCACGTGACCTTCAGGTTCCTTTAGGTTCTTAGTAATTTCGTTCGTTTTTTATTTGACATTATTTCCTACTAATCCAAATGTTATTTTTCTGATACCCATATTTGAATAGACGCCCTGTTTTTATTAAAAAAGAAAAAAGAAAAAGAAAAGAAAATGTGATTTTTTAAAATTAAATCTCTCGAATGCGCATACCGTGATTTACACTTTTTTTATATAAAAGCAGGGTGTCTACACAAACATTGATATCAACAGAATAACGTTTGGAGCAATATATGTGCATATATCCACCGATATATGTAAATATTTAAAAAAAAATGTTAATATTTGAGTTGTTTACAGAATTCAGTCACTTTCTGTTATGGTAGTTTACCCACGCACGCATGGACTCTCTCAGCTATAAATAGGAGCAGGTACTGCCTTTTGGAGAGAGAGAGAAGTTTCTAGCAGTCAGTTCTGACAATCGGACCGAACATTCTTGCTGTAACACTCTCGTTTGTATATGTTTGTATTACTGTTTATGTTAATATATTTGTTTAACTCAATTCCTCTCTTTGTGTCTTTATTTCTGGCACTAATGTGGCTTCCCTGTGTCTTTTCTATAAATATTTTCATGGCAATTGTTCTAATGAGCATAGCTTCTTGGTACCGCCGTGATGTGGCTTCCCTGTGTCTTTTCTATAAATATTTTCATGGCAGTTGTTCTAATGAGCTTAGCTTCTTGGTACCTCGACTGCATGAATTTAAACATGTGACTATGACTGGTAACTAGGTCTTATCGTTTTACTTTTGAATTACCTAAATATAACTGTAAGTTATATTCTTATAGTTTCTCGCGTTCATCTCTTATGGAACTCTCTTCTGGCTTCTTACTTTCCTGTCACCTACAATCTTCAAAAGTTTAAGTGCAACATCAATCGCCATTTTTTCATGAATCCTGTTCCTTTATTTTCCTTTTTCCTCGCTTCCTCATCTTCTTTCGGTCTCAGTGTACCAGTGGAATTATCGCCTTATGTATGTATGTATGTTGCGGCATTCACCCTGGATCGGTTAAGCCGGCTCCTTCCAAGGAATTCACCGCGTCCGGAACGAAGGCCGACCAAGCACGGCGATCCGTCGCCAATGCTGAAACGAGCGACAGCCATTCCCGATTCCAACGGCGGTGAATTCTTGAAACGGAGTAACAAGGGAGTTTGAACTTCACACGCGGTCCCCACATCTCGCGTGTGGGGACCGCGGCAAGGAAGAGCATATTCCTCCCTTACTTGCCGCAGATTTTCCACAGACGCAGAAGCAGGAGTAACCAAGAGGCCGCCGGATGCCGGTGCAGACGACGAATGGTTTTGAATTCAGAGTTGACCTTCTCCTAGACCAGTTGCCATCCAAGACTATAGAACCCAGTCTGTCCTGCTATTTACCCATAGTTGGAGGGAGAAGAAGAGGATTCACACCTTTCCCAAGGGTGTTAGTGAATGTAACGGATTCGACTGGAATTCCAACTCGGCTCTACGATTCCTCAATCCGAGCCGTTATCCATTACTCCACCGTGCCTCCTTGCATGATAAAAAATACACTTTAGTATTCAGGTGTCTCTTAGACACGGAACCAGGCCGCAAATCTGATTTCTCAATGCATGTTTATTTACTTTGTTTTTACCTTCTTGGCTGCTAAAAAAGAAATTCTGAACACATTTTGTGCTGGGACCTTTTAGAACAGCGTGAGGTTGGTTAAATCTCAAGGCATGTTCACAGATCAGTTTGCTATTAAGAATCTGTGGAAATAATTTGCTCATCTGAGCAACTGACCAGTTCCCTCCACATATCTGAGTCGAAAGCCGGTGATGTTTTCATTCATGCGTGGCGTATACTAGGCAAATTGATCTGGCATAGATTATCCCTCTTCAGTTCAGACCACACTTGATGCTCTCCAACTTGAATGTTCCTCTTAGTCACGGACACATAACCGTTAGTTTCATCCACCCTGACCATTGTTCCGGAAAGCCTCCGCCCAGTGACCCTGTATCATCACCGCAGTGGGTGTATACATAACTATGGAGCCTATACTATACTATTTTGCTAGATGGCCGTTGACGCTACATGCAGGTTCATTCACTCTTTGACAGGTCTTTTTCTGGGTGTCTAGCCACACGCCTCCACTGAAAAGCTGACGACATGATGATGCATCAAATAGTAATGGGTTACGTCGTACTAGTAACACTAAAATAACATCTCACAATTACCAAAATCTCAGTACTTTTTTCCTGTCATTATAATATCTGAAACAAAAGAAACGTTAAAATAGTACCGAACACTTTATTCAATTCACGTGGGTATATTATTCCCATTACGCTTTCCATGCTTAGAGGAGATAACTTGTATCAGTTAGGGGAGATAACTCGGATCAGTTAATAGTTGGTTGTCCGTTTCTGAACGAGAGCATATGATTTTCAGCATTAACAGATCCAGGGATTGATCTCACCACTGCCAGGGAAAATATGTCTTTTATAACGCGTTGCATCAATTCCCTCGGTCATGTGTTTCTGGGAAACATCGTTCGAAATTCCAAGAAGTTTACGGGGTACGAAGGCAGACATCTGAAGAAGGCCGGTGTGTACAACTGCTGAAATGTGATTATAGCGACCAAAATGAGTATGCTGGTCCTAATAGCAAAGCATATAATAATGATAGTTGTTCATTTAAAACATTCTGACATAAATAATGAAAGAAGGCCGGAGGGTACAACGAGCGAAACGTTGCGATTATAACGACCAAAATGAACATTCTGGTCCTAATAGCAAAGTATATAATAATGACAGTCCTTCATCTCAAAAATTCCGACATAAATAACGAAAGAAGGCCGAAGGTTACAAAAGCCGAAATGTTGTGATTAAAACAAGCAAAATGGTCCTAATAGCAATGCATATGATAATAATAAAAAGAAGAAGAACAATAACAATTCCTCTTTTAGCTCGTGGAACTGAATAAAGGGCTCGGATCAAAATTCCAAGAATGTTACCAGTCCTAGAGACACTGTAGAGGACCGTGCCGTGTGAATGTGAGGATAAAATCTCTTGACTAAGACTTCCTGCTGGCCAGTCCCGCTACATAGTAATGTTGGACTATGATGGAGTCCAAAGAAAGCAAAATAAAACGAACAAGACAGATATATATATACAAAACAATTATATATTAATGACAAACAGATTGATACACGAATTTACAAATACATCATTTAAAACATGAATAAAGCGTTAGTGTCTGTATGGAAAGTTGTTTGTGTGTGTGTTGAATGTCCGTACGGTTGTGAATTTCGTTTTAGCGTGTTCCCAGAATATGGGAAACGCTGGTTGTGTATTAGAGTTCACATATTGGATATGTTAAAGAAAGTTTTTCAGTACCTCGCACCATGTGCGAGATTGCCGGCCCCAGGAGAGGCAGTTTTGGCCGCACGTGTGCGAAGCCGTGGGAAGAGCCGTGGAAAGAGAAAGAGAAAGAGAAAGAGAAAGAGGCGAAAGGTCAGCCCGTATTTATACTCCCGGGAGAGAGAGACCCCTGTTGAAAGGGTTACGAAACGAAGAGGAGATAACCCGATAACACCTAAAGAAGATCGGAGTGTACAACAGAAGTATTATGACCATGCTGATATATGGTATATATAAGTCATCACCTAATACCGTGGACTGAATATATTGTTCTGTTTAAAATTTTGAGATGGTTTCCAAGTTCGACAGTTAACTGAAGAACGATCAAAATGAGAAGGCATGTAGTAATGATAAAGTAAAGAGATCGGTTTGTGAGTATTACAACCAAGATGAGCAAGCTGGTCTGAAAAGAAAGGCATATAGTAATGGTAATTCCTCACTTACTACGATGTAGTGAATAAATTGTTCTGTTCAAAATTCTGAGAATGTTACCGTGTACGAGAGATATCGGAAGACTGTCGGAGATGGCAAATACCAAAAGGTTGTGATTATAACAACCAAGGTGTGTATGCTTGTTCTAATCGCAAAGCTCATTATAATGCTAATTCCACATTTCTAAAATTCCGACAAAAATCAGTTTCTTCCGTTGGGAATGTTAGCGACTAAAACGAAACAGTATAGGCGGCAATATTAAGTATAAGTATGTCCAGAGAATTGTCTGTAACTACGCCCGCGTGTTCTCAAAATAAACAAGCAAACAAGAAGTGTCAGAGTTCACTTCACTTCCGGTCGTGAGTGAGTAACACCAGTGGGTTGAAGGTTCACTGGTGGTTTTATGGGCAACCCGCACCCGAACTGGATATTCAACGTGCCGTGTCCCTTCCGGGCGTAGGCGATCATGGGTCTCCACAATTTCTTATCATTTATAGCTCTTAATATTTTTTGTTATCTGTTATTTTGTTCCACCATCTATTTCCTTGAGTTTACTAAGTGGGTTATGTGCTGTTTTCCTCTGTCCTTCTTGCCTTCAATCTGCCCTGTGAGTATCAAATTTTCCAATCCTTCTTTCCTCATATGCCTCTTCCTGATTTTAAATATAAGTGTCGCTATTGTTTCCATTTTCGCTAAAACTTCGTCGTTGCTCACATGTTCAGTCTATGGTATCCTCAACATCCTTCTGTAGAACCACATTTCTGTTGCTTCAAGTCTCTTCTTCCTCTTTGAGGAGATTGTCCAGCATTTACTGCCATATAGGTGGACTAATATTAAGTAACAGTTCAGTACTCTTTTTTTTTCTTTTTTGTTTCTAACGAAAATTTCCTGTTTATTAATAGCTTAGCTTTTGGAATGCATCTTTCGCTATCCCAATGCGCCTTCGGATTTCAGTGTTCTACTTTCTGTCCTCGGTTAAAACACATCCCAGATATTTAAATTTTTTAATCGTTTGATTTTTGGTATCTCCAATTTGTAATTTGCATTTTGGGCTTGTAACGCGGTTGATATTTTATTTTTGTGGCGGACATAAATAAAAAGAATTTGTATTTTCTTTTTGTAATGTGAATTACAGTATATTGGTATGGTCCTGTGTAAAAATGTTCTCAGTGTCTCTTTAAACATCAGCGCTTACTTCGTTTGGTTCCGAGAATTTCGTTTGTGAGGATGGCGATTGGAATTCGATATTCACGGAGCGCTGGCGAGAGGTGTGTTTCTGTACTGCTACTTGTCCCTCCACGTGGTCCACGTGAAGAGACCTTTCCGCCACATGGTCCCCCCACGCGGTGGAAAAGTCGTTTTTATAATCACGAGGGTTAGGATTATGACATGTCCTTCTTTTCTATCATCACCGATGGCAAGGTTATTTTTAGAATGATGAAATATCATCATTCTGGACCATAACAGGCTCATCCTTTTGCTAACACCCATTATTTTTGAATGATGAAATATCATCATTCTGGACCATAACATTCTCTCTTGCAATTGATGTTTAATCCTTTTTTCTCACTTTCCTTCATTACCTTCTGAAGGTGTTCTTGCCGTTACCTTTCCATGTCTGTTATCAACACATGTCATCTGCATATCTTATATTTTTAAGATTTTTTCCACCAATAATGAATCCTGGTACGACTTCTAATTTTCACAGAATCGCCTCACTGTATAGTTTGAATAATTTCGGTGAGAAGACATATCCTTGTCTTAACGTAAACAAATGACATCATATATTATGAAATGGACTAAACCCGATAATTATTTTAATATATATATTTTAATATATAAAATGTTGTTAATACTGTTTATTATATACAGAGCACTTAAATATTTGCATCTGTAAAAATAAGCATATAAGCTGAAGGTTTGATAGAGTTATGTCTCTTAGATTTGGAAATATTTGTACCGGAGCTCATAAGGGTAGAATTAATTATTAAACTGTAGTTTAGAAGAATGAGTTGTTGCATGTTAGGAATTGTCTATTGGACCAAAAGAGTTCAGAAGAGTTTAAGAGTTGTACTTGCGTGAATGTTGCATCGTTCTTTAACGTCTGACAACCTGTTCAAAACAGGAGTTCTTGAATGTTACATTTTGGCAGCAAGGAATGAGACGCGAGAAAGAAGAGACAGAGAAAAAGAGATTATTTATTTCTGTGTCTAACAGAAAATGTGGCACAAGGCCGAAGTGGGGAATGGGGAATAGGTCGGTCTTCTGTCTTAACTTCTAAACTTAGCTAGCCACAAACGCCGACCCAATCATACTAACAATATTTCTTACACCAAAACAACACATTCTTACTTACCTTTCTTACCACACCCACCATAATACCTCAATGACTCCATGAAAATACTAACTAGACCCCATATGTACAATTTATCGTGCGTGGGGGGAGGGGAATAAAATAAGAATTTAAAATTTTTAAAAAGTAACCTCAATGAGTAAATACAATATGAAACAAATAACTATTTACAAGAAACTAAACAAAATCGTGTTAGTAATAAAAAACCACAATCACTAAATGTGGCAGAAACATCAGTTAACTAGACGAAATTAATGCGGGACTATAAAAAATTAAAAACATTCATTCATCCCAAGCACTCACACAGACATGCACTCATTAAAACACAACAACAGATACGAAAAATCACACCCGAAACGAAAAACGCCCCGCATCCACCAGAAAACTGACGTCACTGACCACCTAACGAGGGAGGGGATGGGGAATTAAACTTAAAGAAAAATAGGGACAGAAATAAAAGGGGCCAATGAGCATACATACCCTAGCTAAGTTTACTGGAAAATGAAACTGAAGAATCAAAAACAAAACCTAAGCTAACCTAATTTTGGGATGGGTTGCCCGTGTTCAACCCAGCTAAAGCAATATTCTGATGCCTAACCGGCATCAAAGTGCCATTCCAGGTCAGCCCCTTTCACACGACACAAGCGCACAAGATTTACCCACCTTTTGCTGAATTCAGATGAAGAGAGTCGCCGCCTTTCCGACCTATCTTAACTTTAAGCTGATGCGTAAAGTACAAGATCAGTTGGGAAGAGGTAAACTTCTCGTCTCCATAGAATCCCTTCTGACGTGTCGTCCAAATCACGACTCTCATAACACCTAGCAAGCATAAGAACACATCGTGTTCAGCCCTCGTCAACGGCGGAGCCACATTGTTACAAACAGAAGCGGCCTCAAGGACAAAGAACTTCCCAGACAGCATGCGAACCATGAGGCCTTCAACATACTTGCACAGCGGTGCTACAACCGTGCAATGAAAAAAGGCGTGACCAATGGTCTCGACTTCTCCACTACAGCGGCGGCAGTTTGGATATTTCTCCAAGCCCGCTACGCAGTCTTTTGGCGACCCAGAGGGCCCCACGCATCACCAGCCAGGTGAGTGAGGCCTCATTGTTATTGAGACATTTCAACCCGGGCGCCCAAGGCCATATCGAGCGAGCCTCCTGCTTCGTAAGACCGAGCTCGTCAATCAAATCATCACGAACGGCCCCCCTAACTAACACCTGATATAATGCCTTACGAGACAACGTCTGGACGTTGGAGAGGCCATCCAACGCCCGTAAGAGGAGTTTCAGGGCACGACGGCATTCACGATAGAAAGAGCACTCGACTTTGGGTAAACGGTGAGCCTCCTCCTCGACCGAGTGCACAATTCTCAGAGATGGGGAAACTCTTACCGGCGTCTTCCTTCCGGTTCGGGACACATTCGATCCAGGAATCCGATGCGAAGCATATATTGACGAATCTCAATGCTAGGCATACCTAGACCGCCTTCAGATAGATGAAGGCAACAGATCTCCCGAGAGACTCTGGCAGCCTTGCCTCCTCACAAGAAGGAGAACAAGAGCTGCACTAACGCCAGTAAAGTGTCAGACGGAAGTGGAAGCACAGAGAGTCGGTAAAGGAGAATCGGGTAGATGTGTAAAATACATACTTCCGCCCTCCCCTTTAAGGAAAGATTCCTCCGAGACCACAAATTAATTGCGATCTCGGCCTTCCCTTGCACCTCCGACCAATTTATATCCAACTGAAGATCAGGACCGAACCAGACGCCGAGAATCTTGACCGGCCCATCCGTCCAGAGGAAAGGTCCGGGAAGAGAAACTCCCTTCCACGCACCCAACCGCAAGCCAACAGACTTATCGCGGTTGATCTTGGCCCCTGTCACCATCTCATAACCTCTATTCCTTTGCTGACTTCGTTAATCTCAAGAGACAGAGAACCACTCGTGTCTTGTTTATATAAGATGCTATAACATGTGACTGGCTCAGAACGTATTGAGCGCGAAAACAGATTTGTCGCGTGCAGGCAATCTGATTGGTCGGAACTGACCAATCAGCGAGCTAGATTTGCGTAGATTAGCCAATGAATGCTTGTCATACGATTTCTTCGTATGTGCGTTTGATTGTCACGATAATCACAACAGGGGAGAGTACATTTACCATGCAGGGGTGACTGGCAAACGTGGAAGATTCCACAAGACAATTCCGTTTGTGTTGTGTTGGAATCTTTGTAAAACTTTTTTTCAGCGGAGATACGTTGGTGATTAATTTTTATGGAAATATAAAAATTTGCAACTTAAACATTTTTTTCGAGTAAAATTTAGTCATGAAAATATTGGTGGTTATTACAAAAAGAACAACATTTTCTCAGATTTTTTAAATAAAAACAACTATTTATTATAAAAGTAAATAATTAATGAATATGTACGAAAATTTTCATTTAAATTGGATAATTCCCTGATTTTAGATAATCTAAAAAAAGCACCGTCCTTCCTCCAATTTCCTTCAAGGATTTGTGGCTGGCTCCCAGGTTGGGAAACTTTGAAATGGACCTATAGTAGAGAGGGGGCGTATCTGTAGCGGGCCGTGGGGGTGAATATGTGAAGAGATATCAGAAGGTTAAAATTTCCTGCTGGCCGGTCCAGCTACATAAGAATGTTGGACTTTAACTAAGTACGAAGAAGACAAAGAAAAGAAACAAGACCGATATACATGGGTAAACAGATATATATTAATAACGAGTTACACAAAGACATGAACAGTTACGTAGAGTTTGTATGGAGAAATTATGTACGTGTATTGTTCTTAGCGCGTTCCCAGAATTTGGGAAACGCTGTATCTGTGAGAGGTTACATATTGGCCTAAGTGAAAAAGAGAAAGATTTTACCTCACCTCCGCGCGAGGTAGCGGCCCAAGGCCTGAGTCGAAAAAGAGAGAGAGAGGCGAAGGGTCAGCCAGTATTTATACTCAGGGGAGAGAGACCCCTGTTGAAGGATTAAAGAACTGAGGAGGAGCTAACTCCGACATATCAAAATTTAGGGGTGGGAGGGCCGAGATCCTAGCGCCGGCCCTGAATTATATAAGACGTCCACAAAAAGTTCGTACAACCATTGATTCCGCAAACTTCTTTTCGATTTGTAAACCGAGGATAATATTTCTTAACATGGTTTTCTTAATAATATTGTTGAGGAAGAAATCATAGCGTTATGGAATTTAAAGTTTACGTGTTGGTGTATGTGTAGGTGTGTGTGGACATAATTAATGTAGATGCAGCAAAATATTGGGTTTCTACTACAGGCTGTTTATTCTTTTTTCTTTTGTAGAAACTGTCGGGAAACAAAGTTCTCAATGTTTCTTGGGTATGCCCGTTTTCTTTTTCTGGCACAGAAGTACGTTTGGGTAAGTTATGGTGATGGGGGGTAGAGTTCTCGTTGTTAATTGTTGCTTGTATCAGAAGGTAGATAAATAGTAGCAGTCCTTCGGGACAGCCGCTAGTTTGGCCTAAAGGTTCAACAAGCAATCAAATTGGGGTCACCATAACATAAACAAAATAACATACGAAAGAGAAGGGTATATCAAAAACACTTTGTATTTAAATGCAACATCAATGAATAGTACAATGTTTCTTGATTTACACGCACAAAGTCCGTTACAAAATGTTCATTCATAGAAGAGAAATCCGATTATTAAAAGAATATAAGTGTCTTTTGTTAATACTTAAGTTCATGACGTGCTGGTCACAGGAGATGAAAGGTGAGGTCAATGGGTTGGTAGGAGTCCTTTGATATCTCCGTTGGTGAAGGAAGGCTGAAGGCATCGGGTTTGATGGGTGAGAAAAGCGTAGCGACATTCACTGACGGTACTTCAAAGCTTTCTCTCCTAGAAGTGAATTTATCGCTCTATTTATGTGTGCCCATCGGATCAGAGTCAGTCTGCTGAAACAAACTGTTGGGTATGGCGCGGAGCCGTTTAATTGGTGGAAATTGCTTATTATTCTTTTTATTTCTTTTTAGTTTTCTCCCGGAAATTCTGCGTGGAGCCGGGTGCGCAAAGACCAGTATTGGTCATTTGCTGTCTAAACCTCTGAGGGTTAATATCCGGTCCTTCGCTTGCTCCGTGCCACCACAAAGTAATGATAAGAATGGTTATTATAATAGTCGGGCTCAAGTCAGCTTTGTGCTGAGTTGGAACGGCCTAAGTGAAGGTTTGCACTGACTTTGTAGTGCCTACTCCGATAGACCACGCCCACAAAATACTTAATAATTATTGGCTAGAAAATAAGTACTGTTTACAGCAGGACAATTTACCTATCGCAGTATCCACACAAAATTTTCTGCCATGACTTTGCCTAACTTGATTTTGTAAAAAAATCAGTGATTGGTCGATTTTCATCCAATCGTGTATTTTAGATATTCCTTTCGATATTTTTCCCGATTCTCTCTGGAGCCTACCCCAAAAGTATTTAAATAGTTCGTACTCCAGAAATAAAGTAGTAGAACAATAAATCAGCAGAACTCAGCAACGCACGCGTATCTACATTCTTCTACTCACGCACACACAGACACAGAACTACTATTACACTACACTGTAAACTGTCTGTCACAAGCCAAGTCACAAACCAAATTCTATTATCTTTTTGTACAAACTTTTCATTCTTGAATTCAAATCTTAATTGTTCACTGAACTCTGAACATTTCAACAAGAAAATTCTTAAGTACATTATTCCCATCTTGTATCAGATATCAGTACAAGGGAAGCTACTTTTCTCTCCCTAAATATTAATACATAAGCACAATTGTTGTACTCGTTGATTTTCAATATATATTTTATTGTTGAATGCAATTTGATCTCTTGTTGTTCTTTCCTTGTGTTTTTGCAAATTTAAATGTATGTGCTCTCACTAAAAACGCAGCCTCACTAACAACCTCATTAACAATTTTAAAACAAATCTGGGCAGCACACCACAAAGTCATTTATTTATTATTATTTTATTTATTTATTTAAGATTGTTGTTAATGTTATTGTAATGACAAAAGTAAGCAGGTGTAGGCTTTAAGAAAGCTGTATAAACTAAGAATACTAGGTTCGAGTATCGTGTCCTTTTATAGTCCCAGTAAATAGAAATAACTCTCTCAAAGAGGAGAGTAACAAGACAAGGGTAAACCACTCTTGATTATTCATAACAGTTATATACTGAATTTTTTCTATAATTTTTAAAGACTTCTGTGGAATCGTCCACAACAACCAACTCTACCCTTTTAGGAAATGCACCCTTCCTACTTGAGGTAAATAACATCTACTTACATACAAAAATATCAACGAGAATCCATTGGTCGATCACCGTAAATCCAGCTTGCTGATTGGTCAGTTTTAACCAATCAGATCGCTCCCACGAGCAGAATCAATTTAGGCGCCAACTCAGTTCTGAGCCACCCACGTGATACAGCGAAGATATATAAACACAACCCGTGTGATACTCGCTGTGACACATTTGTACTTTTGTACAATAAATACCTCTTCAGGTTCCTGCTTTTCTCGACTTAACTTCTCTACGTCACTCGTACATCTCAACACGCCGCCAAAATGTGACTCTAAAGGAACTCTCGTCTCGACTGATCCAGTCAGACGTTATACGAACAGTACTTAATTCATGCAAGTATTATCTCTGAACTCTATCTAACTTGTTCAATACATTCCAAACATACAACACTATTCTTATACGTTCTAATAGTCGACTTATTCAATATGAGCTCAGATACAATTTTTCCAAGTCAAAGAGACGTAACTCCGTCTAACCTTTCAGTTCAAATACATGTATATTCAGTTCAATAATAAATCCAATTGTTATGTTTTTGAATCATTATTTTTGTCTTTTATTAATTGTTGTGGATGGAAGATTATGAACACACAATTTTAAACCTTTTGATATCTCTTAACATGGAGGATTTTCTTTCAGCCAATCTAAACTGGCCTGCACATCTTCTTAATCTTGGGTTCCCTACAGTTTTCAGTGAACATTTGCGATAGTAATTTAACAGCTTGCGGCATGAATATTTGTAGTCGAATCAGATTTCAACCCTTTCACAATATATTCTTATTGGTTTATCTCCTGCTATTAAACATTTTTATTTCGGCGCGCTAAATTTCTATTACCTCATTTTTCCCCCTCTTTCATCCAACCGAGTGTCGTATTAAAGAAAAGGGAGATAACTTGGTTTGTATTAAAACCATGACTTCTGATTCACATCTGTACGCCATCAAACAACTGGTGTAAGCGAACCCCTACATTAGTAAAACCAAAACGTACAACAAACTGATAATAATCACCTGATTAATTACAATCAACCCTTTGTATCCGCGAGGTTCGCATTCATTCACAGATTCAATCAACAGTAAGTGAATCGAAGATTATATGTGTTGTTGAAAAAATACAACATTTTTAATAGGGTTTTTATGTTTCATATTGTAATAGATATTCTTTTATTCAGACTAAGAATCTTAAAAATTCAAAAACAAACTTGCTTAATTTTAATCTGTCCTATTGTTATGCTTATTCCTGATCGGAGACACCAAAACGAGAAAGACATAAGAAAGGTTGTCCACGTTCATTGTTAAATGTTCAGTGATGGGTTGAGTGAAGTAAGGGGGGTAACTCAGAATATTTATTGTAAATACAATTATGGCACAAGGTCGAAAAGCGGGGAACGGGTTGAGGCTGGTCTTCACTGACTATATCCTATAACTAGCTAATCCGATTCACGACCCATTCACTCATCAGCATCGCACATCCTTTTCCATTGGGTATTGTAATCTTTTCGCGAAAATTAAAAACTTAAAAAAATATTCATTTTTATTTTTTTTTTAAAATTCAAGATTTTTTTATTATCGTATTTTTAATCCCTTGTAACGTAAAAAATTCTTAATATCGACTTACAAAGCAATATTCACATATTTCATTAGCCTATCGTACCATTTTGGTGATGGTGGACGTTGATTGGATTATGTAGCAACAGATAATAAATACAATATTTTTATAAACTTATGATTGACAATTATCTTTGTTTTAATTATTATGATTACTACTGGACTAAAAGAGGAAAAATCTATGAAACAAAATTTTCACAGGAATAACTTATATAATGTAGAGAGTAAAATGAGTGTGTGTGTGTGTGTATATATATATATATATGTATGTATATGTATATATATATATATATATGTATATATATATAACATGGAGGAATAGTTTATTTCAAGCCATTCCTGCATGCAGCTATCATTAGTCCCTAAGTTCTTACCTGTACTATATATATATATATATATATATATATATATATATATATATATATATATATATATATATATATATATTTGTCATCCACAGACAGACTGTTTCACTGTATCAGCTATTCAGTGTGGCTAGACGTCCAATTGCTTGAAGACACGATTAAAACCTGACCGATTTGATATCAGTTAGGGATCCTATCCCTAAGCTAGGCAAAGCAGAGAGAAAGGGAAATTTTAACATTTTCTATATGAAATACGCCAGTAGCCCGGAGAGATCATTTCAGTTGAAGAGCAATGCATTAATAGCAGTAGGAGCCATATATACATACATATATATATATATGCATATATATAGGCATATATTCATATATATATATATATATATATATATATAGATATATATATATGTATATATATATATGTATATGTATAAATATGTATATATATGTATATGTATAAATATGTATATATATGTATAAATATGTATATATATATATTTATGCATATGTAAATATGTATATATATATGCATATATAAATATGTATATATTTATATGCATATATAAATATGTATATATTTATATGCATATGTAAATAATTATATATATATATGCATATATAAATATGTATATATATATATGCATATATAAATATGTATATATTTATATGCATATATAAATATGTATATATATATGCATATATAAATATGTATATATTTATATGCATATATAAATATGTATATATTTATATGCATATATAAATGTATATATATATGCATATATAAATATATATATGCATATATAAATGTATATATATATATGCATATATAAATATATATATGCATATATAAATGTATATATATATATGCATATATATATATATATATATATATGTATATATATATATATATATATGTATATATATATATATATATATATATATATATATGTATATATATATATATATATATATATATATATATATATATATATATATATATATATATATATGTATAAAAGAACAAGAACTTGTGAGTGATATATTGCTCTGGACACCTAGCTATGGACCAAGGCATGTTGGTTACCTAGCAACCACCTGATCAGCTATGTTATAACACAGAATGCTACCCTAATGACATCCCGACCTTGATACATGAACGTGATGGACTCATGAATGTCCAAATAAATTTTTAAAAAAATGCTTTTTAAAATTTTTTATAAATACTTGTGGAGTTGTTGCACTCATTGTTAGTTTTTCTGTCTGCTCTCTTGGTCTTTGATCATGACATCTGGGTGATTAGCTTTGATTGTTCTGTCTGTGAATATTGGAAAGTTCCATAAAATTGTTACTTTTCTTCTTCTTCTTCTTCTTCTTCTTCTTCTTCTTCTTCACAGTTTTTCATATTCACCTGGTGATCTTGCCTTATAAGTGTTCTTCATCAACTCATTCATATTCAGACAGATAGAACCTTTCACAGATTATTTTCAGTCCAAGCAATGCCGATTATGAAATGATGAGATGCTAGGCTTTATTCTAATTTTCTTAAATATTGTATACAAGTATAAGGTTATTTTTTTATATTTTTACAAATAAAAAATAATAAAATCTTGTAATAAAAATCTTTGTATAAATGTTGTTTGTCATTGGAAAAATGGTTGTACTGTTAATCAATGTGATAAAACAAATAAAAGCCAGCTGGTGTGAATGGAATTCAACTGAATTGTTAGTAACATGAGGGTTATACTTCAATGCAATTTTTAAACGTAACTTTAAGACAGACCTACTGTAGAAATATTGTTCAACATTGTGAAACACTGACTTTTCTTTTTCTTTTCTTAAATTACACTCTTCTCTTAAGTGTTAATATTATTATTATTATTATTATTATTATTTTTTTTTTTTTTTTTTTTTTGTTCTATACTCATTTCCTTGTGTCCCAACCAGAGACTTGAGGTCAGAAATTGTATCATGATATTTTCCACTGAGCATTTTTGTAAAAAAAAAAAAAAAAAAAAACACAAACAGAACCCCCCCTAAGATCACACTTATTATTATTATTATTATTATTATTATTATTATTATTATTATTATTTCCTTTGATTTCTGGCGTGTACAGAGACCTACGGTTAGAAATGGCATCATGACACTTTCCATTGACAAAAAAAAAATTTTACATAGATAAAGCACTTTGTAAAGTGTGGGCTGTACTTGTGAGAAAAGTTTTTTGTATTTCTTTGAGGCATGGACTTCCAGGAATCCCTTCAACTAGTCTACTGGAATCTTTTCCAACCAGTCGTAGGGTTCCAACTACAACAGGTATTGTTGATGTTCCTATGTGCCACATTTTTGAGATTTCGATTTCAACGTCCTTGTATTTTGACAGCTTTTTGAATATCTTCAAAGATACATTGCAGTCTGCAGGGACTGCCATATCAATAAGGAGGCACTTTTTTTGTTTGTGGTCTTTAATAATAATGTCTGGGCAGTTAGATTTGATTGTTCTGTCAGTGTGTATTGTGTAGTCCATAGAATTGTAACAGGTCCTATCTTTGTAACCGGGTCTGGGTGGTGTTCATACCAGTTTCTTTCAGTTTCCTTCCCGTAGAAGTTGAAAATTATTATTATTATTATTTCCTTTGATTTCTGGTGTGTACACATTTCTTTCCGGGTCCCGCCCAGAGACCTAAGGTTAGAAGTGGCATCATGACATTTTCCACTAACCAATTAAAAAAAAAATATGCACACATATTTTACATACATAAAGCCCTTTGTAATGTCTGGGGTGTACTTGTGAGAACAATTTTTTGTATTTCTTTAAGGCATTATTATTATTATTATTATTATTATTATTATTTCCTTTGATTTCTGTTGTATACTCCTTTCCCTCCGAATCCCAAACAGAGCTAAGGTCAGAAATGGCTTTATGATATTTTCCACTGATCCTCGTTGTAAAAAAAAATAACATTTTACATAGATGAAGCTCTTCATAATGTGTGAGTTGTACTCTTTTTTATTTCTTTAAGCCATGAGCTCCCAGAGATCCCTTAAATGAGGCTCTCGGAACCTTTTTCCATTTCAATCGGACGCCTCCTACTACAACTGAAAACATTGATGTCCTTGTGTGTCACATTTTTTAGATTTCTACTTCAAGATCCTTGTTTTTTGTTAGTTTTTTGAAGATCTTCAAAGATGAAAATTATTACAGTTTATTATTAGTTATTATTATTATTATTGTTTTTATTTTCTTTGATATCTGGTGTTTACACATTTCTTTCCGGGTCCCACCCAGGGACCTAAGGTTAGAAATGGTATTGTAGCGGTATTGACAGCGTAAATCAACCTTCGCATTTTTTACTTTATGAATGTTTAAGCAAACAAAAAGCAAACAAGAGAAAAAACACAAGAAAATAACCTTTCATAATAGGTACAACATTTATATAATCGTCAACAGATTTTTTGTCCCAAGCTTAAGTTGTTAAAGAAGTCACGCAGCTTTTGTTCCTCAGACTGACCAGTTTTATGGAGAATAGCTTCTTTTAGGGTGTCATAAGGTTTATCAGATGGCATCTCATCCAGGAGATCCGAAACCTCAATCGCTATCTCTGCCGGTAGCTTCTCTACAACGTAGGCATATCGGGAAGTTTGTGAAGTTATCCTCTTGGCGTTGAATATAGCAGTTAACTGTGCGAACCAAACTTGCACATTGACATTGTTGTAAGCTGGCAAATTCACAGTTATTGCGGCTTCTGTGTGTGCATCAGTTTGCTCGGCCATATATCTCTTCGACGCGGAGTCAGGATACCAGTTAAGTTGGGTTTAATGTGGTGATTTAAATTTTTAAACATCGGTACAAATGTCAGAGTTGCCAATATTAAATCTGTAAGTCTCTTATTAAATATCGCTCAATACTTTTCTAAGCACATTCGTATTCGGGGTCACCATTTATGTAGCGGTATTGACAGCGTAAATCAACCTGCACATTTTTTACTTTACTTTAAAGCAAACAAAAAGCAAACAAGAGAAAAAACACAAGAAAATAACCTTTCATAATAAGTACAACATTTATATAATCGTCAACAGTTTTTTCACATAAATTATTAATAGGAGTTACTTCCCATTGACTGGTTAAAGATTTTAATACTGTTAATTTTTTTACCTGAGCTCACAAAAAGTTGAATTAACTTATTGCTCAAAATGTTCAGTGAAAGAGAGTTTAAAGAATCCTGTAAAGCTGAAAATATGTTGATAAACTTTTGGCTTTAAAGAAGTCCGAGAAGTGAATGTTCCGTAAATGTTCAATTTGTTTTCGTTGCTCGTAGTGGAATGTATTGTTCGTAAATGTTTGTAATTTAAGTTTCGTAAGAAGATTCAATAGCGTGATTGAATAGTTTTTAGTAAGTTGCAGAAGAAGTTGGTGAGTGAGTTGAAAATTTAGCTTGAATTACAGTGAAGTTATTTCATGTTAAAGAATTTGAGATTCTAACTTTGTACTTCGCTGCAGTAAAGGTACAAGCGTCGTGAACTCGTTTAGCAAATGCTAGTCGTCGTAAATTCTCACTGCCTGGGTTCGCTCGTACATTCAATTTATATGTTTTTTTATCACGTGACAGGATCCTGAAAGCATTGTTTTTTAGCCAGGTCAAAAACTAGGTTGATGCTATTAGGACGTAGTGGTGAGCAGGTAAATTGTTTTTTTTAATATTTGTTAACCACTCAGGGAGCGCTTTGCCTGGAGCCTGATATGTTTTGTTTCACTCATTGAGAACAAATGTACGTGAAGATAAGCGAGATAATTTTAATGTTTATTGTCCAATGAGAAGCTAAGGTTTTCATAAAAAATGTATGAAGCTGTGATCCACTTTTTTGCACGAAAATCGACATTGAAGAAAAAGTAGTAGAGGAAATGCTAAAATACTCCACCCAGATTGAAAGTTTGAAGCGAAGAAAAAAAACTTTCAATATGTATGATACTTCGCGAATTTTGTAGGCCAGTGCACATGTCTGCCTGCTCTAGTTGTAGTTTTTGTCGGAGGAGTTTCAGGTAGAATATCCTTCTGCTGGGCGGATGAATTTTGATCAAGCGAAGTTGAAGAGTGCTTATCGGCATCAATGAAAGCAGGTTTCAACCTGTCAATGCTGACAGTTGTTGTCTTATTATTGATCAAGATGGTAAAATATTTCGGTGCACGAGAGATAACTTGGAAGGGGCTGGAGTACGTCGGTGTAAGGGTTTTTTTAACTGCATCTCTGCGTAGAAATACAAACTCACAGTTTTCCAAAGTTCTCGGTACGAAAATTGCTCTATTTGATGTGCGCGCTAGGGTAAATACGAGGTTGGACATGCGTTCTTTCAAGTCCTGAATGAAGTATGTAGATGGTCTTGTCGACACATCTTTTTCCATCATTTGACCGGGTAGTGTAAGTGGGCTACCAAAAACAAGCTCAGCTGTGGTGCATTTTAAATCTTCTTTGACAACACTACGCAGTGCTAGCATTACTAATGGTAATCTTTCAATCCACGATCGTGTGTCTTCGCTAGCTGTAAGTGCTGCCTTTAGTTGCCTGTGAAACCTTTCTACTAAACCGTTTGCGCACGGATGGTAAGCTGTGGTTGTTATGTGCTTAGTACCCAAAAGGTTAGTAAATTCTGTAAAGAGGGTAGACTGGAATTGGGGTCCACGATCCGTGGTGCTGACAGACGGGCATCCAAATGTGGCTATCCACTCACGTAGGATCGTTTGTGCGATGACACTGGCGGTAGTTGATCGCAAGGGTACCACCACTGGCCAACGTGTGAAACGGTCCACTATTGTCAACAAGTATTGGTATCCGTCTACTTCCATTAAAGGACCGAGGAGGTCGACGTGGATATGTTTAAATCGACCATCCGGTGCAGAAAAGTGACCGGGAGGAGATCTGGTGTGTTGCTGAACTTTCGATTTCTGGCATTTAATACATGTCTGCGTCCGGTGTTTTATGTCTGCAGACATGTTTGGCCAGACGAATCGCTCAGAAATGAGTTTAGTTGACGCTTTACGACCTGGATGAGACATGGAATGAAAGTGGTCGAATATTTGTCTGCGCGTAATAGGGGGCACGTAGGGTCTAGGATGATTAGTGCTAACGTCACCAAACAAATATGCCGCACTGAAAGGAATTGGTCGTTGCTCAATGAGCAGTGACGTGTCACTTTTCACTTTCTCTAGGGTGGCATCCCTCTGCTGTTCTCTGGCTAAACATTCAAAATCTAATGGCTGTAACTTGATGGAATTCATAGTAGCTCTAGAAAGGGTGTCTGCAACGATGTTGTCGCTCCCGTTAATGTGACGAATATCGGACGTAAACTGTGCGATGTAGTCCAGCTGTCTTATGTCACGAGGGTTATACTTATCTGTTTTAGAGTGCAAGGCATACACTAAAGGTTTGTGGTCAGTGAAAATTATAAAATTCCTGCCCTCCAACAGATGTCGGAAATGACGAACAGATAGGTATATAGCAAGAAGTTCACGTTAGAAAGCACTATATTTGCGTTGTGCTGAATTTAATTTCACGGAAAAGAATGAAAGTGGTTTCTTCACATTATCACTCTCTTGGTGTAATACGGCTCCCACAGTATCAGCAGATGCGTCCGTGGTAAGAGTAAGAGTCGCTTCTTCACTATTCGAAACGTAAGATAGTTTCGTGTAATTAGCCAGAGCTTCCTTGGCATTATTAAATGCTGACAATGCATCGTCAGTTAAAATAATCTTGCTGTTCCTTTTTCTTTGATTCTGTAACAGGTTTGTCAACGGAATCAGCACTTGCGAACAATGAGGTATGAATTGTCTATAATAGTTAACTAGACCTAGAAATCTACGTAGCTGTCGAAGTGTAGTTGGTTGTGGGAAGTTTTGAATTGCTTCGACCTTTTGAGAGACGGGTGTAATCCCCTTCCCATCTATCTCATGACCAAGAAAGATCAGCTTCGGTACAGCAAATTCACACTTAGTAGGATTAATTTTAAGTTCGAAGTGCTTCAATCGCCGAAAAACCTGTTCCACTGTTCCTACTCGCAATCAGAACATCGTCAATATAGGCGAATGTGAAATGCAAGCCACGCAGTACTTCGTCTATAAGTCGCTGGAAGGACTGCGCTGCATTTCTTAGACCGAAAGGCATTCTAGTAAACTCGAATAAACCAAACGGTGTAGTTACAGCTGTTTTGTGGATGTCGTCTTTTGCCACAGGGATTTGGTGAAAAGCCTTTCTTAAATCCAACTTTGTAAAAATTGACGCCCCTTGTAACGTTATAGCAAAGTCTTTTAGATACGGGATCGGATATTTGTCCGGGACTGTTTGAGCATTAAGTCGCCGAAAATCACCGCAGGGTCTCCAAGCTCCAGCCTCCGATTTCGACACCATGTGCAAAGGAGAAGCGTATGGACTGCATGATGGACGGATTATCCCTAAGTCCAACAGATGCTGAAACTCAATCTTAGCGTTTTTATATTTATCGGGATGTAAACGCCGCGGAGGTGAATACACGGGAAGACCAGTCGTCTGTATCCTGTGTTCCGCATTGTGTAAGATTGGTTCCATATAGTTGAACGGAGTCAGAATTTCTGGATATTTCCGTAATAGGTATTGAAGACCGTTGGCTGTGGGTAGGGCTGTACTGATACCTGCCGTTGTCAATTTGGATGTAATTCCCTTAATGGCAATATCCGTATGTTTATCTTCTAAGGATCGGGAATACATGTTCACGTTAAGTTTAAAATGAGCCAGGAAATCAGCTCCTAGAATTGGTGACTTTACTTGCGCGATGGTAAATACCCAAGTAAATGATCTACGTAATCCCAGGTTTAACGTGAGTGATCTTTCACCATAGGTTTCTATACGAGAACCGTTAGCAGCTTGGAGGTTGTACGATGTAGCTTTGGTCGCTATGTTTGCTGTAGGTGGAATCACACTAACTTGTGCGCCCGTGTCAACCAAGAATAGGTAACCAGAATTGGCGTCCTTAACAAAAAATAGACGGTTAATATTTTTTTCCCCGGGAGCGAATGCCGTCTTCACTTGCCGCCGGGAACGTCGTTTCCCGCTTGCTGTGTAGGTCTACTGCGAAAGAAATTCGCGCTAAACCTGCAAGGTTTACGGCATTTATGTGCCTGGTGGCCAAACTTAGCGTGATACCAACATACGTTGTCTTGATATTTTTCCCTATTTCGTGACAACGATCTGTGTCTACGTCGTGATTCAGGAGGAGCTCGATTCGTGAAGTTGCATTTCCGTTGTTGCATAGACTTCTGAATATCCTGCACCTGAATGGAAAGTTGTGCTAACCTGTTACTAAGTTCACGCATGTCGTCTGCGTCAACCACCGATGATACTGGCTGCATCTGGGTCGCAGCATACACAGGGCTAACTGGCTGGTTATCAGCTATTTTATCAGCTATTTCAGCTAGCTTTTGTAGCTCAATTGTAGCTGGAAGGGAAGCTAAAATTTGGATGGTGTTCACGTGAAGCTTGTCCAACCAAAGCTGTCTTAACACTGTATCAGACATCTTGTTGCTTCCTAGTAGTACTCTCATTTTACGCAGCAGCTGTGACGGTTTACTTTGTCCCAAGCTTAAGTTGTTAAAGAGGTCACGCAGCTTTTGTTCCTCAGACTGACCAGTTCTATGGAGAATAGCTTCTTTTAGGGTGTCATAAGGTTTATCGGATGGCATCTCATCCAGGAGATCCGAAACCTCAATCGCTACCTCCGCCGGTAGCTTCTCTACAACATAGGCATATCGGGAAGTTTGTGAACAGGATACCAGTTAAGTTGGGTTTAATGTGGTAATTCAAATTTTTAAACGTCGGTACAAACGTCAGAGTTGCCAATATTAAATCTGTGTAAATCTCTTATTAAATATTGCTCAATATTCTTCCAAGCACATTCGTATTCGGGGTCACCATTTATGTAGCGGTATTGTCAGCGTAAATCAACCCGCACATTTTTTACTTTACGAATGTTCAAGCAAACAAAAGCAAACAAGAGAAAAAACACAAGAAAATAACATTTCATAATACTGAAGGTACAAAATTTATATAATATTTTTTACATGAATTATTAACATGAGTTGCTTCCCTTTAACTGGTTAAAGATTTTTACTACTGAAGAATTTTTTTTACCTGAGCTCACAAAAAGTTGAATTAACTTCTTGCTCAAAATGTTCAGTGGAAGAATAATTAGAAAGTCCTGTAAAGCTGAAAATATGTTGAATAAACTTTTAGCTATAAAGAAGTCGGAGAAGTGAATGTTCCGTGAATGGTCAATTTTGTTTTCGTTGCTCGTAGTAGTTGATAAGTTGAATGTATTGTTCGTAAATGTTTGTAATTTCGTCTCGTAAGATTCAATAGCGTGATTGAATTATTATTTTTAAAAAATTTTTATTCCTTTTTTTTTTAGCATGTTTGAAATTTTGGTTGAAAATCTTGTTTTTTTTTAGGTTGGAGGTCGACGTAATATTCAGCATTAGGGTTTTTAGCGCCCTTTTCAGTTGAAAACGCATTAATGTGGAAATTCTTGCAGAAATCAAATAATTGTCGGATTTCATTGAAACTTTCAGAACTTATTACAACAAAATGAATGAATTTATTTTAGAAATGTTTGTTTTTTAGAAAGTCATGGTAAAAATATTTTTTTACATCTGTTACCCCCCTTACTTAATTTTAAAACTTGAAAACTCGAAACTGAGTGTCGCTGTAATTTTTTAAATGCAGAAAACCTTGAAGAATATAAATCATCGACTTTTTTTGTAAAGAATCATATGGAAATACCCAAACTTTAGCTCTGAATTGTAAAATACAAAAAAACAAAACTAAGACGTTATTTAATTGAAAAAAAAAAAACTTTTTAAATGGGTTTTCGTTTTTATGAATAAGGATGTCTGAAGCCAAAATTTTTTTCTATGAAAAATGAATTTTTACAAGAATTGTTTTCTTTCTTTTTTTTCAATTTTATGAAAATAAATTCTAGTCCAATTAATAATCCGACTCACGACCCATTACTCATTTACCACAAGAATTTTTATGTACATATATACTGAATATTTTCGGTATTTCCACGATATGACATAAGAATTAATTTAGCATGAAAAATATTTAGCTCATATGCTTTTTTAAATAAAGGCTAATATTGGTGGGTTGTCGAAAACCTCGTGTTAAAACAAAGAATTGATTGGACAAGCTCATTAAAAAATTAGAATTCAATTTAAATTTTAGAAAACTAATTTATAAAATTATTTTGCCCCACTTTGCAATAACACTTTTACTTTTGATGTATTATTTCCTTTTCTCAACTATTTTTGCTTGTTTTAAAGTAATAACTTTTATATTATTTTTAAAATAATTTGTTTAATAAGTCTAATATTAATTCAAGTAAAAATAGGTGAGCTGGAACGAATCCCTTATAAAACCATTTCATTTCAGTTTTTAATAATTTCCTCAACGACTGTCATGTCGCGTTGCTGTTAAGTTTTTAGTGTTTAACATTTGATCTTTAATTTTTCCTTTTCAAGTAAGTATTGAAAATTTATTAATTTCAGATTGTTTAAGAATTTAGTAAGCATTATGATTGAATACATATGTAAACCTTCTTTTGTTTATATGTGTAATGAATGAAAGCGATACTTTTTTCTTTTTGATAAAGAAAATAAATGTTTTGACTTTTTGTTGAGGTAAAAAAAATCATTTATTATTTGTACTGAAAGAAATAATTTATATAGACATTAGATTTATTAATCGCTTTATTTAGAAATTTGGTAACTTCTTAAACATTTTTTAAAATAGGGTTTTAAAAAAAGTGTCTACGTAAAAAAAACAAAAACAAAAAAAGACATCGAATATTTTATTTAATTGTATTTTAAGTTTTTTTTTTTCAAAAACTAGACAAGGGATGTCCCAGTTGTCGCTAAAAAAGTGGTATATCCTGATGAAAAAAGGCCCGAAACTTAATAAAAATAAAATTTTATCACGAAAAACTTTGTTATTAATAAGAGTGGAAACCAAAGTATTTTTTAATTATTTTTTGAAATTTTTTATTCATATTTAGCACGTTTAAATTTCTGGTTGAAAATCTTGTTTTTTTTTTTTTTAGTTCAACGATCACATAATATTTTGCACTTGCTTTTTTTCACTTAAAAAAACACATGAATTTGGAAATTATTGTAAAAATCAAATAATTGTCCCAATTTAGTGAAACTTTCAGAACTTATTTCGAAATGACTGAATTTATTTAAGAAATGTTTGTCTTTTAGAAAGTCATGGTAAAAATAATTATTTTTTTACGTCTTTTACGTCTTTTTTTTTACCTTACTTAATTTTATGACCCCTTTTTATCTAGGGGTATGACCACCAATTTTATTTTTTAATTAAATAAAGGAGACTTTGAGGAATATAAATCATACATTTCCTTTTACATTTTCGGATCGCAAAAACCCCAATTTTAGCTCTGAATTTAAAATACAAAAATGCAAGAAAACTAAGACATTTTTTAATAAAAACAGCTTTTAATGTTTTTTATAAATAATATATATTAAGGACTTGTTTTTGTGAAGTCAAAATTCTTTTCGGGAGAATAATAAATTTTTACGAGAATTGTTTACTTTTTTTTTACAAAGTGAAAATATTGATAAATGTTTACAAAAATAAAGTACGAATTCTACCGCTCATTTTTTTCGCTCATTAAAAAGATCTGTTTTTATAGATCATAAATTAGAAAGCTTATTTACAATCTGAGGAGCGCAAATTATTTTAAAATAAATTTGTTATTTCAAAAAATGCATTAAAATTCATCTACAAATTTACGGATGGCCATATCTAAACCGAAATCAAAATGTTAGAGTTATTCCCCCTGATTGAGTGAATATATCTTTCTGGCTGGACGCATTTTAACTTCTCATTATTGTCGCCTTGTCAACTCAAAACTTTTCTAATTTTGTTTTTTTTTTTTTTTGTTTTTTTTTTTTTACATATAATCAATTTCTTTTTCAGTTAGAGACATGCTGCAAACAATTTTTTTTTAAAATTCAAATTTAGGGACGTTGGGGAAAAATTCTCAGAAAAATATTTCATGAAAAAATAGCTGGTTAACGCTTGTTTTTAGCAAACCTGAACTGACTGAAGTTTAGTGGGGCTAGGAACCCTAAAAAAGCAGCTGTGCTAAGATAAATTTAAAAAAAAAATGAACGTAAAATTTTATGTGAAAATAACAATATTGTTACAAAATTTTTGTCTTAGAAAATTTGAATGTATTTTTTCGTAATTTAAATCTTATTTTTAATAAAAATAAATAATAATTTATAAATAATATAAATAAATTCTAGAACAATTTATGTCACTTTTGCACTACCGTCCGATAATTTCCCCTGACGTAAGCTGTTGACAGGCTGACATACATCAATTAACACCTCTCAATCAGGCCAAAAAACCAAGACCCAAGATCGGAAAATGTCTTTTTAAAAAATTTCTGATGAAAATGTAAGTAATGTTTCTTTCAAATTACATATACTTTAAATTTTCTAATTTTCTTAAAATAACTTTTGAGAAAAGTATCATTGAATTTTATATGATTTTTAAATGGGAAACTTTATTTTTGTTTATAAAACTGTCAATAATGATTGATTTTTACCGATTTTCGTCAATTTTGATGACTAAAAAAAACATGATTTTTAGCTAAGATTTCGGACATGCTAGAAAGGATTAAAAATTTTTTAAAAATACTCAAAAAATACTTTGGTCTTTCCTCTAAATAATGACATAAACATCTAAGACAATAAAAATATTTTAATCAAGTTTTGAGTCTTTTTTCATCAGGATATGCCACTTTTTTTAGCGACAACTGGGACAACCATAAAATATATTTTTATTCATGGGTGAGTGAAGGCAATATGGTAGGTTGCACAATATATCCAAGAATTGGTTCTGTTCTTAATTTTCACTGTTCTTTGACGCATATACGCATGCAAATACATACAGTATTTTAATTTTATTATTTTACTATTTTTACACCCGATTATTATTTTATGTTCTTTTTTACAAGGTGGTCCGAAAGTCTTGTCACTCCGTCCCTTTCCCTGTCAGCCATTTGAAATAGAAAATTGCATTATGTAATGCCCCAAATTTGATAAAAAAAAAAAAAAAATGTTTCTTATTATTAAGAGGAAAGAGCAAAGTATTTTTTTTTATTATTTTACAATATTTTTTCATACTTTCTAGCACTTTCGACACCTTGGTTTTAAAATCATGTCTTGCATCAGTGGGGACAGCAAAGACTAGAGTAAGTGTATTTTTTTTTTTTTTTTTTTTGTGGTAAAAAATACATTGTTTTGGAAGTTCTTGCAAAAATCACATAGTAGTCGGATTTTAATTAAATTTTTCAAAACTTCTTCACAAATGGATGAATTTTTTTTTTTTTTTCAAAAATCTTGGTAAAAAATTTTTTTAAATTTGAAATTTCAAGAAATTAAATTCCACCCTTTTCTTGTTAGTTAAAAAAACTAAAAGCAGGCCTTGGAGAATTTAAATCCTCAATTTGTTTTTGTCCAACCATTTTTACTGGAAAATCTGTTTTGGAATCATAAAATAAAAAAAATGCAATAATGCTATGACATTTATTTAATTAGAAACATTTTTAAGTAGAATAAGTTTTAAATTTGGTACAGTTCTATATAGAGCTACATGATAGAAATTGAATGGTACCTATTTTACGTCTCTTGATCAAAGGATTCCCATAATATGACCCTTTGACCCTTGCCAAGTAGGTGAATTTTGAACTGAACCTTTTATTTAGTCCACGGGTGTAGATTGTTTTAATTCCACATACCATGCTGAGAACAGCCTACTCCTGTGGACTAAATAAAGGGTTTGGTCCAAAATTCCAACAAATATTACCTGAAGAAGGTAGGAGCATGCAACAGTCAAAACATTGTGAATATGACAATAACAATGAGGACAACAGTTTGAACAATCTCAGAAATATAAACAAATCTTTAAAAGCATAGCTGTAGAAACATAGAAAAGCTGCAGTTAGGAGTTACACTATAAAATCAGGCATGACTGATCATATACAGAAGAGGAAAACGGTGCTCAGCCACTCCTGTGGAATAAGTAAAAATATTAAGTAGAGAAGTACACTGGAGAATCAAACATCTGAAGAAATCCGTGCATATACTCAGTTGGGAGTCATTAAGATCATGCACCAGAAACATCAGCAATTAATAATACTGAGGCATGGCAAAAAGTCTGTTGTGGCAAAAAAATAAACTGTAACAGAAGGACCCAAGCTTGATAACAAGACTGCAGCAGAGGAGACCAGAGGACTATTAGGTTTAAGGCTGAAAGTTGTAGCTTCCGGATTGTCCCAAGGGACAATAGCCTAGAGAATTAAAGTATAGGTTAGTGAATTTGGTGGCATAGTAATTGAGTTCAATCCCAGATATATTTAATGAAGGAAATACTAGCTATGACTGAGCATTACTAAAAGGAAATTTTCTTTTTAATTTCACCCAATACAAGTCTTGAGAGCCACTTGAAGTAGAAAGTACATTTGATATGATAATGATGAATGAGGTGTGTGATAGGAAGTGAAGTTTGAGGATAGTTGCTACAAAGTGGCTGTTTTGGGGGTGGGAATACTTACATTTGGAACATGGAGGAAAAGAGGGTGATTTGACTTCATGGAAGTGACATGGTGTATCTCAGCTGTAAAAGTTTGAACTGGTGGGACTAAAGAATTGACCTCTTCTGAATAGTTGCCAGATGGAAATAGCAATAGAATAAAGGCTAGTCTTACAATGTTGCATTTGTAGGAAAGGTTGCAGAGTGGAAAATAAATTTTCTCTTACAAGACTTCATAGATGATTTTTTGAACTCTGTCATGGCTGGAAAGTGAGGATTGAACAGCTTAAGTTCAGATATGGCAGAAGTACACCATTTTTGGTCTAAATCTGACTCTTGTCAAGATAAAACATGGCAGAAGGGTTCAGTAATTAAGATAGGATCTCTCTAGACAATCTATTGCTGTAGATTAAATGATAGATTCAGTTCAAAATTCTTTGAAGGTTAGCTAGATTGACAAAGACCTGAAGGAGTGCACAACATCTTCAACATTGTGATAGTAAAAACAAAGATAAGGATATTCGTATGATTGTAAATATTAGTCCCAATCCTGGGTGGAATAACTGCAAAAACACCCCCTCCCCAAATTTATAAGCAAAACATGCAGATGCATGCTGGGATTTCTTCTTAGCCAATGAAATCGGTCACTTCTCAGTGTCATCCACTTTATTTCTGTTTCTTGTTTTGAAGTCTGAACACTGTGATCACTTGTCTATATACCTTTTGTGTGTTAACACCTTTCTCAGATTGTGAACTTTTTTGCCTCATTACTGTTGCTTTGCCTACTTTTGTCTTGCATATATATATATATATATATATATATATTATGTGAATCATTCATACAAAAAGCAGATAACAAAGTTCATGATCTGCTTTTTGTATGAATGATTCACGTAATGTAAATTGAACCTGCACCACATGAGATATATATATATATATATATATATATATATATATATATATATATATATATATATATATATATATAGTCTGCTTACTATTATTTTTGCCTTTTCTTTTGTTATTGTTTATTGCAAACTTTGTCAATTCTTTACATTTTTTTACATTGTTTGGACTGTTGTTCTTATCTTTATTGTCATATTCACGTTTCGGCCATTGTATGCTCTGAAATTCTTCATGTGATTGGAATTTCGAACTGAACCCTTTATTTTATCTACTGGGGTATATTGTTTTAGTTCCATGCATCATGCCTCTTCTGGATGTCTTGGTTATCTACCTTTTTAACTCACCTGTACAATTTAAAAAAATTTTTTTTTGTTCATCACTGCAGTAGCCAGGTATTGAACTCACAATGCTTTGGGTCAAGTGACTGGATCCAATCAATGCTTTTATCCACTGGGCCATGTGTCCTTGAGGAACTAGAACTCTCTGTCCCAGTAGACAAAATAAAGGGTTTAGTTTGAAATTACAATTACCTGAAGAAGGCCGGAGCGTACAACGATTGAAAAAATGTGAATATGGCAATAAAGACTAGGACAACAGCCTGAAGAATGTAAATAATTACAAGACTTCATCACAGAAATATAGACAGATTTTGCCGATTCTATTGGGCATTTCTGCCAACTAGACTCAACCATAGCCAATTACTTTAAAGTAAATAATGATAAATTCTCATGCTAGAAATCTAGAATATATTATAGAATGATGTAAAAAAAAAAAAAGAAATTATTTTTAAAAAGTTTTGAAATTTTCAGATTTTTTTTGTTTTTTTTAGATAACTTTGTTTTTCTTTCATTTTTCAGATATTTTAATGGTGCCACATAGATTTAAAAAGCCAGTTCCAAATCTTGAGTGTTGTCAAGCATTGGCATGAGACGCAGTGAACCTGGGAAATCATCAGGTCAAAGCGTAGGCCTGAAGGGAGAGAATTCTGCAGAGAGAAAGACGTGCATGAAGAAAAGATCAGCTTCTATCTCGGCTCCTAGCTTACCTTCCTCAGAATTTCTACCCGTGTACTTTGTAGATCTTAAACATTCAGAAGAGGACAAAGAAGTTGACGTTAACTTTTATTCCATTCAGAGAAAATTCAGTGGAAAAAAAATGCGGGACCAGATCCAAACAATTACCACCAAAGAAAGCAGTCATGCAGAGACTTCTGAGCTTGATGCACATGTACAAAGTACTTGCTTTGAGCAGGACTTGCCAAAGCACAAATCAACCAAGAAGTCTTCAAAAAGAGGAAGGGATAACAATTCTGGTGTACAGACTTTGTTACTCCCCAATCTAGCCAGTGCTGTTTGCAGAACAAACAAAAATCAGCATGTGGAGATGACTTCTGAGAGTGATATTGTTTTTAAAGGGAAACGAAAACAGAGTTCCTCTAACACTAATTCTAAGTCGGTAGCCAAATTGATTTCAGATGTCAAGAAAGATGAAAAACATTCTGCGGATACTGATGAAGAATCAAGCAAGGAAGTGAGAAAATCAAAGTTTTTGAAGGATGTCTCCAAGCAAGACAAGAGGCAGTTCTCTGGTTCTAAAAATGGCAGTAATATCAGTGCATTTTTATCAGTAGAAGAGCAAGAAACAAATGTTTTAGATAATTTCACTGACAAAATGACTTCCCCTCAAGGAGAGAAAAAAAAAAATTCCAATGATACCTCCCCAATTATTGACACTTCAACTCCAAACACTACCACTAAAAAAAAAGCTGAATTCTTCCCTGACCTTGCTTTGAGTCCAGAGCTCTTGAAACCTAAATCTTCAAAATTGCCTCTTTTGACTGGTGGCTTTGTACCACATTCAAAACGAAGGCTTACCAGTAGTTTTTCTCCAAAAAATCTGGATTGTTTGGAAGAAGCAGAGTCTAGTCTCAACTCTAGTTTAAATAAATCTTTGGGTGCCAGTACCAATTCAAGCTCCCCTGGAATTAGTAGCCCTAATTCATGTTTTTCTAACAAGGACACCAGCTCTGCACACTTTTATTCAAACCCGACCTACTCCTTTTCAAGTTTGGGCAACAGCAGTATTTTAGCCTCTCCCAAAACTCCAGAATCGTTCAATTCCTCAGAAATGAAACGATGGAAATTGAGACGGGGCATGTCAGATATTGGTCCCCAAAGATACAAAAATTTTAACTGGAGGGAGAGTGTGCAGGGTTCATCTGACACTCTGCATGCATCCCTCCTTGACAAGCCTCCCTATGCTCGGTTGCGGGAACGACTGTTGGATAATCGTCACTTGCTTCCTAAACGAAACTTGCATGAACATATCGAGAAATACCACAGTTTCCAACACCGTTCCCATTTGGCTAAACACACCAACTGGAAGTCAGATTTTCTAAACCAGTGCTGGTCTCTTGAGAACACCTTTATTGATTCACATTGTCACTTGGATTTTCTGTTTGACCGACTTCCATTTAATGGAAACTTCCAGAACTATTATCGGAAGAACCTGGATACTTTCCCAAGTAATTTTGCTGGTTGTGTGGCTGTATTTTGTGAGCCGAAAAGTTTCACTTCTGAAGGTAAAATTTGTATTAAGTTAAAAATAAATTTGAGTAGGGGTAGTATTAGCCATTTCCTTATAAGCCATCAAGCTGGGATCAAAGTGTATCTGCTCTCTCTATCTGTAATGATATTGTTAGCTTAGGTACCTCCACGAAATGTAAAAATAAGAGCATAGCCAAACTTGACGAAAACAAAATTTTATCGTCTAAATGTTTGTTATTATTAAGAGGAAAGATCAAAGTATTTTTGTGGTATTTTTTTACATTTTTTAATCGTTCCTAACACGTCCAAAAATTTCATTAAAAATCTTGTTTTTTTTTTTGAGTCAGCAAAATTGACCATATTTTTCCATTTCATAGAATCAATGGAAATCTCAGTTTGAAATTTTTTAAATATCAATTATCATTTTTTAAAAACTTATTTTAAGAAAATCAGAAATTGTAATGTTTATTTAAAATTATTTTGAACCAAGCTTAACTTAGCTTTTATGCCGAAAAGATGTAATTTGAAAATAAAACAAAGCAGGTCATAAACTTTCGCGTCTTTTTTTTTTTTTTTTTTAGTTCTTAAGTTATGTAGTTTCTATTATTTAGCACAATAATAGGTTTATCTCTTATTACCTGTTTAGGATTGGGCTTCCAGTTGCTCCTAAGGTCTTTTCATTCTCTTTCACTCTTAGTAGCTCTCTTGTGTCTTAGTGGCATTGTCACCTTTTAATAATACAGAAAACAAAATAAAAAAATATTGGTGCATTTGCTGTCTTAAAAGAAGCATGCACAATTTTGCACATACAGGTTGAGAATCCTTTATCTGAAATTCTTGGGATGGCATGTGCTTTGGTTTTCATATTTTTGGGGATTTCTAATACAGGCTATTTAATTTGTATATAGCATCTATAAAATGGGGCATCTTGGGAATGAGACCCAAGTGTAAATATGATATCCCTTTACATTTCATAACACTGCTTAATCATGCACCCTGAAGCTAGTTTTCCTATAAATAACATATACCCTGAAGCTAGTTTTCCTATAAATAACATATACCCTGAAGCTAGTTTTCCTATAAATAACATATACCCTGAAGCTAGTTTTCCTATAAATAACATGTACCCTGAAGCTAGTTTTCCTATAAATAACATGTACCCTGAAGCTAGTTTTCCTATAAATAACATGTACCCTGAAGCTAGTTTTCCTATAAATAACATGTACCCTGAAGCTAGTTTTCCTATAAATAACATGTACCCTGAAGCTAGTTTTCCTATAAATAACATGTACCCTGAAGCTAGTTTTCCTATAAATAACATATACCCTGAAGCTAGTTTTCCTATAAATAACATATAATAATTTTTGTGTACATATATATACAGGTAATAATGCTAGTTGTGTAATGCTCACATGGATTTTTAAGTGGTGAAATTAAGATTTCATGTAAAAATAATGTTCTGTACTTACTGTATATGTCACCCCCCCCCGCAAAAAAAAAGAACATGATCACTACTTACAATAAATATATATAGGACCTTCTGACATTTTGAATAATATCTTTACTAAACACCTAGTAAGTAATCAACAAATGAAGGTGTTGCTGTGACAATCACTAACAAATACTGGTAGCTATGTAGCTGGGCTGGGGAATCTCCACCCAGGACAAATGAGGGTCATTTACAACAACTGCACATAGGAATCTTTCCAGTGCTTTCTGAAATTTCTGTGGCAAGTCATGTCAACACTAGTGATGGGATGATACCAATATTTTTACTGATTCTGGTCCAATTCTCTGATGCTGATAGTGATAATGATTAAACTGAATTATTTTCAGGCCCTACAGTTGGTATGCAAAACTTAATGAACAAAGTACATTTATTAATAAAACATTTAGTAGAAGAATGAAACAAAAGTTTATGAAATAAAGTTAGATATCCTTTTTATTTTAAAAATTGGGTAAGAGTTTAAATAATAAAGAGAACAATTTCTTTAAGTAAATCACTGAAGTACCTAGCTACTCATATTTAAGTCCTAAAATTCTTAAATTATAATTTAAGAACATTATCATCTCTCCTGTTTCGCCTTTCAGTTGATTTCTTTTTGGTAAGTAAACGTTACCTTTAATACTAAATAACCATTCACTTTCAGCATAAGAGGAAGGTGCTGATAGATATTTCCTGGCTAAAAACGCCATGATGGGAAATTCATTTTTATTTGAATTCCACTACTGAAAAACATTATCATCACTTTTTATATTTTTTAATGCAATATACAAGGTGAATGAAAAGTAACTCTCTATTTTATATAATTCCTGCAAAGGAAATGTAAATGCCTACCACCGTCTTTATGATCCTTTGGATTAAGTGCTGATTAAAACTCTTTATATGGAGTTTTATATTTAATTTCTACTTAAGAATAATTGAAAATTTAAATTTTAAAATAAAATTTTATATAAGATTTCAATTTTTTTTTTTTTTTTTTTTTCTAGCTTTTTATTTTCTTTTTTATAAATTAAAAAAAATAATAACTGTCTTAAAAAAGAGTCTGGTAGAACATCAATGTGAATTCATTTTGTGTTTATATTACATAATTTTGATTTAATAATTTATATTAAATGGGTGAATTAGCAATGTTTAAAAAGAAATTAAAAATAAACATTTTATTCTGAACTAGAACAGACTTTAAACTAGCAAACTTTATGGAAACTTTGAGAACTGAGAAGAAACTTGAACATTTCATTTTTAACACAAGTAAAATAAATGTAGGTGTTATTATGATATATAGAGTTTAGTTTTACTGATAGTTTAAAATCTATATCTTTTTATCATTAGTACCAGGAATGGAAAATTTAAAGTTTTAAACAAAAAAAAATTTCAAAGAATTTTCGTAATCAGAAATTAGGTAAAAAAGTTTTCGATTCCAATGCTGATTTAAATACTCCAAAAAATTCAGATATTTCCAATTCTCAATTCCAATTAATCATCCTATCACTAAAAAATCCTTTCAGATAAAGGATACTCAATCTGGACTTTATTTTGGACTGTTGTTTTCATCTTTGTTGTAATAGACACATTGTTTCAACCAAGTACCCACTGGCCAGCATCATGTGTCCATTGTTTTGCTAATATGGGATATCAGAGGTAACTGGGTAGATTGGGGAAGACTATTTTTTACTAAATCTTAATGAATTCCAATTGGTTTATTTCAGATTCAAATCTTCCGAGAGCCTTTTTTTAAAATCATTTTATGGTTTCTAATTATTATTTTTAATCCGTTTTTTCTTTTCTGCTTCATTCTTAATTAGTTTCCTTGATTTTTTTTTTTTTTTTTTTTACTGTTTAATCTTATTTCCTGCTTCAAATTATCTTTAGGCATTCTCATGCAGTATTGTGTTATATCCTCCATGCATTTAAATGTTGACCAGGGTTACCACCCTGTTATATACCTTATTTTTAAAATAAATTTGAAGCTGATAATCTGGACAATGTTAACTTGAAAATGGTATTAAACCTTACATTTTTCAATTCTTAAAAAATATTTTCATTTAATAGAAAAATCCTTTGTTGCAAACAACAATTTGAGGAATTTCAGAACTTGCAATTGAAGAATTACAAGTACATTTTTTAAAAATTGATATTCAATGTAGATATTTTTTTCTGTTAAATATAAAAAAATTTTTTTTTAAATTATGCAAGTACCAACTCTCAACCGAAATGTTTTTGAGTTTTATTATCCTGATGAACTTTAAGTATGTTCACGGTTGAATTTCAGCATTCTTTTTTTACTTTTAAGTGTAAAAAATATTCTCAAACACCGAAAATTTAAATGTGTTAACAAAATTTGAAAGTTGAGGTGGAACTGACAAAATGAAAAAAAAGACTACATTCATTACTTCACCACTGATCAACCTCAAACATGCTCATGTGCAACCAAACTACAGCTTGGCTGGAAGGAAAATCAGCAACTGAGTGGCAATCAATACTTGGCATTTCAAGAAAACATGCAAAACATCTGCAACAAAAAGCAGAAATGATTATTTCCAATGGCCTTTGTCATATTATCATTGCACAAGTGGAATCAACATTTGTCTTCAGATGGGATTTTGATGTAATGCCAATTTCAAATGATGGTGTGTTCCAGAAATATTAGCTATATCAGAGGCTTATAAGGAAATTCAGTTAGCAAATCAGCATGAGGGGAGAACCATCCATTATGTTCCAAAAATCTTTTCTAACAGTTTAAAAATGAAGTTTGAAGCACTATTATAAAATATTTGTGTTTTTTGTATTCATTACTGTCCCGTTTTTGACGAGTTGGAAATTATATAATTTCACAAAATCTTCCAAAATAAGATACATCTATTACAAAAGGTATTGATATTACCTTGAAAAGAGCTGTTGAATTCCTCATCCCAAAATTAGTAAACTTTAAAAGTGTTAGGCATGTGCCTCCAATGGATATGTTTTTTATGGCAATTAAGTGTGGTATACTTTTGACCTCCTTTTGTCCTATCAAATTGCACTTCTGGTCGTATTTTATGTGGAATAAATATAGGATTTTTATTGTGGTACTGCTGAGACAAAAATAGCTTTGTCTCTGTTATGCTATGAGGGTTGAGGAAGAAGTTAACTTTTGAAATGAAACTTACATGATTAGTAATATTTGCCCTTCTGTATCATATTTTTACAATTTTGTTTTTGAGAATGAAATTTTTAGACTTGTCTGATCTAAGAATTATTGATTCTATTAGCATTATCTTCAAGACTAGCTATATGATATTAACTTCATAATCATTTTTAACTTGTTTGAAACCTGCATCTTCAGTTATACACTGTTAAAATTGGGTTTTTGTACAGTAGCACAAGATGAACTTTGAATGGTCATAACATGTTTGCTAATTGAACTACCAAAATAAATTTGGTGCCATTTTGTTATGGTTTTTCAAGATCTCTCTACCTGTGTTAAAGTTTTTTAGATAGCATATATACTTGCCTATCATGTGACTTTTGAAGACCTAATTTTGAAGCTAATTTGACTACAGTAAATGGATATATATACATATCGTGTAAAATATTTAATAATCTTTGGTGCTATCAAACTGTGAAATTATATAGTAAAGTTTAAAGTTTTATATGGTCAATGGTGTAGCCAGGGCCAGCAGTACATACGCTAATTCTATATCTCATGTGACCCCCTTCAAATTAGCTTCAAAATTAGGTCTTCAAAAGTTGCATGGTATGTGAGTATATACGGTATATTGAAAATAACTTTAGTTCAGAATACCTATTAATAGATCAAGTCTGTTATTGTAAGATAGCTTGTGACAGTATTTCAAGACAATGTGGATTTTTCAAAAAATTTTAAATCCATGTATCTTTATATCAGAAAAAAAATTCTTGAATATAGGATGGAAATATGTTTACTACATGATTAATGTTAAACTTCAGTTTAAATTCATAAGACAGATTTTAAAACTTAAGTTTCAATTTAAACTAAAATGTTTATTAACCTACAATTAGCCTTCTTTTGTTGAAATTCATGCATAATTACATACAACTTTACATATCGTGTAAAATATTTAATAATCTTTGGTGCTATCAAACTGAAATTATATAGTAAAGTTTAAAATATAACATTCTTAAAATGCCAGGACTAGAAGTTAAACTTGTCTCTTATGATACTAACGGTATGACTGTTCCTGATAATGACTGACAGTTGAGAGTAATAACAAAACAAAAAAAACGGATTTTGGACAATTTCTTTACAAATTTGATTTAGGTATGCAATAAGTTGTTTGGAGATTGAAAAAAAAACAAAAATGCAAAAGAAATTAAACACACGAACATTGTCATTTAATTTGAAGTGGTACAGAATGAGAAATCAGATAGCTGAATCTGAATTCTGTTTGAGTTTGTTACATTAACTTATGTGCAAAAACCTTTGGGAAAGGTATGAATCCATATCTCCCTCCAGCTATGGGTAAAATAGTAGGACTTGTATCTGGAAATATCATTATTATCCTCCAAACATTTTTAAAGCCACTTTCACTTGCAAAAAAAAATAAAAAAATAAAAAATTCTTATTTATTCTTATAATCCAGTTTATGTTTCAGCTTTAAATAACCCACAGAGAGTTGATAAGCCATAAAAACAAATCAATTACTCATACGATTTAATCCATTAATGGATTTATGGATAGAAACCAATAAATATTTTCAGATCTTTTTTTTGTTTGAAACCTATAATCAATATGAAATTTTAATTTCTATAATTAATCTGAACTTTATAGTAGGTCTTAATGAGTTAAAAAAAAACTTGTTTGTGGTATATGTGAGAAAGATCTCTTTGGAGATTAAACAGATATAGAGAAAAAACCAGCTATTTAAAGTCATTTTTGTACTTGCCACACTTGTTCTAATTATTTTCATGATGATTTTGCAATGTGATTTAATTTTTTTTTTCCTATAAATCTAGGGCTTTGGAAGGTTTTGGTTAATGATGATATGGTGTGGCTTGCCATGGGATGTCACCCAAAGAAAGCCACTGGGTTTGATGATGCAGCAGAGAACGGCCTCAGTAACTGTTTAAAACACCCTAAGGTAGTGGCTGTTGGTGAGATTGGACTAGATTATTCTGGACGGTTTGTATATTTCCATTTTATATTATAACCAATGGACCCTTAAGGTTGTCTGTTTTCTATTTAAATTAAATTAATAATTGCTCTGATTTGACATTGAGCTCTCTGGATTACATCCTTTTTGGGATTATCCATATGGATTATCAAATTTTTCATTACTTTATATATATATATATATATATATATATATATATATATATATATATATATATATATAATGTGTGTGTTTTTTTTTTTTTTTTTTTTTTTGTGTGTGTTTTTTTTTTTTTTTTTAAGATTAATTTTGTTTACCAAATACTCTTGGTCATCCTTCACTGCTAGTAATTCCTTTGTGTATTTTTAGCCTCATTTGATGAATTTAGATTACTTTCAAATTAATCCTACATTGTACAGTTGATTCTGAATAGAAATCAGAAGCTTGTGTTTGTAATAATTACTTGAAAGCTTTATATTTTATTTATGTAGAGGTTTTGATTCTTTTGTTTTTAAGAAGCATTTTTAAGTACATATTGGACTGAATAAAAAAAGAAAAGTACTTGATAATTACAGTAAAGAAAATGGTTACCACTAATGATACTTTCCAAAGGTTACTTCATGTGATATCTAACTCTGAGAAACTAATTAAATTGTTATTTGTCTATTTCTGGACACTTACTTCAACCTTGATTATTTTTTTTTTTTTTTTTTTTTTTTTTTTTTTTTTTATCAGGCCATTTAGTGAGATTTGTTGAGAATGAGGAAAATGAATCTTTCACCCCCCCACCTAATGACTACAAGGTTGTAAATTTTAAGAACTAATTCTCAAGTAAAAACTATTAGACTAGATAGTATTTTACCAGAAAATTTATACAAAATCATTAGAAACGAAAAAAAAAGATGGTGATCAGAAATGCTGTGTTAATTTTTATATGAAAAAAAGAAAAAAAACTAACACCTGAGAAATGGCTGCTTTGGTCACTGGGAGTATTTATACTCTGTATCGTTTACAGGGCTCTCTACCTGGTGTGTGTGTGTGGGGGGGAATAAAACCGAGGGCAGATAACTCTCTCCCCCAGAACAGATAAATCGATCAATAGCACATCAATCATTAGTATCTATAAATGTAGTCATCAGATCGAGTGGATGGTTGATGTCTCATAATATGAACTTCAGGAACAGCAGTTGTTTCCACTGTACTGAGAAGCAGCAGTGTCACATGGCAAAGAGTCGGTATGAATTGAAACTTCAGGCTGCAGGGATTTCTGATGTTAAGGCATTTCAGGCCCTGGAACAACAGAAACTTCAAGTATCAATACCTAGGTACCTCCATGAGATTGCTAAACAAAGAGCATAGCATGATGAAAAAGACACCAAACAAAATTTTATCGTCTAAATGTTCATGTTATTATTAAGAGGAAAGATCAAAGTATTTTGGGGGTATTTTTTTACATTTTTTAATCGTTCCGAGCACGTCCGAAATTTTTGTTAAAAACCTTTTTTTTTTTTTTTTTTTTTTTTTTGAGTCAGCAAAATTGACAGAAAATCGATTATGGCATCCATTTTTTATCCATTTTATAAAAAAGATCACTTTGAAATTCTTTTAAAAATCAATTATCATTTTTTTCAAAATTTATTTTAAGAAAATCAGAAATTATAATGTTTATTTAAAATATTTTGAACCAAGGTTGACTTAACTTCTGTGCCGAAAAGACGTAATTTGAAAATAAAACAAAGCAGGTCATAACCTATCGTGTCACTTGACAGGTGTTGAATGACGTATTGACGGACTACATGATCATAATTTGTTTTACGGAAGGTGAAAAGTGAAGTTATTTAGATTTAAGTGAACAAATTATTTATCTCGTTATTTTTAAGGAAAACTTTCAGCGCTCTAATTTTTTTTTGTACTTAGCTTTTACCTGTACGTTTACGATGCTTTATGGAAAATGTATTATAAAGAAATTAAAATAAGACTGTTAAGAGTGAGATTAAATTTCATATTTCATAAGAAAGGTATCTAATTTATAGGTACCTTATGAAATTTTATCAGAAGTGTACATAAAATACTATAATTTTATGTACATTTATTTATATTTTACTGTGTTATTTGTATTTCCTTTCATTTTATTATTAATTTTGATATTTCATTTATGGAAAAATGTCATAACTGAGATTAATATGAAAATAAGATCATATAAATTTCATAAGATGATACTGATACTTGTAGGTACCCTTCTCAGTTGAAATTGAAAAATCAAATTAATTTCTCCACACGTGTTTCGCAAAAGTAAAGGCCTTAACAGCGGAGAACAATGCTTAACTCAAATAACGCAACTTAATTGTATTCTGGTTGGTCTTCCGTACTTTATAATTACAGCCCGATTATAAACACAAAATCACATTTCTTAATTACTGCGGATCTTCTGATTAGTCAAAATGATACAATTTATAACGCGCTAAAAAAAAGATCTATCTCATAAGGACACTTAGGAAAGCTGATGCGGCTTTTAACTAATTTTATAATATTTTAACAACTTAAATGTAAAAATCTATTATAATTAAAGAAATAAATAATTGTATTAAAAATTCATTTTTCATCGAAAAAAATTTTTTGCTTTCAGACAATATTGTCCATATTCATAAAAGCAAATAAAAGCATTTGAAATTAACTAATATATTTGTTTTATTGAGTTTTGTATGTTACAATTCAGAGCTGATTTTCAGGTAGGGGTGTCCAATTAAAAAAAAAAAAAAAACATGATTTGCATTCCTCAAAGCCTTGTGCTTTTAACTATTGTAATCACTAAACCTGACGCGATAGAATTTCTAGCGTTTTCATAAAGTTAGTTATGGCGGGGGGGGGGGGGGGTTAATAAATATAAAAAAAAAATATTTCTGCCATGACTTTAATAAAAAAAAAAAAAACATATTTATACTAATTTTGATCATCTGTGAATAGTTTCATTAAAATCCAACAATTATTTTTATTTTTGCAAGATTTTCCAAATTAATGTGTGTCGTACAAAAAAACGTGCTAAAAATTGTATGTTATTTTACTAGTTCTGGTGATACAAAGAGAAACAAGGTCTTTTTTTTTTAATCAAAATTTAGAATGTTATAAAAAGAAGGAAAAATTTAAAAAAATAATTTAAAAAAAACTTTGGTCTTTCTTCATAATAACATAAGCATCTAAACGATAAAATTTTGTTTTCGTCAAGAATGGCATCTTTTTCATCATGCTATGCTCTTATTTTTTTTTTTTTTTAAGCGATCTCATGGAGGTACCTATGAATACCTCAACTGACTTGGATGGTAGCTTTGGAATTTGCTCTACATACAATTTCATCATGCTTCCACCCAATTTTACTTCCAAAGTTACAACCCCCAACTTGTTATTTTGAATTCATCTGTATTCTGTACATGCACCTTGGCGGATTGGCCATTAAAAATCTACCTTCATCGACCCTACCTGTTAGGAAAGGCTTGATGAGAAGATTCTTTCTTTTGATAGCTGGAGAACTTGTGTAGTAGCTCACTCTGCCATGCATTATCAAAGGCCTTTGATGTCCATGCATTGAATACTGTTGTCATATATAGCCTGGCACCCCTGCTGCTCATCTCAAGGTTCTCAACAAAATCCAAGGATGGATATGCAATGTGATCAGTTCTGACTTGGCACCTCAACTCCAGTCACTTTCTCACAGACGTGATGTGGTTTCCCTCTGTCTTTTCTACATATATTTTCATGGCAACTGCACTGATGACCTATTTTCCCTGATGCCCTGACTGCATGAATTTAAGTGTGCTACTAGGTCGGCATCTAGGTCCCACCCTTTTACTGTTGAAACGGTTAAATGTAACTGCCTCTTCTACTCCAACATCATCTCGCGCACTTCCTGACAGTGGAACTCTTTTACTTGCTTCCCTGATAACTACAATCTTCAAAAATTTAAATCATCATCATCTGATTCCTTGATCCCTGTTTTTTTTTTTTTCCTTTCCTTTCCTCAATCTCCCCTATATCAAATCTTAATTTCACTCTCTGTAACCCCTTGGGTACTAGTGGTACTCCTGCCTTGCTTGGGGATGAAACGCTTAAAAAACCCCTCTAAGACAATAAATATCAAGGTTGTTCTTGAGATGTATTGTCTAATGTCTCACTGATTCTGTACAAGAATACTATTACCAAACTCTAAATTCATGCAAGGGAATCAGAATTTTTGTCTTTTGTTCCCTATCATATTGACCCTCTGCTGAACTTGGTTTCAGTAGGTGAAATTCTGTTTGTGACTTGTATCTGAAGAATTCAGCAGGAGAAGGTCCAGTTGTTAAATGCAACGTAGCTGTGAATGAGAATAAGAACCTGTTTTTAGTTTCAAGCATCCGTTGTTGCCTGTCCACTGTTATCTTCCTCATTGCCACATTGAATGTATGAACTGTGCATTCAAATTGGCCATTTGCAGATGGGTGACATCCAGCTGAATATACCAAATTCCGTTGAACTTCGTAGTAATTTGAACTCTTCAATGCTGAAACCTGGTCTGTTGTCATTTACTAATATCACAAGCAAGCAATGCATTGTGAAGATTTCTCTCAACTTCTCTGTTGCGGTATTTGGGGGAGCAGAGAACTTCGGGACCCAAACACCCACCCACATCAGCCTGTAACAACAACCAAGAATACCAGCAAGATCTGAATGTATCTTTCCCATTTTGTTGACGTACATATTTTCAGTTTTGAATTGGAGCTTTATTGCTACCGCTTTTCACAAGCCTAAACTGTCCTTTCAGTATCAACATTCAAATTTAGCTGACACATAGCATCAAGTACCTTCACGCATACTATTCCTACATGGATCTGATGAAGCGCTTGCTATGCATACAACATCAGCCTGGAAGGGATGATCACCCGACTTCATTATTGAGTAGTGAGGATTGTACTAAATCTTCACTATTCAATTCTTCTCGCTTAAAGTATGGCTATAATTCAGAAATCACAACATGATTTTCTTTCACCATTCCTAATCAATTCATCAACCTGATTCATGATAGAATCCTTTCTGGTTTCCAAATGTAATTCAGCTATAGTCATAGGGGAATTAAACAAATTTATAAGATGAACTCCATTTTCTCAGACTGAACAACCTTCCATTGCCAAAAGACTGCTAAGACAGTATTACCTAGCTTGATGCACTAATTTGTAGTTACAATCAGCTAAAAATAGTGCCCTGCCCAACATGGTACTCTGGCTGTAGAAAGAGAAAGAATAGGCTTATTTTCAGCTGTCCTGAGAATGGTTCTACGTCAGTGTACAGAATAAAAAACAGTCATTACCGCAATAGTCTACTTGTTAAAAAAAAAAAAAATTATAGGGAAAATATTTTTGGGGAGAATAATTTTTGTAGATTAGTATTTATTAAACCTTTGATCTTAGTTTTTACAGAGTTATCTGGATGTAGCTGTTATTTACAAATATCAAATTTTTAAACTGTTTACATCAATGGTATTTGCTTTCTTTTTTTCTTCTTTTTAAACGTAAAAAAAAATGCTGTTTTGGGGTGATTTTCAGAAGAACATGCACAAACTTTGATGGGTGGGTAATCATTTATCTTAAATGAAAAATAAATGGATATATGCTTCTAGAAATTTATGTAAGTTTTTGTTCTTTATTTTATTTTATTGTTTTTATAAAGTCTGTTTTCATATGCTGAACTACTAAGTCCAGATAACTCTGTAAAAAGTCATGGATTTACACTGTATCTATATTATTAACAGGATCCTCCTTCTAAATTGATAAAAAAAAAATATTTGTTGCTTCTGACAAATATCGTGATATGAGGAAGAACTAATGAGTGCTAATCTCCCAAAATTATTTTCTCCCCCACCCAAAAGTGGACCAGTTTACTTAGTGTCCCTAAAAATTGTGATGCTGTATTTTGACAGCAGCCACAAATACTGATATCCCCAATGTTCTTTGGTGTCTTTTGTATTGTAGTAACTTTTCTTTGGAAAGGGGGAACTGCATGGTGGTCCGAAAGTCTTGTCACATAAACTTTTTTTTTCTATTTCAATGCTCTGGGGGGGTATTATCAAGGAGTTTCACATGAACGATACCAAAATATCCATCAGTTGAAGGATGCCGTTCGAAGAGCCTTTGCAACAATCAACAAAGCAGAGCTTTGTAAAATATCACACAGGAGATGGTGGTGGATCATTTTGTGCCGTGAAAATGATGTTCATACAGACCTTGACCTTTCATCAATGAAAGTGAATAAACTGAATCCAGAACATATTCTTTGTATTACTTGTTCTTCTATTGTTCTGATTACTTTTTGGTAGGGGGTGACAAGACTTTCAAACCACCCTTTACTGTACCTTTCTTGCAGATTCTTAAGTGACGATAGGTCACCCCAGGAAGAAGGAACTGATATGTGTGTTTTTGTCCCTCCCCACCACTCTTTTAAATTCTTACCTGTCTAATGTGGAGAATTCTTTTTGAAGATTCAGGTGACTTGCATTATCCAATCCCTGAAGCCAAAACATTATCCACCCACACTTTACAGAAAGGTATTTTCTTCAGTTGCTCACCCATTTCACATTAAAAGATCCCCTGTATCACAAAGCACACAAAATTGCAAGTCTTAATGGAGAATATTTCTTGTGTTTTTTTTTTTCATTTAATTCAATTTGTTAACACACAAACTTGGATGAAATTTACTAAATTTAAGTTAGCAAAAAGCTTTCATGTTAATTTGATATAGGATTTGGCAAAAGGTGCAAACATGTTTATGGTCTGTTTATAGTTCCCTATACAAAGAATTCTAGTAATTGTTGCTGGGTACCATAATAAAACTGGTATAAACCAATACGAATTTACAAAAAAATATAATACTTTGTCTTTCTCATCAGACAAGTTCATTCTCCATTCTCAGTTTCATCTTGTAGTGAATAAGGTACTGGAGAAGCTCTACAAAATCATGGTGTTGCTGTTTTTATCAGCTGGTAACGTCACCTTAAAATCATTTAAACAGCTGATATCATCATTAAGCACCAAGTCAAATTCAGTCAGTAACTTCTTCCATTTCAGTAGAACTTCCTCCTCCCTCAAAGGAAACCTAACTTTCCAATCTCACTTCACTTTCTGTATCCAATTTCTGCCCATCAGTGTAGGGGACCTCACTTTCTTCTCTTCAACCAATATCAACAGGTGACTCTCATTTTCCTTGCAAAATACCCGTGTTGTCTACTCTACATAGTGTCACCAAATCTCCTCTACACTTTCGATCTCACTGATCTGGCAAAACTTTCAAATAAATCTCCTCAAATTATTCACTGCTTGTGTCTACCTCCATTATCACATTCTGATTATTCACAAATACTTTGACCTGCACAAGTAGTGGACATGACATACCAGTTGTATACACAGCTCATGCATACTTCAAATCTTTTTACTATACGTAATTATTTTTTTTTTTTTTTTTTTTAAATGAAAACAACCTTTTTGCTAAGGTAAGATTTGCAACTGGAATTGTCAAGTCGAGTTACAATTTTTGCATGTCTTTTCTGTTCACATTCACATTAATGTCCTTGGGAAAGGCATGGATCCATATCTTGTTTCCTTGCCCCAGCCACGGTTTAAGCAGTAGGACAGATGGGGCTTCCTAGCCTTTGATGGTAGCCAGTCTGGCAGGAGGACTGTTCTGCATTCAAAACTCTGCAGAAGGGAGTATGGGAACCACTCTACTATCTTTCCTGAGACATCATGGCAATTCACTGATAATAAACAAAAGAGAGTCTGTGGCGAGTCATTATCATCCACATCCTAAAATAATGTGGCATTTTAAAAAAAACAAAAAAACTTTGACAATGCATGTTTAGTTAGCTAAGCTGAAATAAATTTGATTTTCTTTTCTTTTTTTGTTAATCATGACTATTTTGGCAATGTTAGATGTTCATGTTTAGCACATGTTAAAAAGTAGCATTTTATTTTGTTCAGCTTTATTGAGTCTGCTGAAATCCAAAAGAAAGTTTTTGTGTGCCAAATCAAGATGGCTCTAGCTGTCAAGAAACCACTTGTGATTCACTGTAGAGATGCACAGGATGATTGCCTGCAGATTTTGAAGAAGGTAATTTAACCATCCTTAAGATGTTTTTTTTTATCTCTCTTCCCCTCCCCCGTTCATATTGTCACTCTTTTTCCTTACATCTTTTGATAGTTTCTTTTTCTAACGCAGCCCTTTTTTTCAGTGTCTACCCCTTTCCCTTCTTTCTCTTCGTTACCTGATTTCCTCTTAGAATAAAAACAAATATTGAACATTTTCTATATAACGGTTGAATTGCAGAAAAAAAAATCATATTTTCCCTATTTGTCAGACATTTTTCCTAAAGTCTGAAATAATTGCAATAAATCAAATATTTAATGATCTATGAATCTTTGAAATCCTTTCATTCATTTGATGTAATTTCATCCACATACTTTGTTTATTCAGTAAGATTTGATAAATGTTGAAAAATTTCCTTGAGGAATAAGTTTCTTGCAAAGCTGTTTGTCATGACAAACGGAATTATTTTTAATCAAATTCTTACACCATTAGTAGTTTTATTTTTTATTTATTTATTTTATTTTTAGTCATGACAATTTTTTTTATCACAGACTGTAAGAATGAGTTGTATGATTATTTTTATGATAAAGTTTTTTTTTTTTTCGTTGTGATGGTGCTTTTCCATTTTTAATATTTACGTGTAACATATTGGCTCTTAATTTAAAAAAAAAAAGAAAATCAAGTTTTAGTAAAGAGACTTGAAAAAATAAGATCACTTAAGTTTTTTTATTTATGTTTTAATACTGAAGCAAGTCTGAATTTTGTGGAATCTATTTTGTTGAATAGCTTTTTGATATTAACATTGAAAAACAATTCAGTTTGTTATTTTTGTGTATTATGAGCTAACCAGCTTTTTGACCTGCTTAGCTGTCAACTTACAAATCTCCCCTTACAAATCTCCCCTTACAAATCTCCCCTTACAAATCTTGACTGGAACAAAAACCAAGTCATTTAGTCAGTTAAGTGCCACATGTGATACATGCTTGGGCGATCATGTATCTTTCGATTGATAACTGACTAGGCAGATTTTCCTGGATTTGGTTGCCAACCCAGGCTATAGGACACAGTTATTAAGAGGAAATATCCCCTGTTGCTTGAAACATAAAGATACTAATACTTAATTGAAAGTGATCTAAAGGTAACCACCATTTGCTGTTGATGCCTGTTTCTGCAGGCTTGTAAGTTGCAGCAAGAGGTTTGCATACTTTACAATAATCATGAACAGAAAATAAAATGTCTTTTCAATCCATACTTTTAGGTGCCTGGTAGAAGTGGTGAACACTTTTTTCAGGAAATTTTCCATCCCTCTGTGATAGGCTGTGCTCAGATTTATTTCTTAGTGATTAGGTCACAAACTTAATTGAACTAGACTTGGTTAAATGGCATTATTGACTAAAGTGAACCCTATTGTCTGTTTGAATTTTTAAATCGGCACATAGCAGATTGAACAATAATCAGATGGGCTATTGTTTAAGCAGTGTGACCACTTATATAAAAGAAGACATCTCAGAAAGGAGAAACAAGGCAGGGTGGGGGTGTTGTCACAAGGCTGTACAGTGTCCATTGGTTGCCATGTCTAACTCCAGTGTCACATGCACCACTGCGCCTTGGAAGTGCTGTTGAACAAATAAGGGTAGCTTCTTTTATCAAAGAGTGACTATTGTCTTTGGGGCGATCAAGCAAATCTTTCCCCAACTTCATCCCTTTGTGAGTGTACCCCAACCTTGGCAGTGTTGGCCAACACTGCCAAGCCATTTTCTTAAAGAGAAAAAAAAAAAGAAACAACAAATCATAGCATGGGGTCGATTGCTTGTTTGGTGAATCTATCATGGCCCCAGTCTGTGGTCACACCTTGCCACTGAACTTAAATATTTTTTTTTCTTCTCCAAAGAAAAAACAAAAACATACTCAATGGCAACACATCTACTTTGCTTAACAAAATCTCCAACTGGATATTTTTTTTTATTTTTTTAAATCATCTGCTTCATACAATTCTTTCACTGCAAATAGCAGATGATCAGACCATAATCCATTTTTTTTCTTTTATTTTTTAATACTCTTTTCTAAAATGAATAAATTTAATGAATTTCTCACATTTATAAAAAAATTAGAACTTCTAATAATTCTTCTTCTTTATCAGATTACTATTGTTAAAAATTCAAAAGTTAATTTTTTCTTTACAAAAGAAAATTTTCTTTTCCTCATTACATTTCATGTCGTGTCATAGGTATTTAGGTATTTATCCATGTGCCTAAATCGCAGCAGAATGTAATACAATATTAGTGTTTACTGCGGGATTTCATAAAAGCTGCACAAAAATTGCTCAAGCTCCCTCGGCACTTTTCTCTTTTTGGGGATACCTCAAGTGCCAGGTAAGGATCCTAGCCCTGTCCCAAAGGAATTGTAATTAAATACAATTTTTGTTTTTTAAATTGTTTTTTATTTTTTTAAATTTCTAGCTTTATGGAGATAATTGTTATCTCCCTTGCCAAATTTGACATTATTAAGCTTTTATTTTATTTATATTTTTTTTTTTGACAAGAATAGGCTGAAAACTTCATAAGCTGACTATGAAGGAGGGATGCTACATCTTAAAATGTAAAATCTTGCATACATGAATTTCAACTCTTCTTATTAATAATTGATTTCTTTCTTTCCAGCTAAACTGACATCTGACTGTTCAAAGAAGACTCCAGAAGTAACTATTAGCAACTTCTCTTGAAAACGGACAAAATTTGGCATCTAGCTGTTATCAAGTACCTGCAGAAAAAGGGTTTAGCCTCCTAAGGATATTCATATTGACATGGTTGCTACATTAGATGCTGCTGCTGCACCAGCTTTATCAACAGTGCAAAAGTGGGTAGCTGAATTTAGGAGGAAAAGAGAGTCGAAGATGAGCCAAGGTCTTGGACATCTTACAACTGCCATCATTGAGGAAAACATTGATTGTGTTCACCACATGGTGGTGAATAAGAGGCGATTGAATATAAATCAAGTAGTGAACTCTGTTAGCATGTCCATGAGAGAGTTGAGAATATTCTGCAATAAACTTGTCAGGATGAAGGTTTCTGCTTGGTGGGTGCCACATCTTCTGGTACCTGATCAAAAGTGCACCAGCTGATCACATCCCGGGAAAATCTGACATTGTTTGAGGCAGATCCAGCTGATTTCCTTGAATGTTTCCCAATCCAAGATGAGTGTTGAGACTATCCATGTAGTGGTAACACCCCTTCTTTGAACAGTCAGATGTCAGTTTACTTGGAAAGAAACAATGCAGTTATTAATAAGAAGAATTGAAATTAATGCATACAAGATTTCACATCTCTAACATCACCACTTCATAGCCTATGAAGTTTTCAGCCCACCCTTGTACATGCGACCATAGTACGAGTTTCCAAAAGGAAATGAAGCTCTTGTATTTGAGCTGTTAGCCATTATTTGGGTCTTCTGTTACCAGCAATAAAAAAAACACTTGGGATAAAATAGGATAATAGATTGTATGCATAATTCTGTAGATTCAATTAATCAAGAAAAAGTCCAAGTGACTTATCAAATTTGCCAGCTTGTGAGTTTCAAATGATTGAATTACAGAAAAAAAAATCATATTTTTCCTATTTGTCAGACATTTTTCCTTGGCCAGATATTTGATAAATCTATTGAACTTCTTAACAAATCTCATATTTATACTCTTTCGTAATGAACAAACGCTAATTCTAATTTTTCGAATAAGAAATTATTAACATGCTAGAGTTTCATTTAAAGATTTAAATTTAGAACCAGTTATTTTTTAAAAATTTTAATTACATTATTATTGTAATATTATTTTTAAGTTTTACTTAATTAATTTTATGAAATTTTGAGAAATTAGAATTTCGGCCTCTTCATATCTATATTAGTTAAAAGCAGGACTCCTCAGAGAATTTAAATCTTCAATTTGTTTCTGTCGAGCAGGAACACCATTTACCAAAAATCTGCTTTGAATTGTAAAATAAAAAATGCAATAAAACTATGACATTATTTAATTAGGAAAGCTTTTAATTGCTTTTATAAAGAAGATATATTAATGACACTATTGTCTTAAGAAATATTTTTTTTTTTTTATTAATAGTGAACTTTTACAAGAATTTTATTTTTTAAAAAATTTTAATTAGAAAAATTTATTAAGTTTTAAATCTTTTAAAATTCTGTATTAATTTCAGCCATTTAGATTATATTATTATTAAGTGAAAACTATATTTACCAATTATAAATTGTAAAGCATAATACTAGTTGTTGAACACTAAGATATTTAAAAGAATTTGAATTTTTTTTTTCATGTATATAAATGTGCCCATTTTAGAAAGTATGGTTGACTATACATGACATTATCAGAAAATAAGAGTGATGACTATAGTAAATTTAAAGTCAATATTTTAAAAATTAGATTATGCAGAATATTTTGCAACATTTTTAAGATTACTGAGTATTTAAAAATTTATATGAAAATGGTGCTCACATAATTTTAAATTATGTTTTACATGTAAAGTCTCTGTAGAATAACAATAAACTTGTCCTTACTTTTTTGTCACTTGTCAATACTTGTCAAACACATAAACATGGCTACTGTCAGTTTTAAAAATGCATTTCTGTGTTATTTTAAACTTAAATAATATTTGTTTCAAATCAGATTAATTATACTTTAAATCGGCTATTTCTCAAAGTTTCAGAAAAAGTATATTTTATTTTTGGAAGATTTTTTAATACAGAGAATTACATTGCCATGAAGGGCTACTAAAAAAGGCACTAATCAGCTATTTTAGAAAAAAAAAAAACTATTCTAATCAATATAATTTCTATTTGAAATACACCAGAGTATTTTTGCTTACTAGAAATGGTAAATTTAATCCTTTAACTTTCAATTAAAGCTAAAATAAAAAGCTTCAAGGAAGCTTTTTCATTTTAAACCTTAGGTATTACGAATTAGTGGAGGTACCTAATAATAAATAAATAAATATGTCATTATTGTAAATTTCTAAGCATCATATAATTCCTAATATCAATTGTAGACTCTTACAGGAAAACCAAGAATTTCTCCAGTTAAAAGCAGATACTGATTGTTATTCAACATTTGTTTATCTTCAGCATGTTCCTTCTGATTATCGGATCCACTGCCATTGTTTCACAAAGTCTTTCAAGCTAGCAAAAGAGTGGCTTGCTCTTTTCCCTAATCTCTACATTGGTCTGACTCCACTTGTCACTTATCCCAGTGCTAAAGAAGTCCACGACACAGCTCGCAATATTCCTCTGGAACGTCTTCTCTTGGAAACGGATACACCTTATTTTGTTCCCAAATTTGTGAGTATCCATTATGCTGTCTGAATTCTTGTTGAAAAAAAACTTATTTTAACAAATTTTTTTTTTTTTTTTTTTTTTTTTTTTAAGCTTTTCACCCCAGGCAAGGCTGGAAGCCACTAGCATGCATGGAGTTACAGAGGATTTGGAGCAAGAGCAGATAGGAGTGATAGAGGAAAGGATGTGGAGAAGGATAGTGGATAGATCAATGCAACTGGAGATGTCGATTGACGTTACATTTGAATAGTTGGAGATTATAGTTGTCAGGGAAACAGGAATAAGGAAGGGAGTTCCACAGGCGTGAGGTGTGAGATATGAAGCTATTGGAGTAGAAGAGACGTCTACATTTAACAGTTTCAACAGTGAAAGGGTGGGAATGGGATGCCAGCCTCGTACGACGCTTGAATTCATGGAGCCTGGGAACCAGCGATAACAGCTCATCAGAGCAATTACCATGGAAGTATTTGTAAAAGAGACAGAGAGAGGTGACGGCGCGTCTGTGAGAAAGAGAGACTGCAGACAAGAAGCCAGATCAGGGCTAATTACATTGCATACCCATCTCTGGATCTTATCAAGAACCCCCGAGGCAAACAGAAGGGGCTCCAGACCATATATGGCAGCAATACTCCATGCAAGGGCGGATGGTTGATTTGTAAATTTGGAGGATCGATTCCGGGGAGAAAAATTTCCTGGCCGGCACAGGACCTGCTCAATATTCTTACCATGAAGATTTCACACAATTGGGCTGCTTACATGGAATTGGATTGTTGTGTTACATTTTTTATACCTTCAAAAAAGTAACCATCCCAACCTCTGATTTGAATAAATTAATCAACTGTTACTAAAAAGTAGAATATCCTGATTTATTTGTGTTTTAAAGAGCTTTTCATGTCCTGCACTTTCGCCCCAGCCCCTCAACCTCCGGTGTCTTACTCTCTGGGTTGAGGTGTCTATTCGGTCCTAACCGAACTTAAGGGAGTGGCCATAGATCCCCTGAGCATCTGTAGTATAGTTCTGCTGGTTTAATCCTGCTTTCTGCCCATGTTGTGATGTGTTTGATCCAGAAAGCAGAAGTTATGTCCGTCCATTCACGGTCGACTGAAGATGTAGGTATGGCTGGGCAGTCTGCGCTAAGAAATTTAGAATGCAGCAAAAAAAAAATTAATATCTTCCAAAAACCAGACAAACCACTATTCAATGGTTGAATTGTTAATGTCTTTTATATAGCAGAAAAGAATAGTAGAGAAAAGAAACGGGTTACAGAAAAGAAAAATATTTAACGTAAAAACTCATACACTGGATTCTAGACAGAGAGTGTTTGTGATTAACTTGTTGTTAAATCATCTCGGAATGATATATGACTCTTGTGATAGAGAGATAAAGATTTCTGTGCGGGGCTTAAAGTTATAGTGGCGTTCCTCCTCCCAATGCTTGCCTGGGCCAATTCTCTCTTCTCCCTTCAAGAATTTTCTCCAGTCTCACTTTTTCAGTATAACTACGCGTTTATACTGATAAACCCAGCTGGTTATAACTGACCCTCGGCCCTACTACTTCACACGTGATTATCACGGGGTTCTGGCTGCTTCAACCAAAATCATGTGAATTCCAAAGTTCCTTCTAGCTTACTCAACTCTATTTCAATTTTTAATCGATAAAAATTATTTCGACCATTTCCATTGTCTTCTGATGACCCAGATTCAATGGGTACAATTTCTGCCCTAGATCAGATTTCCCCATCAGTAAACAAAATGCTCTGATTTAATTTCGCTATTCAAATCTACTCCAATTTCATTAAAAAAAAAAGTGTGTGTGTGTTTCCCAGACTCTCTCTCTCTCTGTCACACATGTATAGAGGGTTGATTATTCTTAAACACTGTTGATCAGGTTTGCACAATTAAAAATTATGAAAGCCTACATATACTCACAGAAAATTAGCTGCAAGCCACAAAAGTAAAATTTTTTGAGTAAAGAGTGAAAAAATAAACAACCTTAAAAAAATTATGTATGCCTAGGAATTCAATCTATCAACCTCTGATCCCAAGATTGTCGTGTGTGTTTTTTTTGTTTTTTTTTGTGGGTGTGTGTGTTGGTGGGGGGCATACACCATCTAATAAAATCCTGAGTAGAAAATAAATGTATAAGTAAAATCACAAAAGTATAGAAATAAAGAAATTCAATGTGAACTATATCTGAAGTTTTCCATCTTGGCTTTTTTTTTTTTTTTTTTTTTTTTAAATCATTTCACCACAAGCAAAGCAACAAAGCCACTAAGACTCAAGGAGAAAGAGAATATGAGAAAAACATTATCATTAATTCCAAAGCCCTAACATTTTCCATGAACTAGAAAGTCTGTTTAATAAATCTTAAACTTGTTGTGTAATAAAAACAATCATCAAATCAATAAAATTCATGTAATATAGAAACTGATTTAAAGGTTTAAAATTGTTAATTAAAAATGTTTAGAAAATCTTTCAATAAATTTACATATGTATATCAGCAAGTCTTCAGACTAATTATGACAAAAAACATTTACAAAAACGAATATATTTTAGAGTATAATAAGTGCACTTAGTTTGGTGCTGATTATTCATCATATTGACTGAAGATTATATAATGAAAATTTTAGATCAAAATTCAGTTAAAATTCATTCACCAGCCTTATTGATCCTCGTGTACATAAAGCTTAATAAAAACTTTTGTTGTTGATTGGTAAGAACACTGACAGCAAATTGTTTCCATATTACAGATGCATTTGTAGAATGAGAAATGAAAGCAAAAGAACACATAAATAAGCAAAAGTATTAAAACACCAGTCGTTGGTTTCTAACAGAAACACAACATAGTGAAATATTGAGTTAACAGTATATTCTGAGACTAGAGTTCCAGATAACAATTATTTTCAACTTTATCTGAACAAATTGATGAAGCCTTCAATAGGTTGTGCTGAATGATCATGTAATTTCTCTCTTCACAGCGGATTTGTCTTTTTCCACACAAATGACCAGGTGGAAGACGGTATGACACTTCATGATTTGTTCCAAGGTTGTGAAAATGTCCACATAATGTAGGAAATTTTCAAACTAAATAAAATAGGTTATCCCATTAAGAGGACCTTGTGAGGTGTATCTTTTTTTTTTTTTTTTATGAAATAAAGTTAAAAGTAAATAAGATTTAATATCTGCAAATATTGCAATGTAAAATTTATTAAATTTTACTAGGGCAGGGCTTTCCAAGTTTTTTTTTTTTTACGTTGGCAACAATTTAAGTTAAAAATGACTTTTTGTTGTGTATACATTTAATGTCAACTGAAATCTGGTTGATGCATTTGCAATTACTATTGACTTTGGTTTCCTTATCAGACTTTTTTCTTTTTAGGTCTAAAGAAGACAAAAGGAAAGTAACATATATTTTTTTTTATTTTAATTTAAAATGTTTTTTTCTAGGTACCCCGAGGTATGATGAAGTTCTCTCATCCTGGACTGGCCATTTCTGTTGCCTTTGAAGTGGCCAAACTGAAAGGGACCTGTGTAGAAAAAGTGCTACAGCATTGCCTGGAGAATACCAAGAAAATGTACGGCATCTAGAAATAATGTTACAAGTTCTAAAATTGCAAGACACTTATCAGCAATAAATCAACTGTTCTTTAGCATAGTCTTTTTTTTTTTTTTAAACTTTTAAATA
>OZ038485.1:95707610-95768874 GCA_964036315.1 Acanthosepion esculentum | reverse complement strand
GTTAGAATTTATATATTACTTTCGTTCTCATCGCATCGGATATATATATATATATATATATATATATATATATATATATATATATATATATATATATATATATATATATATATTATACAGCAAAAAATCCAAAATTACCTCATGTGGGTATAGTCTATTTCAGACTAGCACAACCATATGCCAGTCATCCTCAGCCCTAGACTGACTGTCTCGGAATAGGGGTTTTGAAATTCAAAACCCCTATTCCGAGATATCCACATGATTTGGATTTTTGCTCTATAAAATATATGCTCTGTTATAATAAATACAATGAGCTCTCTCTGGATCAGCTTTAACATCTGATAGGATCCCCCTGGATTATATACCAACGGATCTATTACCTGTGCTATATATATATATATATATATATATATATATATATATATACAGGTAATCGATTTGTTGGTATATAATCCGGGTGGATCCTAGTAGTATTAAATATTAAAACTGATCCACAGAGAGCTCGATGTATTTATTCATTCTCTATGTTAAGGTAATTTTTGTTGTAACATATATATATATATATATATATCCATTTCTTCTATTTTATCTGTATTTTTTCCGTGCTTCCTTTATCATCTTTGACTCAGTTTCCTTTGTTTTTTTCTTACTCATTTCTTTTCATTCACTGCCTCATTTTCATTCTCTTTATCGTCTCTCCTCTAAGCTAACCTTTTTCTCCCCCTTTTTTTCCATTCTCTTACTTTCTCTGTTTTTTTTCTCCCTGCTTCTACTCTCTTTCTTTCACTAAGTTTTCTTTTTCTCTCATTATTCAGTGTTCTCCCTTTTTTCCTCTTTTCATCGCTTCCTTATTACTCTCTTTCCTTCCTTATTCTATTATCATGAGTTCGGCATGCAACTTCCCATATCTTCCTATCCGTCTTCTCCTCCCTCTCTCTCTCTCTCTCTCTCTCTCTCTCTCTATCTATCTATCTATCTATCTATCTATCTCTATCTTTTCCTTTTCCTCTCCTTCCAATTATCTTTTTTTACTCCCTCTCTATTTCTATCTTTGCTCTTCTTTCCTCCCCTTGATGCCACGATACTCAAACTCACTAATATCTCCGATAACATTTCTAATCAAACACCTCCTCCTTCCTCTTGACACCTACTCGAACCGAACCTCAGTTATTTTCTTCTTTTTAATTCACCAAACAAAATATAATGAAATGGTATTGACTGACGACAAGCGGTTGTGAATACATTTTCGATGGGATCCAGGACAAACAAAATGACGAGAAAACACCCTTTACTTGTCAGTTTGAGAATGACGGCAAAAGCCACAACAACATCATCAACAACAACAACAACAATAATAATAATAATAATAATAAGAAGAAGAAGAAGAAGAAGAAGAAGAAGAAGAAGAAGAAGAAGAATGTCGCGTTTGAAACTAAAAAAAGAATTTGCACGTTTTTCGAAGCCCTGAAAAAATCATCTGTTTTATTTTTTCCAGTTGATGAAATGTAAATAACATATTATAACTGTGCTCTTTCTTGGGTTAGTTAGTGTGTCCGTTGTGTCTTGAAAAATAATGGACTATTTCGTTTTGATAGTGAGGAAATATGGAAAAGACATATCAGAGAGGCTCTTTGGTTTCAGTAAGAAAGGAAGAAAGAAAGAAAGGAAAATAAATTAATGTAGAAGAGGCGATAATGCTCTCGTGTGTTTAACGTCTGCTTCAGTCAAATGGTAAAACTCCGTTCATAATTATGATTGCTCTTGTAATATTATGTAAAGTAAATATTCAATGAGTCAATAGAAAAAATTCCATAAATGTAGTCGTGAAACTCGCAAGGAACTTATTGGGTCATGATTTTAAGAATTATGATTTGAAAAACTGTGAAATTTTCACAAGTATTTCTAATTATTATAAGTAGTATAGTGTTATATAGGAATAAAGTGTCGCAGCCGTCACTTGAGTTTAATTTATGTAACATTTTTATAATAACAATATATTAACTTATAATTTATATAACGTTTTTATAATCATATATTAACTTATAATTTATATAACGTTTTTGTAATAACAGTGTATTAACTTATAATTTATGTAACATTTTTATAATAACAATATATTAAATTATAATTTATATAACATTTTTATAATAATATATTAACTTATAATTTATTTAACATTTTTATAACAACAATATATTAACGTTCGAAACGTTAAATATGCTTACATTTAATTTCAATTTTAAATATTATATTATGAATAATTTAAATTTTTAAATTAGTTTTAACTTGCATATGAGATACTTTTGATAGCAGACACAGAAAAGGAAACTGTAGGATATACTTTTGAAAGGAGTAAAGGAAAGCGAGAAGAAAGGACTAACCATCAATATTAAGAAGACAGAATGTATGCTTGTCATCATGAGGAACCACACAAGATGCGAATTACGAATTGGAGATTCTAAAATCAATTAAGTCTGAAAGTATTTTATCAGTGGATTGAAAACGTAACACCGAAATATGAAGGTGCATAGGAATAGCGAAAGATGCCTTCCAAAAGCTAAGTAAAGTATTAAGAAACAGGAAAAGTTAATTAAAAACTAAGATAAGTGTATTGATTTGTTATGTAATATCAGTCCTCCTATATGGCAGTGAATGCTGGCCAATCTCCTCCAGATGAAGAAAAAACCTTGAAGCAACAGGAATGAAGTTCTACAGAAGGATGCTGAGGATACCATGGACTGAACATGTGAGTAACAAGGACGTTTTAAGGAAAACGGAAACAAAAGTGACATATACTTAGAATCAAAACTGACAACTGAAATGTCTTTAAGGCACATAATGAGGAAAGAATGCTTAGAAAATTTGACACTCGCAGTACATACTGAAGATGAGAGAAGAAGGATACGGAGAGTAACCTACCTAACAAGATTGGGTAAATGATTGGCAGAACACGGACTAAATAGATGGTGAAAAGACAAATCCTGCTAAGAACTACAAAAGATAAGAAATTGGGGAGAGACATGATCACATAGGGCTCTATAGAGACACGGCACATCGAAGGAGCGTTTTAACTTAAATGCCTCAGGCATTTTATATCCTGTCCTGTAACAATACCGCAAATTGCTACAAAACATTAACCTGAAAACACGAGTCACATGCTTAAATAACCTCCTTCAGACACAGCTCATAGAAGAAATTGAAGAGAAAATAATCACATAATCAAGATGTTGACTTCCCACACTACTTCAAACAAAAGGTTAGGAAGGAAGCCTCCATCAACAGGGATGGTGCAGAGGTCGCACCTCCAAAATCTATTATACGCCCCTCTCCCGAATCTATTAGGTTGGTGCAAAAATAATGTCGTTTTTTTGACGTTCAACTTCATGTGAGAAAACGACATTATTTTTGCACCAACCTAATATCATACGAGCCCCCCCCCCGATTCTACTACATCTCAATTTTCATAAAGTAGTATTCATATAAAATACCCATTTTATTGTAACATAATAACAATAAAAGAAGCATCTATATAATAAATGCTAATGTTAATGTGTCATTGTGTCACACTTTTTCACTTTGAAAGGACACAACTCTAACTTTCAATAGCTCATTTCAAATAAAAAAAACTTACTGTTCTCAAATTACAGTATTTCAAAATATTTTCAACTTAACCCCCTTGAATCTGTAACCCAACATATCATAACATTTTGGAATCAGACTGACTCCGTGAAGAAATAATAAACATTCCGGGCCGGTTACGGACCTTCAATTCTGAAATTTGGGATTCCCAAGTTTTCATCACTGCGATTGTTTTCGGTGATTTTTTTACGTGATTTTTTGCGACGAATGCTTTTTGTACGATAACAATATTTATAACTTGGAAATAAATTTCGTAATGGTCGACATTAATCGTGAAACCCAGCAAGAGTCACCCATGAAATAAAAATAATTTTTTGTACGGAAATCAAGAACCTACGTACATCAAATTGTCTTTAAATTAAACGGCGGTAGAAGAATTGAAGTTGAACTTTAAAAGGTAAACTTAAATATTAATCCAATACTTAATGCAGCGATCAATTTTGAGTTCTTCTGTAGTTTATTACCGCCTATCGCATCTAATCCTCCCTACCTATTATGATGAAGGCCCAATCAAGAGCCCTTCGCAGGAGCTAGCTTAAATGCTGCCCGATAGAGCGGCTTTTAAGCTAGTATACAATATAAGCCAACAATTCCACTAGAAAATAAATACATTGTATCTAAATACAAATTAGAGACATGTCATAGTAGATAATCCTATCTTAAATAAATTTAAATAAATCAACAATGGTCTGTCTATATTTCTGAGATGAGGTATTATGTACAGTATTTACATTAGTCGGACTATTGTCCTCATCTTTGTCGCCATATTCGTCACAACGTTTCGGCCGAAATAAAGGGTTCGGTTCGAAATTCCAACCACCTGAAGAAGGCCGGAGCGTACAACGGCCGAAACGTTGTGACAAATATGGCGACAAAGATGAGGACAATAGTCCGACTAATGTAAATACTGTAAATCAACAATGGTTTGCAGCAATTTTTAACATCAACTTGAAATTTTTTTCTTAAAACGTTGAATTTGAACACATTCAACATTATGGATAAAAATTAGTGAATCTTATATAATGTTTTTTCGTTACTTAGCATGAGCAAAACAAATTCACAGACTTGGACAAAAAAAAGACCCCAGAATGATGACAAAATCTGAGGAAGTTTTTAATGTTTAATAGTCATTTGTGCTTAGATTAATTTGTAACGTATATAAATGTAGGTAGAAAAAAAAAGCCAATGTTGATCAGATAAAAGATAACGAATAAGGAACGCACAAAGCACCCCCTGGGGCCTTCAATCAGGCTTGGCCCCTCCTTCAGGTCAGAGGGATTGGTGTAGTACGCAGCAGCCCTGCCCATCAGTACTGTAAGGAGTGATAACACTTACTGGACTTGAAAAACTTATTTTCCTGAAAGATTGTTTTAATAGAAAAAATTTATAAATTTCAATTGATAACAGCATTGGCTGCACGGTCAATGAAGGTCTAATGTTTCCTTATAAGTAAACGTCTAATATTGCCATAACTATTGGCATTACTCTGGGACTTCGCCATACACTCCAACCGTACTTATACAGTTTAATACAAACAATTCAGCGAAAAGATTTAAGAATTAATATAAGGATATCCATTCTCCTATATGGATGTGAAACGTGGACACTGTTGGCAGAAACAGAGAGAAAGATCCAAGCGTTTGAGAACAAATGCATGAGAAAGCTCCTTGGCATCTTCTACTGGGAACATAAAACCAATGAATTTGTGCGGAAAAGGGTTGAAAGATTTTTGGCTACCGGGAACCTCTTCACGCCATTATCAAACGGAGAAAATGGTGTGGTTTGGGCACATTACAAGTTGTGCCCTGTAATGTGCCCAAACCACGCAAGACCATCATGCAAGGCACCGTTGAAGGTGGACGTAGGAGAGGACGCCAGTTCAAAAATTGGTTGGACAATGTGAAACAATGGACACGTATGACTATACCAGATTTACTGATGGCCGCCGTTGTTAGACCGTTGGGGAGATTCAATATGGCTTATGCATTCGGATCCCCCTACGATTACAAAGTCAAGGAGATGATGATGATGATGATGATGATGATGATGATGATGATGATGATGATGATGATGATGGTGGTGGTGGTGGTAGTGGTGGTGGTGATGATGATGATGATGATGATGATGATGATGATGATGATGATGATGATGATGATGATTTTGATGATGATATTATAACTGAAATTAAAAGAATAAGTTATTTAAACGCAACCATTATTCTAGTAGTTCTAAGAGCGCCAGGAATGATTAAGAATACTGATAAATTGTGAAATTTTCAGAAAATACAACTTCATCTGATATACAAAAAATATGCTAATAACATTATGTGTCGCTGTTTCTTCTAAGTTGTACGTAAACTCTAAACTTCTAACGCTTCCACCTAAACTCTAAAATTTATTCTTCTATTGGGTTTCTAACATATATATATATATATATACAGAGTGTAACAGCAAAAATGTCAAAATCGTGTAACAGCATAATTGTCCACCTCACAAAATGTTTAATATCTACAAAAACGCTAAGCTGATTGAGTTTCTTTGTTACGTGGTTTCAGATAAGACGTTTAGCCATCTTGACACCATCTGTTGTAAAAATCACTGAAAAACGCTTTGAGTTATTCAGATAGAATGTGAACAGGTAAAAATCATTTTGTGTCAGCCCCACTGTCTTCCCAAATAAGCAAAGGTGAGAGAAAAAAAAGATCATTCAGGCCTTCAGTAATGGTACCAACATTCATACTCTGGCTTCCATTTTCAAAGTTCATTCAAGAACCATCAACAGAACGGTGAATAAGTTTGAAAAAGAGGGAACATTTGAGAGGAAAACTGGATCAAGAGATCACAACAGGAAGAGGGATCATCATTTCAACTTAGAGCTAAAGAGATCAATTAGAAAAGATAAAACTCAACCCATAAGACGTTTGGTACGTGAGAGAGGAGTTTCAGCAATGACAGTCCAAGGAGCAGTAAAAAAAGACTTGAAAATGAAATCGTACGTGATACCTGTGAGGCACCTTGTTACTCCAGGACAGAAGGTCAAAAGGTTAGAGGGCAAAGATCATCTTGAATAAGTTAGAAAATGATCCGGGAATATATATATATATATATATATATATATATGTGTGTGTGTGTGTGTGTGTGTGTGTGTGTGTGTGTGTGTGTGTGTGTAAGAATTGAAATTAAGTTCTTATATATATATATATATATATATATATATATATATATATATATATATATGAGAACTTAATTTCAATTCTTTATGAGGTTCCGATCCTTAGCTATAATTAATAATTAATGATGAACGAAGATCCTCTTGAATAAGTTGGAAAATGATCCTGGAATATATATATATATATATATATACTAGTTGTAATCTTATAAATATAAGAAATTATACTCGTCCGGAAAACCTTCGGTTTCTTGATTTGCAAATAAACAAACCAATACCAAAGGGGAAAAAATGGTACAAAAAAAGAAAGAACAGAGAACATGTACGTCAGCCGAAAATAATCGTCTAGCTTGAAAGTTCAGAGTCCAATGAAAAAAAAACAATACGAGCAACAAAAATAACTAAATAAAGTGCTCGATACGCTAAGTAGAGCAAACCTAAATTAAACCTAAAGAGCCAGACTAACCTACCATGGTTTCACCTAAGCGAATCGTCAGGGAATTCTGGCTTGATGAGCTTCCGATCCTTAGCTATGGTTAAAAAATGATGAATATGTCATTTTCGTTTATGATCACTTTCATCACGATTCTTCTGATAAGCTTGGAGAGTAATTATACATTCTTATTGCTCAAAGTAGAGTCCGATAGTGTTATAAAACCTCGGAGAATTCCAGTAAGATATCTTTAATCATTTCTATAAAACAGTTCAAAGCTTAATCTAACAAATGGATAATTTTGCTTTTACACTATTTAGAGAATTTTACTGTTGCACCCGCTATATGCTGAAGCCTCGCGTCGATTTCGACGTATGAGGATCCGACAACGGCATTCTAAAGTCTTTTCATTCTCTTTCACTTTCATTCGTCTCTTACGTCTTAGTGGCGTTCTCGCTTTGCTTGGGATGAATTGATTAAAAAAAAACATCTTAAGAAAAACTTAGAATAGGAAGTGGGAAATCTCTGACGTAGCCTATACTTAATAGCGTGGGCAAAAATCTGAGAGGGCAAAAAATCTGAACACTTTATGCTTGCAAAGCTCTGATTTGAAACCAGAAACAGAAGGGGTTATCCTAGCAGCACAAGATGAAAGCTAGCTAATAAAATGTTACCATGGCTCATACGTTTCGTCAACTTCGTCTGATTTTGTGAAGTCGGTCGGGTTGAAAATCTTTCAACCCTGGCTTTTATATAGATTGCGCTGGAACAAATGTCCTGTTTCAGTAGATAGCGTTTGAATACGTGGCTTCAATATATGAAATTTATGATATATATACATATTCTCAAAGGTGACATTTCAATGCGTGTTTCTGCCTGATTAGTATATACTAGCTGTGAATTTTAATGTTTTTCCTTATAAGTGAAAATGAGACACATTTTCGTTATTTGATACTCTTTAACTTCCGGAAATGGAAAACCGCTGTACAAACAGCAAAAGAGATTTATAGTGATGGTGCCATAGCTGAGAGTATTTAACATAAGTTGTTGCTAGATTTAAAAGTGAAAAGTTTGATCTGGAAGACCAACGGGTTTGCAGTTGGTTATGATGACCAAATCAAAATGCTGATTAAATATAATCCAGATGAGACAACGGGGGGACATCACACATACACAATATGAGTGTTATAAGACCTTCAAAAACATTTAGATGCGTGAATACGGGCTTGGAAAATCTGATAAACAAAGGACTGATTGAAGGCAAGACAGAGAAAGGAAAACAACGTATAACAGCTTGAGTAAATGGATGGTCGAACAGGGTTTATGCCAGTAGTTTCCAATAGACGCGGCGCGCCTTATAGGTGCGGCGGAAGAGGATAGCAGGTGAGGCGGAATGACTGAAAGAAAATCAAATATTTTAGAAACAGTTTTAAAAAAATCATATGCTAAAAATAAATAGGATTTCAAAATTTCAAATATTAATATGGACTACCGTATTTTTCGGCTTATGAGACGCTGCGGCTTGGAAGACACACCCTAATATTGGAAAGAAATTTATAAGAAAAAAATTCATTCTCATACAACACATTCACCCTGCGTCTCTCACATACTGGCGCCACGTTTACATTAATCACTCGTCCGATTTTGTTAGTATGGCAAACTAGTCAAGAGCAGAAATGCTCCCGCCGCTACAAGTAAACAGGGCATGTTTAAGCTTGTGGCTCGGCTCCAGGAAGGTTTATAGTCTCCGAAATACTTGTAACAACTAAGTACTGAGGTTACATCATATGAAAGGCTGAATTAGATAGATAGCTAACATTATAGTGTAATGAGTCAACATACAAATCTACGTCCCTATCAGTCAGGCCAATTAGCTGACCGTCCAAGTTTACTTGAGCCTGGGCGTTTCCTTACATTCATCTTGGAAGACGTACACGTATGTTTTTTTTGGTATTTTTTAGGAAAAAAGCGCGTCATGTAAGCCGGAAAATACGGCACTTGTAATTGCGTGCGTGAGCCCGAGTATAAATAGTTATGAATAATTAGTGAGCGATTTTATCATTGGGGTATTTTTGCATTATATCAAGTATTATGAATATAGTAACTAGGGTCCGCAAATTGGAGGAGAGAGTCATCAATGATAATGTTCTGACTTCGAATTCGCGGTTACCCCCCCCTCTCTCTCTCTCTCTCTCTCTCTCTCTCTCTCTCTCTCTCTCTCTCTCTCTCTCTCTGGACCTTCTTTGCCGTAGAATTGCTTGCGCCTTTTCGCAGAGCCTTTCACAATGATTTTCAGTTTTGACAAATATCAAAAACCAAAAAAGGAAACGGCTTCTTTGTGTTGATGAGATGAGACTTTTAACTCCTTTATATTAAGCCTAATATAAAGGAGATTACCCATCAAAAACAAGCTCATGCCTTTCTTTAAAGTTGTGTACTTTAATCACATTATAAGTTATTTTGTTATATATTATATTTAATGCACTATTAGTCGTTGTTCTTTTTATTTTTAAATGTACTTTTTTATTTTTGAATGTACTTTTTATCACATAAAATTTGATGAGGCGCGAGTAAATTTTAATTCCAAAAATTCGGCCCAGAAAAAAAAAAGATTAGGAACCACTGATTTAGGAAAAATAGCAGAAAGAGAAAATTTATTAAGATCTACAAGTGACAGGAAGTTGTAGAGTGCCATGATCACTTACGTGCCGAGGGGACATGGCACATAAAAGGAAGAAAAATCTTTACTGTGACTGCGGGCCTTACGATTTAACGGAAAAATGGAACACATTTCCATCTGTGATCCTCTGCTCAAACGCAAATGGCCAAAGAGCCACTTAAGGTAGTGGGTTACTGCTCTTCGTGTAGCATGAATGTAAGAGAAGGCAATAAGTGCAGTTCATGAGGTCATGCAGAAAAGATAACGGTTCACCCTACTCTTGAAGAGGCTAAAATCGTAGTGATCGGGGAAACAGACTGCCAGAGTCTATTCCACAGAGCAGCATTTCTTGGGTAGAAGCTGTCCTAGTGTAACTTCCTTCTTAAAAACGGAATACGAAGGGAATGAGGATGATTGGTACCAGCTACAAAGATCAGGGCTGTAAGTAATGTAGCTCTTCAGAATACTTGCCATGGAAAATCTGTGGGGAAAGAGGTTGTGGGGTGGGAAATAATTAATCACTGCGTAGACGATTTTGAACTCTATCAAGTGAGGCCTGGGGATCAGCTCCAGCCCAGGTATGGCAGCAATACTCCATTTTTGGTCTGATCTGGCTCTTGCAGAGATAAAGTATATAGCAGAGGGAGTCAGATACTTAGCGGGGAGACAAAAATGGACCGCCCGTTTTTCCAGCATCTTTCGCAATAGATCATATATGTGATTTTCGGGTTGAGGGGTCCCAATAGACGTTAAAGGAAAAGATCCTGTTTGAGAGAAAACGTATCCATCATGATAGGTTAAAGTTCAGGATCTGCTTGGCGATGGTGAAACGTTACTTATTTGGCTTTGGGCGTATTGAATTTTAAAAATCAGTCCTTTTTCCCCCATTGAACCGCCGGAGCTCGGTCAGAGGAGATGTCAGCTGCCAAGTTCTGATCATCCAGATTGGAAGGACTCTGTGCATTAGGAGGTGCTATTGTAAAATCAGACATTAAATTCTGACAATACTGTTCCCAGTGTTACGCTCACGTGCGATAAGATAGACAATATGTTTCGCACACGCGGTGGTAACAAAAAAATATAAAAACTTGAAATGTGATTATTGGTAATGAGACAATTTATTTACATTAACAACATAAAAATTAACAGTTAACAAACATGAATACAAAAGCTAACATAATGGATTTTAGGAAACTACTATCTTTTGCCTAAGGCAGGAACCGAGAAGGTCAAATACGAGGTCAGGTAAGGAGTTCACGAGGAAGAAGGAAGGTAGTTACCTTTTTTTTTGGAATGGACAACCGCTAAGTTTTAAACAGACCACTCTATTTTTACAAGAATTCAAAGACAATAATAAAATAACATTCTTTGGTCAATGAAAAGTTCAAAATATCTATTTACCACTGGTCCCAGGAGGGTTTCCTGCAGACGTTCCGTGGCTGGAGAAAATGTAGAAGGATTCTTACGGTTGGACTTTGTATCCGTGAATCGACCGGAGTCAGCTTGGCGACAGCAACTTACAAACTGTCTGGGTGCCTTTGAAAAACCTATTTATAGGGGACCGAAACAACTAGGTAGAATTTTCTGGGACCTTCTAAAGCGTTCTCGATTTTTCTAGAATGTTCCAAAAGCTATTTACTGGGATCGAAGCTATTTAGTGAATTAAAACTTTTTGGATTTTATTACTGGGACAATCTAGAGTGGCCTATTATACATTTAAACTTTTTAGACATTTGTAAACAAAACTTAATTTCCGTTTTAAAAATCTTGCAAAATAACATATTTGAAGCGTTATTTGAGGGAAATTAGCAAATTTAAAGTTAAACTGATTTGAAAAAAATATTACTTACTTATAGCATAAAATGTTGTATACAAGCATTTCCTAACCACCTAGTTTTGTTTTTCTGACGTGTTAATCGATTTATTGACGGCGGATTGACAGCCGAACGTGTTCATCGTTAAGTATGGTGTAGCAGAAGCAGACGATAAATTTTTTACGGTTTTATTTTGTTTTGTTTTTCTCGTAAGAGGAGACAACCATTAAAAATCGTGACCTTAAAAGTACATTTATCGGTTTGCACATCCATACTTCAGAAATTCTGCATCTAATTGCATATATAAAAACAAACCGAAATTCTTTTTAAAATAGTCGGGATTTTCAGATTGTATTAAGCTTTAAAATATATGACCAGTACATATAATTTTTCTTAATAACAATATTCCCTAAGAATTATCTCATCAAAATTAAATTTTGAAAGATTCAAAAACTTTACAAATTATTCAATTTTAAATTGTAAACAATAGTAAAAAATGAAAACAAATCTTGTAAAAATTCACTTTTCATCGAAATTTTTTCCTCAAACATTATTGTTTTAAATATATATTATTCATGAAAGCAATTAAAAACACCTCTAATTAAATATTGTTTTACAACGTTTTTTTTTATTTTTCGATTCAGAACAAATTTTCGTCAGTGATTTAAATCACTTCAAAAAATTCTGCTTTTAACTAATATAGTCACTAAAAATTATCTCGATGAATTTCGCAAGCTTTCATAAAATTAAGTGAGAGGGAGAAACACATGTAAAATAAAAAATATTTTTACCAAGATTTTCTAATTCGTTTCTCAATAAGTCCTGGATATTAAACTCCGATAATTATTTGATTTTTGCAAGAATTTTCAAATTAATGTGTCTGTCACCGCAAAAAGGAGACGAAAATTTGCTATGCGAAAAGTTAGTGCAACCGCTGATGCAAAAAAAAATTAATCAAAATTTCAAATGTTCTAAAAAGGAGTAAAAAATTTAATTAAATAATCAAAAAGTACTTTGATCCTTCCTCTTAATGATAATATAACGACTTTGACGATAAAACTGTTTTCTTTACGTTTGGATCATGTTTTCTGTATGCTGATTTTTTAACGATATCGTGGAGGTACCTAGATTAAAGGCAGAAATCGATGAAAAGAGTCTGGAATAGGCCAATCAGAAAAGTGTCGTTTCTCATTAGGACAACGCCAGATCTCAGATCACTCTCCTGACCCAGCCGAAATTACTCCCGTGTCAATGGTATGTCCTACTGTACCCAGTAATCAACTGATTTTCATTTTCGGATTGGCACTTATTTCGATACCTAAAAGACTTTTGTTAATGGGTAAAACATCTATGCGCTGGTAATCTGTAAAAAGACATTTAGACCATAGCCCAGAATATATATATATATATATATATATATATATATATATATATATATATATATATATATATATATATATATATATATATATATATTTGTCAGAGCTAATTTAGACCAGGAAACATTCGTATTAAAATGTTCTTAATACACATCTAAAGAAAATAAAAATTTAACGTGCAGAGCTGTTAAATTTAAAATATTTGATCATCCAATTAAATGGTTCCTAATGCTAAATGATTTCCTGGTAAAGTAATTGGCTTATCTCCTAAATTTTTAAGTATGGGCACACACACACACACACATATAATATATTTATACATATATATATATATATATATATATATTTATATTTGCTGGACTTTCCTGTCGATTTCGACGTATGCGAATTCGATAGCCTCATTCACTTTTTATGTTTGTGTTGTATGTGACACTTCAGTCCCGCTAGTGACCTGCATACAAGCCCACCTATTGTGCAACAGCGAGAATCTCGGGACATCGCAACAGGAATATTTGCTAACGCTTTTTGCTGTTATCTTTTGTCTTGTATATATATATATATATATATATATATATATATATATATATATATATATAGTTAGGTAATGTTTGGTAATCCGTATAGATAATCCTAAGTGGGGATGTAAACCAAAGAGCTCAATGTCAAAACAAAGCAAATATTAATTTAATTAGAAAACAGACAACCTTAAGGATCCGTTGATTATATTTTATTTCCCCAGGAAGGTGTTTTTCCTGGTTCCTCGGATCACAAAAAACACCTTCCTTGATAAATAAAATACAATCCATGAAGCCTTAAGGTTGTCTGTTTTCTAATTAAATTAAAATAATTATATTAATGTTCACCCAATACAAGCCCCAAGTGCCACTCAAGGCAGGTGGTTACTGTGTCAAGTTGTATTAGTGTAAGAAAGCGCAGGAGAACTGGAAAGACACCTAATTATAGAGTTACAAATGTCAAGATTTAATTAGCGAATAAAATTTCAGCGTTCAGCCGGAGACGTTAGAATTAGTGAGTTGAAGTAGACTTTAGAAGGAACCCGAAACCCAGTCCTGAACGGGAAACAAGAGATAAAAGCAAACCTTAATAAAATTAATTATGAATACAGAACAAATATTTTTTAAATACTTACAGTAGATAACTTTAAATATCGAGGTTTGTACTAATAGTTCTAATACTTATTTCTTAAAAACTCTCGACAACACCATACTTAGTCACCTCGCCTGAAGCGTTAGTCAAGCCACTCACAGTACTCACTCGGCGTTCTTCACTTCACAAGTAAAAAGAAAAATTAAACTTTCAAATGAACACAGCAATTTTGTCTTTGAAAATGATGGACACTACAATATTTGTCTCGAAATAAACAACACCCGATAATGACATTGTGCTATGTCGAAAGTACTCAGAATAAAATAATACGTATCAACACGGTGATTTCTCTCTTCCTTTAACGACACCAAAAACGTTGTCCGTAAATATGAAAGGATCCAATTGAAAATAAGTAGACAAACTTGTCTAAATTATCCAATGAAACATATCTCAATGAATTGTGTAATGTTGGAGCGTGCAAGTCGCAACGCTAAAGTTCAAATATTTCAAGTAAGAATATTTATATGAATTTTGTAATTTGGTAAATCCACGAATTGTTTTATTATAAGTGTTTTTCAGTTAACATGACATGATCTAAGTAGATAGTTCAATTAACAGAGTGATATGTCTTAGTAGTTTTTTCTCAGGAATTCTTTACTGCGGATCAATTGTTTTTCATGAACATAATAAAATAGGCAGCATATATTTTATATTACACAACCGTTAATAAATAGCTCATTCTTAAAAACATCTTTCGGTCTGCAGCACATTTATTTTATCTTCCAGTTTTGATTCTAAAGGGAAAAAATACAGCCTGATGATGGAAGTCTTTGAAAGTACTAGCTGAATTTAAAAATACACCATATCCATTTTATACATAAGGATCTCATCATTCAGTGGATTATTAGTATTATAATGCTTATAATTATGTCTACTAGCGAAGGGATTTCGCCAATAATTGCAATAATATTGCTAATTAATTCAAGGTATGATTAACACTTTGTAATGTAAAATATATGCTGCCTATTTTATTATGTTCATATATATATATATATATATATATATATATATATATATATATATATATATTATGAAATTGACTAAATCCGACAATTATATTAATATACATATATAAGATATGTAAATAACGCATAACAATATATATATATATATATATATATATATATATATATATATATATATATATATATATATATATATATATATATATTACTTTAGATTTGTGAATATTAATTTTTATATTAAGCATAAAGGGAGATTACTGGTTCTTTTTAAAAAACAATTTATAAAAAATTAATCTTGATTTAGCAGTTATTTGTTTTTGTGCATACATGTAACTATCAATTGATTTCTTTTGTTTAATAAACTAAGGTTATATAAGTGTTTTAATTTTTCAACAAGGCATAAATTGTATCTATCGTCTTTCCCGTTGAAGGATTTGGCTTCAACTAAAATATCCCACGCAATAATGGGTGTATAACCACCATTCTTTAATTGCCAGAAATATTTTGAGAGAGCAGTGCTGTTTATGTATCTTACATGTATCTTAAATTGCTCAAAGTCATACGTTGATGGTAAAAACGAAATTTCTAAGGAACTTTAGTGGAACCAAAATAAATTTGACCTTGTTACTGGAATATATACTAGGTCGGTATTGAATATTAACAGTCATACACGGGCCGTTTAAGGAACAGATCATATTTTTTCGGCATTTATTTTTTTTTTTAAACTTTGTTGGACATGTATCTGTTCAATATATCATAATATTGTTATTTTGGGATATGGATTTATCGATGTTACTAACGCAGCAATAGCTGATCTTAACATTATTCTTGTTAAAAAAACCTCTTTAGAATTGCTTATGAATTAAATTTAGGAAACATCTTCCGATATTCTTTTGAACATTACGATTAAAAGGTGAGTTAACGCATATTATATTACGTTTTGAATTGTGTTTTAAGTCTCCAGTTTAAAGTTTAAAAAAATAACTCTGGGACCTTTTTCGCATGTCTATTAAAACGATTTTTTGTTTGTTTGTTTTTTTTGTTTTGTTGTTGTTTGTGTGTGTGTTTGTGTGTGTGTGTGTGTTTGTGTGTGTGTGTGTGTGTGTGTGTGTGTGTGTGTGTGTGTATGTGTGTGTGTGTGTGTGTGTGTGTCGTTGCGGTGGGGGTAGTGGCTTCTCAGCGCAGACATTTTATAACTAATTATACTCGGAGCGTGAAAACAAAAACCTTGTCGAAGCGATTCACAAAAACATTACCTGTTTCCATGATAACAAGCACTCCTGTCACCGTTACAGTCGCAAATTAACCCTCACATTCTAATAATGACATACAGCAACTCAGCACGGGGCACCACTCTCAGGTGGTAGACAGGTGCGCATGTCCATCTGGGTCCTCATTGCATCTACATAGGGGTACTTTCCCTAATGGAAGCAAGTCTGGAAATCTTTTTATACTTGAGTTGTTGTTATTGTCGCTGTTTTTTTTTTATTATTATTATTATTATTATTATTATTATTATTATTATTATTATTATTATTATTATTTCTTTTAATCTCGGTATACCGCAGTGGTTGATTTTCGCAACTTGCGGTTGGCCATTAGAAATTTGAGAACCCAAGAGATTGCGACGACAGGAAAATAAATAAATAAATAAATAAAAATGCAAGAAGATGCAAGATTTTTTTTTTTTTTTTTTTTTTTTAATGATGAAGCCAAAAAGTTTATTGGAGAAAAGAAGAGAAATATGGCCGGTGTTGAGATGGTGGCTCGTTGATCGTAACAATAAAAAGCTGCGATGTAATTGCAGTGTATTTCTCAAGATAATAAATGGGAGGGGAAACTTGTCACGGCAAATTTTGCACGGTCTGTTTCGCTAAAGTTCTATTTAAAGTTTTTTTTCTTTCTTTTTCTTTTTCTTTTTTCTTCCTTTTCTTCTTTTCTTTTTCCTTTCTCTTTGATTTGATTTTATAGTTTACTCTCTTTTTCTTCTGCTCTCATTTCTCACAACTATATCACGTTGAAAAACCGGTTCTTTCCCGATCACCAAAGTTAAGCAATGTCGAATATTGCCAGTACCTAGATGGGTGACTGCTTGGTAATACCAGCTGCTGCAAGCTTGGATGTGCGTGAGGTGTAATGGATAACGGCTAGAAATGATAAATCAGAGATCCAAGTCCCAATTCCAGTCGGGTTCGTTACTCTTTCATTCTTTCTTGGGAAAGTTAAGAATCCGCTATTTCTCCCCTCAACTATGGGTTAAATAGTAAGACTTTTATCGAAAAATCATTATTACCTCCAAAGAATTGCTAACACAATATTCACTAGCAGAAATTTTTTTTCATCCAAATATGTTTCCGCTTTAAAATAGCCTAGGAAGGGTTGATAAGCCGTAAAAAATAAACCAAAAAATCAATCATTCTTTTCTTTTCTATTTTCCACTTTCCCTCCCTACTATCAATTGTTTTAAATTCTCTTTATTTTTTTAATTCAATCTCTTTTCTTCCTTTTTTTCTTCCTTTTTTCATTCATTCTTTCTTTCTTTCTTTCTTTTCCTTCCTTTATGTTCCTCTTTCCCTTTCTTTCATTATCTTCTTTTACTTTCTCTTTGCTTTTATTTCTTTTAACGCTTATTCATTTTTTCTTTCGTTATTTCTTTATTTGTATATATACATATATATATATATGTGTGTGTGTGTGTGTGTGTGTGTGTGTGTGTGTGTGTTAAACATACGCACATCCTTTTTTATCTTTTTCATTTATTTTTTTCTCTCACTCTCACTCTTTTCTCTTCTCTCTTCTCTCTCTTTCCTTTTCTCTCTTTCCTTTTCTCTCTTTCCTTTTCTCTCTTTCCTTTTCTCTCTTTTTGTCAATTTCTTTCTTTATCTCTCCCCTGCTTTCTTGATTTCTTACCCTCTTGTTTTCTCTGAGACATTTTCCTCGCTATTTCACATCTGCCTTCTTTTTTATTTGCCACTTTCCTTCCTTTTTTTTAAATCTCTCTTTTACTTGATTTTGACTTTTAAACACTTTATTTCTCTCTCACTTTCTTACCACTTATTCTCATTTTTTTATTTTTCATTTCTCTTATTCTTTATCACTCTCTCTTCCTCTCTCTTCTATTTTTCTTTTCTTTTCTTTTTTCTCCCTCTTATTCTTTTCTTCATTTTCTTTCTCTCTCTTTTTTACACTCTTCTTTCTCTCGATCTTTCTTTTTTTAAAACTTTATCTTCCTTGAGATTTTTTTTTCTTCTTCTTTGAATTGCTATAAAAGTCATACAAAATTAGTGGAGTGGTTTCCATTCAAGCCAAAAGAAAACCCCTGCCCTCATTTTGCATGCTTTTGACTTCAGAATTCTTCTTCTTCTTGATAGGATGTTGCCCAAGCCTAGAAATAAATAAATAAATAGATAGATAGATAGATAGATAGATAGATAGATATTGAAGAAATTGGGATAGATAGATAGATAGATAGATAGATAGATAGACTACCCTGATATTTAACCCACCGAAGAAGAAATGGGTTCACGCATTTTCCAAAGGTATTTAGTGCAAAAGCGAATGCTTGAAACCATCACGGAATTTGAACTCGACTCGCCGATTTCGTTTTCAGCTCTGATTATCATTACGCTACCCATACATACACTCTCTCATCATCTCTTTTATCTCCCTTTCCTTTCTCTTTTTTCCTATGTACTTTTTCTACACTCTCTCTCTCTCTCTCTCTCTCTCTCTCTCTCTCTCTCTCTCTCTCTCTCTCTCTCTCTCTCTCTCTCTCCTTTTGTTTTCCTACCTTAGTTTTCTGCCTTTTATTTTCGATTTTTCTTTTTCTCTCCCCGACTCATTCTCTCAATTTTCATCTTTTTAAAAATGTATAATCCCATAGTTGAACCTATTTTTTATTTCCCTTTTCATTCCATCTCACACGCTAACCCGATTCTCAAATCCTTTTTTTTCCTTTGTATCTACCACATTTTGGCGCCTACAAACACCTATAAAAATTCCATATGAATATTAGGAAGTTTCACGATGTAATATTACTGGCAGACTGCGGAAGTCGTCCTCAAGCAATCAGATAAGGCATCGCGGCATTTTTTTTGTCTACGATGTGCCAGAGAGCAGTTGGATATTTGCGTCAAATTATAAGTATTTACTTTGTTCGGGGAGACGTAAATGTTGGTCATTTGGATCTGAGCGTAACAGTAATTATTTAGTTCTGCGATACATAAATATTGGTTGTTTATATTTGAGCCTATAAGCATTTATGTCGTTCAAGAATAGGTAAATAATGATCAGTATAATGTAAGACACATAGATAGATAGATAGATAGATAGATAGATAGATAGATAGATAGATAGATAGATAAGGAACAGACTGAGATAGATAGATAGATAGATAGATAGATAGATAGATAGATAGATAGATAGATAGATAGATATGGAACAGACTGAGATAGATAGATAGATAGATAGATAGATAGATAGATAGATAGATAGATAGATAGATAGATAGATAGATAGATAAGGAACAGACTGCGATAGATAGATAGATAGATAGATAGATAGATAGATAGATAGATAAGGAACAGACTGAGATAGATAGATAGATAGATAGATAGATAGATAGATAGATAGATAGATAGATAGATAGATAAGGAACAGACTGAGATAGATAGATAGATAGATAGATAGATAGATAGATAGATAGATAGATAGATAGATAGATAGATAGATAGATAGATAGATAAGGAACAGACTGAGATAGATAGATAGATAGATAGATAGATAGATAGATAGATAGATAGATAGATAGATAAGGAACAGACTGAGATAGATAGATAGATAGATAGATAGATAGATAGATAGATAGATAGATAGATAAGGAACAGACTGAGATAGATAGATAGATAGATAGATAGATAGATAGATAGATAGATAGATAAGGAACAGACTGAGATAGATAGATAGATAGATAGATAGATAGATAGATAGATAGATAGATAGATAGATAGATAGATAGATAGATAGATAAGGAACAGACTGAGATAGATAGATAGATAGATAGATAGATAGATAGATAGATAGATAAGGAACAGACTGAGATATATATATATATATATAGATAGATAGATAGATAGATAGATAGATAGATAGATAGATGTACTTCCAAGCAAAAGCACATCATTGTTATCAGAATAAGCGCTACTTTTTTCTTTTTCTTTTTTAATCATTTCACTCCAAGCAAGACGATAAGGCCATGAAGACATACGGGAGTTGCGAGGAATGGAAGAGAATGAGAAGACTTTGGTGAGGAGAAAGAACAGGATTGCGCAAAACATTTAAATTTTGCATTTAAATTTTTGAAGATTGTAGTTGGCAGGGAAGCACGAAATCTTAAGGGAATTCCACAAGCTAGAAGTGCGAAAAAGGAAACTATTAAAATAGAACTGTCGGTTGCATATAACTAGTTCAACAGTAAAACGGCAAGACTTTAATTGCCAATCTAGTAGCACGCTGCTTAAATCAATGCAGTCGAGACACTAAGAAGAACAGCTCATCAGAATAGTTGCCATGAAAATATTTATAGAAAAGACAAAAGGAAGCCACATCACGTCAGTGAGAAAGTGACTGAAGTCGAGATGCCTGGTGAGGACCGATTACATTGCAGATCCTTCTTTGAATTTTGTCAAGAATCTCGAGACAGGAGCACCAGACGAAACAACAGTATTCCATTCACGGACGAATGGTAGATCTTTAAATGTTCAAGATGGAGTCTGATGAGTAGCACTGACACCTGGATAATTTAATTTTTCGTCTCTGATGCTACCTGGATTTTACTAAAAACAAAATAATTTTCATGCCTGAGGATGACTGAATGTACAGTTGAAAGTACTTGCAGATTTTTAAAAAAAAACTTATACAACTTGTAGTTAATAAAAACAAGGATCATAACATTCATCGAGTGGTTCGTAGGTTAATGCAACTTTAAAATTTTGTTTGCGAAGAGATTTCGCCATTTTATATCATTAACTTTACTAATCTACTTTTTTATGAATGATTCATTGTAATATATATATATATATATATATATATATATATATATATATATATATATATATATATATATATATATATATATATAGTTGTAGCCTCTGTCTGTCGGTTTGTTTGTTATTGAAATCCTCATAGGGTTTTGGTGATAGACCCTCCATAACCATATATATTCTGAAACTACATTACCCAGGGTACTTGGATAAGTATATTTCATTTTGATTAAAAGGGTGTCCGGGGGGAGCACAACGCCCCCACCACTGCAATTACAATCTTAACCTTTTCAAGGATAGGGATAACCGTTTATCTTCCACTCCTATACGCACAAATGGTCTCCTAACTTAACCATCTACCTCGAGTGGCCCCGGGCCTTGCAAAGAGTGGACCTTACTGTAAAAAAAGTACCAGAGAAGATATGACAGCAGTATTCAATACACAGACAAATGATAGATTTATAAATGTGCAAGATGAATCCTGACGAGTAGAATTGTCTGACACTGTGAACCAACTTTACTAGCAGCAGATCTAGCAATTGATTCAATATAATTACTCCACTTCATGTCAATGGAAAAGGGTGAGCCCAAGAAGGCGCAAATAATTGCTCTCTTGCTTTAACGAGATTTAATTCTTTTAATTAAATCTTTTTGTTATTTCTGCTTTGAAAGTTCTTAAGTTTAATCAAAAGTTCTCCTGTATTTTCCAAATATCTGCATGTCGATTTACACTTTGTATAATGTAGCGGAAAGACAACTTGTGTCCAATACAAGCAGTTCCAGGACTTCCCTTGCCGTCGATGACGTCTATGATAACTCTTACGTCCATCGAATGACTTACAATTTAAGCAACAGATTTTACTGCGTTAGCATCAGGGAACTGTAACTTGTAACGCCTGGTGATTCCATTAGCTATTCTGCACACATTGTTGCATAGATTGCAAGTGAAATCAGACTAAACATTATAGTTGTAGATTGTGGCGATGTATGTGACTAATCAATGTCTTCGAAAGGCATTATGCACTGGTGAGTGATTCTTTAGTACCTTTATCTGAGGTGGAACTACGTTCTCCATGTGGATGAACGTTAAAACGCTCGCCTAATTTGCTCGTGTTTTAGACCACTTGGATATGACGCTCCCTGCGGCTGAGTGATTTAAATGCACGCCGGATCAGTGTTCTTTCCCTTACAAAGAAATGCAGGTCCGAACCCTACCAAAGAGCACATTTCTCTTTATTAAGTCAATTCACACTGTTAAAAAAAACAGAGCGTCTACTCAAACACGGATATCCGCTAAAGAAACGTTTAGGCTAATAACGAATAGGGTTTCATGAACACGCATATATACAAAGAAACCCATTCACAAATACTCACATCAGATGTTTCAAAAGATGAAGATGAGTAGGGGAAGGAAAACCTGGCCAGTGTGGTAAAAAGGAGATGAAAAAGATTACTACTACTACTACTACTACTACTACTACTACTACTACTTCTAAATAAACAAAAGGCAAATTCTGTCTGTCTGTCCGTGTTTCTCGGGCTACACTTGCTCTACATAGACATATTATACCTGTTGGGAATCAGGATGATAACGAGATTGAGATAACGAGATTACATTTAACGAGATTCATCAGGATGATAACGAGATTGAAAATCTGCCCTTTCTCTGGTGCTTGAACATCCAGCATTGGGATTTGTGCCCGGATGAGAAAAGAACAGCTAAAAACTTCTAGAAAAGAACAGCTAAAAACTTCAAATTTTAAACTGAAAAAAAATTAGTGCTTTTAATATGTATATTGAGTTTAAAGTAACACAAAAACTTTGTGAAGTTTTTTCTTTTTAATTCAGTTTAAAATATCTCCAAAACTTGAGGAAATCTATTTTATTTCCTCAAAATGCCAAGGTATGAGAGTTAAAATGATAGGTTTCGTGACGTGAGTTTTTGAAGTTCCACGATGTTTGTGATTTGAAGAACTTAACTCAATTAAAGTTCCACCAAGTTTGTGATTTGAAGAACTTAACTCAATTAAAGTTCCACCGAGTTTCTGATTTGAAGATTGTGATTTAATTCAGTTTAAAATATCTCCAAAACTTGAGGAAATCTATTTTATTTCCTCAAAATGCCAAGGTATGAGAGTTAAAATGATAGGTTTCGTGACGTGAGTTTTTGAAGTTCCACGATGTTTGTGATTTGAAGAACTTAACTCAATTAAAGTTCCACCGAGTTTGTGATTTGAAGAACTTAACACAATTAAAGTTCCACCGAGTTTGTGATCTGAAGAACTCAATTTTCGGTCTGAACTGGAATTTTGGCCCAAATCAGTGTTTCATCCCAAATCGGGCTTTCGTCCCAAATCTGTCTTTTGGCCATAATTGGACTTAGAGCCCGAATCAGAATTAAAGTGATGTTTTTTTCTTCAAAATTAACATTGCTGTTTTCTAAGCTGGACCAGAGCTTTCTTTAGTGCAGCTTTTAAGCTAGTATGGAAATAATACCACTTTTGCTACTAATACTACTACCACTGATACTATTACACATGCTCTAATAATTAAATGATATAGCAAAAAAATTGTTTACTAATATATTTAGAAAAAGAATCCTATCAAGTCTAGGGATGTTTCAAAATGCTGTTATGAGATATATACGTCCACCTTCTATTTGCGTTTGGTTTTGGCTTTGAAAATCTTTTTTTTTACTTCTTAATTGCCAGTTCTGACATTTGATAAGAATATTTGCAGGAATTTAAGAAAATAAGAAGTGGAATGAGTCCTTCTATCCTTGTTCATATTAAAAAAAAAATTCATGTGAACGCAAAATTTCCTCGAGGAAAAAATTCTAGAATCAAAATGAGCAGAGAATTGGGCGAGAAAAAGAAATGAATATTAATTAAAATTTATGAGACGACACAAACATCCATCAAATTCTCATCTTCACAACACCCCCCCCACACCCGACCACACAACACGCACGCACATTCATATACGCACACACGCATATATATATATATATATATATATATATATACAGGATGCGAATCCTTTATCCGAAATTCTTGGGATATGAAGTGCTTCGGTTTTCAGATTTTTTCGGATTTTGGAATACAGGCTATTTAATTTATATATAGCATCTATAAAATGGGACAGCTTGGGAATGGCACCTATGCATAAACATGATATTCCTTTGCATTTCATAACACAGTTATACATATACCCTTAAGATAGTTTTATATAAATAACACATACCTTGAGAGTAGTTTTATATAAAAATCAAATAAATTTTGTGTACATACAAATACAGGTAATGACGCTAGGCATGTAATGCTCACACGGATTTTTAAGTGGTGAAATTAAGATTTCACGTAAAGATAATGTTTTGTACATTCTGTCCGTGAATAAAAAAAATTATCTCTACTAACAAAAAGGACTTTCTGACAATTTGAATAATATCTTTCCTGTGCACGAAACACCTTGTAATTAATCTACGAACCAAGGTGTTGCTGTGACGATCGCTAATTAAAAAAAAACTTGTGCCAACATAGCTTGGCTAGGAACCTCCACCCAGGGTAGCTGAGGTCACTTGCACATGACTTAGAAACCTTCACAGTGATATCTGAAATTTTCTATTTGAGGCAAGTCATGTCAGCGCCTGAAAAACTTTCGAACGAAAGATACTTGTCGGAGTTAGCTTCTTCTTAATTCCCCAATTCTTCACTAGGGGTCGCTCTCCCTACACTATAAATACTGGGCAACTTCTTGCCTCGTTCTCTTTTTCATTTCTTCATTTCAGCGAACACACCTACAATGTAAGCTCTCGCAGAAGATAGCGTATTCCCATTTGTGGAAGACGCCATGAACATTATACACACATACACGTACGTACGAACTTTCACCAATATACAAACTCTTTACGTTCACACACAAACACAAATGTTAATGTCTTTGTCACTTGTAAATTTGTTCTTTAATGCATATATTTGTTGATATATATATATTTATATATATATAAAAAATTTTATATATATATATATATATATATATATATATATATATATATATATATAAATTTTTGAAGATTTGAATAATTTTACATAACAATTCATCGAGTCTAGAACAAGAATTCTCAACAGAATGCAACGACTCATCAGTAGTGCGCATTCACTGCCGAGTTGTGATGGTGATTTTTCAAACCACATACGGACGCGCTCTGTAAATGTTTTAAAATCTTAAGTTTATCTGTTGTAGTTATGAAATTTTTTGCAAAACAGACGTTGCAATATAAGGATACTTGCCGGAAATTGGTAAAAATTTTAAATGGCATTTAATGTTATATGCATTCTAATATGTTGTTGCTATATTCTTAATACATTTTGTTGAGTGTTGGTTGGTTGATTTTGATATAGAGGGCCTCTAGAATTTGAAGTTTTCGTTTGTTATTTTCGTGGTGCAAAATAGCTAGACAGCATAGATTTAGCTTGCAGTCTTTGCGGCAAAGTCCGTAGTTCAAGAGTTACTATCGATCTCACGTTCGTTGGAAGATTCGGTTATAAGTCAACCTGTCAGCGATAGCCATGCGCGTCTAGTAAATAGACAGCCATAATGTATTAAGCAGTATATTTTGGTAATAATCCTTCGTTTAAAGGCGTTCTCTTTGATAGAACGGATAGGGAATATTTGCTAAGCATTCTGGTGGGCTCCTTCTTTGCTACCAAGAGAAACTTACGAAAAGGTTTGACAGACATTACCTGTCTGCTCTATTTAATAGATAGTCCTGGGCGGTAAACTACATCCGATAGCAAGGTCTCTGATCGGGAAATTGGAGGTTTCGGGGAACGTGGAACCACCTCATAATTACTGTTGTTCCCGGGTTCAGCGTCCCAGCTATGGGCAAATAGCGAATCCAAAAAACAAAAAATCAAAGCGCCAGAAAAGTGTAAAAAAAATAAATTATTACAGTAAAATTACCAGCAATACGTTTTTATAATAGAAATTACCAACAGTAAATTTTTATCACCTACAAACTATATCTACCATATCTACAAACTATATTTTTTGTATGTAAAAAAACTGAAAGTATAAAATTATGTACAAAATATTTCGACATTAAAAATACCATAGATGTTGATGTGCCGGCTAAACAAAATCAACCAGACCAACGCTATTTAACAGAAAAAAACATATACCTGATGTAACAGCAAAATTGTCCAAATCGTGTAACAGCAAAATTATCCAATTGTGCGATTAAGCTTTTAACCGTTGTAACTTAGAAATGATAAAAAGATATCTTACTGGAATTCTCAGAGGTTTTTATAATACTACTGGACTCTATTTTGAGCAACAAGAATCTACAATTACTATCCAAGCTTAACATAAGAATCGTGATGAAATCGATCATAAACGAAAATGATATATTCATCATTAATTAATCATAGCTAAAACTCCTCTCTCACGTGCCAAACATCTTATAGATTGAGTTGGATCTGTTCTAATTGATCTCTTTAGCTCTAACTTGAAATGCTGATCCCTCTTCCTGTTGGGACCTCTTGATCCAGTTTTCCTCTTTACTTTTAAAAACTAATTCACTGTTCTCTTGATGGATCTTGAATGAACTTTGAAGATGGAGGTCAAAGTATAAATGTACTATTACTGAAGGCCTGTTTTTCCTCTCACCATTGCTCATTTGGGAAGACAGTGAGGCTGACACAAAACGATTTTAATCTGTTCTCTTTCTAGCTTTATAACTCAAAGGGTTTTTCAGTGATTCTTACGGCAAATGGTGTCAAGATGACTGAACGTCTTATTTGAATATCTGGAAAAAGGAAACTTAATTAGTTTCGTGTTTTTTAGATATTAAAAATTTTGTGGGGTGAACAATTATGCTGTTACACGATTTGGGAAATTTTTTGTTACACCTGTTATATTATTTTATATATATATATATATGTGTATGTGTGTGTGTGTGTGTGTGTGTGTGTGTGTGTGTGTGTGTGTGTAATTTGGCAGCATCTTTTCTTTTAAACATGTTGTGTTGAATGATTCCGCTACAAGACAATTGGCAAATGTTTTTAAAAAATTTTGACTAAAAAATTTTGACCCTGAAGATGAACAATGATGTTCGAAAGTACTAGGTTATCGTACGGACAATATTTATTTCGATATCATTTTCAAATAAAAAGTCTCATTAGAAAATATGAGAAAATCCAAAAGAAAATATGCAGGACGATGTTGTCTTTAACATTCAACACAACATGTTTAAAATATATATATATATTGTCTTTGTTGGGGGAAATCATTCATGTGTTTTTCACAAGTAAACGTGACTTGACTAGGTGAATAATGTCAATCGGTAGACATCATTCAAATTTAGTCATAGAGCTAAATTATTCATAATCAGAGTATTAATACTCGCTATATTCTTTGTTTACCCCTCGTAGAACTATGCGTAATACTTTTACGTTTTCTGAATGTTTAAATGAAGGACTATCACGAAAAGCGAATCAAGTAATGGTTATCGTCGTAGAAAATGGAAATAAGCAAATTGAGTTTATATTCTAGCCACGTCTATTGCTTTCACTTCGTACTCAGGTCAGGTCCAGGGGTAGTCCGTCGTTGTCGACAATGGCGCCTCCACTTCCTCATCGTTGAGTTGAAGTTTATTTTATTGGAATGTTTTATCCTCGTTGTCGTTCATAACTCCTCGTATGACTTTTCAGCCTAAATTCGGAGACACAGCATTTTCCACAAACTGAGTATATATTGCCGTCTTCAAAGTGGCGAGGAAATAGAGAAATCTGCACAGAAAAAAAGAGATTACAGCGCTGGATTGCCTAATACGCAGACCACGAGCAACACTATCGTGATCTGAACTGATGAGCTCTAGTTCCAGCTCCAGCAGCGCGGAAAATCCAAGATAACGATAAGCTGTTCGGGTTACAGCCTCTTCCAAGATATTATATACCGGTTAGAGTCTGTCTTCGCGTAAACGAAGCACAGATTTGTTTCCCATGTTTTTCTCCCGAAGCCATTCCCATAATTGAGAATCGTTGCAAAAAGTTGATTCGTTTTTTACGGCCTATCAACTCATTTCGCCTTACTTAATAATGGCTTAACGATAAATGTCTTGCTATTTAACCCAGATGTTGGGCAGAAGAGGCGGAGTCATACCTTTCCCAACGGTATTTGCTCGTAAGTCAATATAACGAACCCGACTGGAATTGGGACTCAGCTCTCGTAAAACCATCCTTGATATATAAAAATTTATATATCGTTTCTCCATACACACACACAAACATATATATATATATATATATATATATATGTGTGTGTGTGTGTGTGTGTGTGTGTGTGTGTGTATGTATATAATGTGGAATACACACACTGCAATGGCTTGATAAGCTGTAGAAAAGAAACAGACATACAGCAACACACACACACACACAGACACACACATATATATAATGTTTGTGTGGGGTGTGTGAAGAAGCGATATATATTTTTTTATATATCAAGAACAATTTTCGTGTGACGCGTTTCATCATTTAGACTGATGAAATCCTAAAGGATGGAACTTGTCACATCAATTATATATATATATATATATATATATATATATATATATATATATATATATATATTAGAAAAATCTATGACTAAGAAGAAATTTTGTTTCAGAATGAGTTATGATCGGATGCCGAAAATCCTAATGTAAAGCAAACTTTTTCATGGTAAGCGTAACGTAGGCCGCTCTTTGGATACGCTTCAAGGACAAACTCAAATACAATTTAATTGCTGCAAACATCTATATAGAGGAGTTCGAACTTGCTGTTGAAAACCGAGCAAAACTGGAGAAATACCTGCTACCGAGGCATAACTAACTTTGAACAGAATCGCCTCAACCAACTGAGAGAATTAAGAAAACACATTCTCGGGCTAATACATCATACAATATGACAGCCAACCCTTCAGAATGCCCTTCGTGTGGATTTGTTTGCAAATCCCGTGCAGGATTTTTGTCTCATACGAAACATAAACATAAAAGCTGAACTGAAAGACACTCATACGTCGAAAACGACGAAAGAGTTCATCATATATATATATATATATATATATATATATATATATATATATATATATATATATATATATATATATATATATAATATGTTTAACGTTCTTTTTATAGATACAAGTATTTAAGCAAATGCTCTGTTTTATAATAAACAGTATTAATTAACATTTACCGGCCTGAATGTCCGAGAAATGTCTTTAATAAATTGTCGAACTATGTCCAATTCAATATATATATATATATATATATATATATATATATATATATATATATATATATATATATATATATATATATATATATATATATATATTATCACCTTCCTTGAAATCTATGCGATCAGTGCTGGCTACTGTTAATGATCATTATGCCATACGTTCAGTGCTGTATTGTTATTCTATGGCCATTCATATGAAATTATTGCATGGCTGAATTTTTTGTCTATATCTTCTATACAGTCATTTATGAGATAGATAGATAGATAGATAGATAGATAGATAGATAGATAGATAGATAGATAGATAGATAGATATGTACAGACAGGGAGATAGATAGATAGATAGATAGATAGATAGATAGATAGATAGATAGATAGATAGATAGATAGATAGATATGTACAGACAGGGATATAGATAGATAGATAGATAGATAGATAGATAGATAGATAGATAGATAGATAGATATGTACAGACAGGGAGATAGATAGATAGATAGATAGATAGATAGATAGATAGATAGATAGATAGATAGATATGTACAGACAGGGAGATAGATAGATAGATAGATAGATAGATAGATAGATAGATAGCTAGATAGATAGATAGATAGATAGATAGATATGTACAGACAGGGAGATAGATAAATAGATAGATAGATAGATAGATAGATAGATAGATAGATAGATAGATAGATAGATATGTACAGACAGGGAGATAGATAGATAGATAGATAGATAGATAGATAGATAGATAGATAGATAGATAGATAGATCTTCTTAATATCAACGAAAAGAGTTGTTAACACATGTAATATCGGTCTACCTATATAGCTGTGAATGCTGATCTGTCTCATCCCACGTGAAGAAGCGACGTCGGACAACAGAAATGTGATTCTATAGAAGGATGCTAAGAATAACTTAGACGGAATATATGAGCAATGATGAAGATTAAAAGAAATGAAAGCAAATAACGAACAAGGACACTTATACGTAAAATCAAAGAGACTGTTGAAATTTTTAGAACGCATAATGAGGAAAGAGGGCTTGGAAAATTTGACACTCAAAAGATATATTGAAAGCAAGCGAGGCAGAGGAAAGCAGCACATAACCTACCTAAGCAACTTGTGTAAATTGTTGGTAGAACAACAGGGATTAGGAGAGATAGCAAAAGACGACATTTATCAGAGTTACAAAAGACAGGAAATATTTGGCGAGCCATGATCGTCTACGTTCTGAATGGACAGAACACATAGAAGAAGAGGTATTTGTGTACAAAAATGCACACAAAATCATTATTTATGATTTTGTGTGCATTTTTGTGCTTCTATATACCCGTCTTTCTGCGTACTCGCTTGTAGTTTTATGCACACATTGTTATTGTAAGCACACATTTTTCTATTTAAATACATTTGTCGCACAGGCCAACGATAATTTAGTTACGAAAGAATGAACAAATTCCGTTTATGTTTAAAAGAAAATGGAAGGAAAAAGAACGCCCAGTTTACTGGCTGTATACCTGATTTACATAAACAACGCTGTATATTCCCTTTTTTCCTTTTCTCTTCACTTTATACATCACGCCTTTTCAAAGTAAATTCTCCGTGCCTTACAATATGCTTTTGAATTTGAAATTGCTTTTGTATTTCCAACCCTTCACTTTTGCCCCATTGAAAGCCAATTGTTTCCATTGAATATCAATGTGTTTGCTCTAAATTCCCAAAGCTTTTTTCTTTCGAAGGTTTGTATTTTGTTCATTGCCATTATTATTATTTTTATTTTTATTTTTCATCCCCAAATATCTATTCGCCTTCATTATCTGTTTTCCTCAATCTTATCATTTTTTTATTTCCATTTAATTTTCATTGATATCCTCTTTTCTAATATTGTTTTTTAGACATCTTCATTTTCATCTTTATCTTTCTATTCGAATTTTCTTATTCCTTTTTCTTTTTTTCCACTTCCTCTGTAGTCTATCTGTTTACCTTAACTTTTGTTTAGATAACCTTCCGTTCTTTATTTATCCAACCTTTCCTTTCTTTCTCTATCCAACCTTTCCTTTCTTCCTTTATCCAACCTTTCCTTTCTTTTTTTATTCAACCTTTCCGTTCTTTTTTATCCATCCTTTCCTTTCTTTATCCAACTTTCCTTTCTTTCTTTATCCAGCCTTTCCTTTCTTTCTTTATCCAGCCTTTCCTTTCTTTCTTTATCCAACCTTTCCTTTCTTTCTTTATCCAACCTTTACGTTCTTTCTTTATCCAACCTTTCCGTTCTTTCTTTATCCGACCTTTCCTTTCTTTCTTTATCTAACCTTTCCTTTCTTCCTTTATCTAACCTTTCCTTTCTTCCTTTATCTAACCTTTCCATTATATCTTTATCCAACATTTCCGTTCTTTCTTTATCCAACCTTTCCTTTCTTTTTTTATCCGACCTTTCCTTTCTTTTTTATCCATCCTTTCCTTTCTTTCTTTATCCAACCTTTACGTTCTTTCTTTATCCGACCTTTCCTTTCTTTCTTTATCCAACCTTTACGTTCTTTCTTTATCCAACCTTTACGTTCTTTCTTTATCCAACCTTTCCTTTCTTTCTTTATCCGACCTTTCCTTTCTTTCTTTATCCAACCTTTCCTTTCTTTCTTTATCCAACCTTTCCTTTCTTTCTTTATCCAACCTTTCCTTTCTTTCTTTATCCGACCTTTCCGTTCTTTCTTTATCCAACCTTTCCTTTCTTTCTTTATCCAACTTTTCCTTTCTTTCTTTATCCAACTTTCCTTTCTTTCTTTATCCGACCTTTCCTTTCTTTCTTTATCCAACTTTCCTTTCTTTCTTTATCCAACTTTCCTTTCTTTCTTTATCCAACCTTTACGTTCTTTCTTTATCCGACCTTTCCTTTCTTTCTTTATCCAACCTTTCCTTTCTTTCTTTATCCAACTTTTCCTTTCTTTCTTTATCCAACTTTCCTTTCTTTCTTTATCCAACTTTCCTTTCTTTCTTTATCCAACCTTTACGTTCTTTCTTTATCCAAACTTTCTTTCTTTTCCCTATAACTCCTTATTATTTTCTTTATTTTCTTTTCGAATTATATACATTTTTTTTCTTTTCATCTTCTTTAACGACTTACTTACATATGAAATTATTTCTTACCAATGGGTTTTCTTACACTTTCTTCAGTTCCATTTGTAACTTCTCAGTTTTCCTTTTATTTACCTTTTTCGACACTTACATTTTACTCTTATTGAATTTTTTTCTCTTTATTTTTATCATTTCCCTTTCTTTCATGAAATATTTAACCCCTATTTTCTTTATTTTCTTCTCTGACTCTCTTATTGATGTCGTATGTTTCATAAAATCTTTCTCGGTTTCTTTCGTTCCCTCTATCTTTTTCATTCCTTACTTCCGTCTCTTTCCACTCCTATTATTTCAAATTTTTAATGTCAATCTTACTATACTTGTGCTTTTGTAACTTATTCAAAACGTTTTCACATCACCTTTAAAATTCTTCGTTTTTTTTCAATATTGCACCTTTCACTACTTTATTCCTTTTTTGTTCCTCCTTTTTTCCTCCTTTTCATTAACGTCTCTTTTTTCTTTATTTTCTTTCTTTCTCCTTTTCTTTTCTTTCTTCTTACTTTTTTCTTTTTTCGTCTTTTTTCTTTTTTCCCTCTATTTTAGATTCTTTCTTCATTTCTTTATCTTTTAAAATATATTCGTTCTTTATTTATTCACTCCCTGAGTCTCTCTCTCTCTCTCTTCCATTTTCGTCTATTCGTTTTCATTTTTACTTTCTTTTCATTCCAGTATTCTATCCATGTTTGCATCTTCCAACCTCCTTTTTCTATTTCTTTCTTTTTATTCTTTCTTTTCTTTCTTTTTCTATTCTTTTTTATTTTTATTCTTTCTTTCTTTCTATCTTTCTTTCTAAGAATCCAAATGCCTTTATCTCTTATTTCTCCTCTTCATTCTCTCCTTATTTAATTGATTGACTCTTTCTTCTTTTATACGATTTCAGTTTCTGCTGTGTTATTTAATCTCCTCTTCTTTCTTCCTTTCTTTCATTGTTTCTTTCTTTTTCGTTTGCTCATTTTCAATTTGTCTTTCTCTTCATTCCAACTTCTTATCCCAACTTTTGTCTACTTCCTTCTGTTCTTTTTACCTTCCTTGCTTCCTTTCTTCCAATCTTCTCTTCTTCTTTCCTTCCTTCCAATCTTACTTTCTTCATTACTTACCTTTTTTTTCTATGAGCCTTTCCTTTATTTTTTAATTTCCTTTTTTCGGCCATTTTGTTCAAATCTTGGTAAATCTTTGCATAAAATTTCTTTCTTTCTTTAACGTATCCACTCTTTCTTTATGATATCCATCCTTGCATTAATTTCTTCTTTTTTTTTTCTTTTTCTTCTTTCTATTTTCATGCACTTTCTTTCTTTCTTTCTTTCTTTCTTTTTTGTTTGTTTCTTTCTTTCCTTCTTTCTTTCTTTCTTTCTTTGACGTATCCATCCTTTCATGATTTCATTTCCTTTTCTTGCTTTTTCTTCTTTTTATTTTCATGCACTTTCTTTCTTTCTTTCTTTCTTTCTTTCTTTCTTTTTTGTTTCTTTCTTTCCTTCTTTCTTTCTTTCTTTCTTTGACGTATCCATCCTTTCATGATTTCATTCCTTTTTTGCTTTTTCTTCTTTTTATTTTCATGCACTTTCTTTCTTTCTTCCTTTCTTTCTTTCTTTTTTGTTTGTTTGTTTCTTTCTTTCTTTCTTTCTTTCTTTGACGTATCCACCCTTTCATGATTTCATTTCTTCTTCTTTTCTTTCTTTCTATTTTCATGCACTTTCTTCCTTTCTTTTTTCTTTCTTTCTTTTTATTATCGATTCTTCTCTTATATATTTTCATGTTCTGCTAATATATTTTCCTCTTCTTTCTTTTCTCTTCCTTTGTCTCTAAACCTTCTTTTTATCCCCCTCTCCCTATCTACCTCCGTCACTCCCCTAACTTATCCTCCAACATGTGCTTTCCGCCATCTTCCTCATCATCCTCCTAGTAATTCCCACTTTCCTACCCTTTCATCCATCTTATATGCTGTTGTCTTGTTATTGTCTTTGTTGTTTTTGCATCGATAATCATTTACACACTTTTCATTGTTAACAGAAATGTCCAAGAAACGTGCCAATTTCTATTTTTCCATCCAATGTTATCATGGAAGCTTATTACATTATTTATTTTCTGAGACTCTCAAGCATTTACCCAAAATGAATCACGGGAATTCAAATCATAGATCTGCATATGCAATGTATTAGATGTATATATATATATATATATATATATATATATATATATATATATATATATATATATATATATATATATGAGATGAGCAAATTCTGAAAAGATTTATATAGATGGCTCCGCTCTATAATTATATGCGTATATATAAGCATACATGCATGATATATAAATATTATATACACAAGAAGTGCTGAAAAGTTCACGGTTAGAACACTTACCAAAATCCGACCAAATGTCTAAACATCAGATTACAAGACTTTTTCGTATTTGTTTATATATGTATGAATATAAACATATTTAACTACATTAATGAGCATGTATATATATATATATATATATATATATATATATATATATTATGTCATTCACAGACTCCTCAGTGCGACTAGACTTCCAAATGCCTCAAGCCAGGATTGAAACACAACTAATTTGGTGTCAGCCAGAGCTATCTTCACTCGGTAGAGTTACACAACTAAATCTAGCATATTGTTTTTACAAATGTAAACAAATGCCAATCAACCAAAGTGCTCCATTCATTTTACTGAAGAGCTTTGCATTAGTGCAGGTGGCTGTTGTTTATAGAATTAGCTTATCACTCAACAGTGCTCAATTGAAATATATATATATATATATATGTATATATATATATATACTTGTGTCTGCGTGTGTGTGTGTGCGTGTGTGTGTGTGCGTGCGTGCGTGTGTGCGCGAATTACAATTAATGAGATCCAAACGATTTACCTCATACAGATGATCATTTCGTCGATGGGAAAGTATTAATGCAGATACATTTCCTTTTAGTAAATGTATTTGTATTGATAAGTCCTGGGAAAAACTAATTTCCCATGATCATCTGTATGAGGTAAATCATTTGGATCTCATTAATTGTAATTCACTAAATGCTCTATAATAAAAATTATATTCAGCTCTCTTTTGTGGATCAGTTTTAATATTTTACATTAATAGGGTCTACTTGGATTACTTACCCACGGATTTTTTTACCCATATATATATATATATATATATATATATATATATATATATATAGTGCTGTTCGATAAAAGTGACTCACCTCATCCTTTGAATTTAGCTCAACTTTCGTTTCATCGGGGAAGAGAACATTCTTCCTGTCTTCTACGGTGAAATGTTTGTAATAGTGTTGGCTATTTTTGTAATATTGTTGGCTTTGCTTATTAACGGCTTAAACCTTCGGGTACAAGATTTGTAGCCTTGTTCTAACAGCCACCGACGGACTGTTGAAGAGGCAAGACTAACACCTTGCTCTTCGCTTAGACTGGGTGCAATTTCTTGGCTAGTTATAGTCCTATTCTTCGCAACTTCTCTCTTGATTACCCTGCCAGTTCTATCATCAATCTTTTTCTTTCGTCCCCTTGTTTCCTTCCTTGGAGCAGGAGTGGCATCATTATGTGCCCTAAGCACTTGAGAGACAGTTGATTGCGAGGTTATAGCAATTTCTGCAATTTCTCTCGTAGACTTGCCTGATTTTGAGAGGGCAATAATAGATGCCTTAAGTGGTTCTGATGCGTGTTTGTACCCTTTCATCTGGTTAGTGACTTGAGTGGCTATTTCAAGCTGTTTTTATACTGTATGAGGCTTTCTGGAATATTCTGGAATACTCTAGATTTAATTTAAGCTGTTCTAGAATTCTCTAGAATATTGTTCTGAGTGTATTGTAAAATAGTTTTCAAAATAGTTTTGTCAAAAGCACGTTAAATTTACCAGTTTAATCATAAGAATACGATACCTGAGTCACTTTTTTTGCACGTTTTTTTTTCCTGGATCTCATTTATATCCAAATTTATAATTATCAATAGAATACCTTAGGGTGAATAAACTTTTTTCCTAGGTGGTCGGGAAGGGGTCTTTATATTAGTAAGATTAAAATTATTTTAACCACAAAAACAATAGGCAAAAAATATGGATGCGTCAGTGAGGTTTTTTGGTTGATTATTTTGTTGTTATTTTTTGTTTTGTTACGTTTATTTTAAATGCAAATTTAAAAAAACAACAACCCCGTATAAAATATGGACTGTCCCATTGCCATAACCTGATATATTTGTCCATGGTTATAATTTATTTCCCCAGGGAGTTTCTTTTTCCCTGGCTCATCAGTATGAAAAAACGAATTGAAATTTACATGTAATCTTTTACACTTTTGAGGGGTAGCATTAAGTTGATGTAAGGTGATATAGAGAGTGTTGAGAGATAGTGTGACAGACATGGTCGAAATTAGAGAGGGAAGGGAGAGATAGGAATGCTTTGAAATGTATTTGTTTTTATTACATACATATATATATATATATATATATATATATATATATATATATGATAGAAATTGTTAGGAGGATTTGATAATTATAATTAAGTAATTCATTGAGTCTGAAAGAAACCTCAACAGAATGCAGAAAGCACTGGACGGCCGTTTCGTCCTATATTTGGGACTCATCAGCAGTGCGCATCCACTACCGAGAATTGAAACCCTGACAGTTGAGTTATACCAAGCAGACTCAATTAATTACTTAATTATAATTATCAAATCCTCCTAACAATTTCTATCATATGTATATCATTGCTTGATCCGGCTTCTAATGCTTCAGTTTGAGCGGCTTGCTGATAGTAGTCGTGGCTCCTGGAGGCACAGTCCTATGGTTACAGAGAATTTCAGTTGAGTTCCACCACGGAATATGTGAGCAAGCGGCGCTATATTGAGGCTGATTTGTTTCCTCTTCGTCACCGAGGCCCGTTGGAACTGTTGGTATGACGTTTGCTTGATAACTCAACTGTCAGGGTTTCAATTCTCGGTTGTGGATGCGCATTGCTGATGAGTCTCAAATATAGGACGAAACGGCCGTCCATTGCTTTCTGCATTCTGTTGAGGTTTCTTTCAGACTCAATGAATTACTTAATTATATATATATATATATATATATATATATATATATATATATATATATATATATATATATATATATATATATATACACTGGTAAGATGAGAACAAGTAGAGTACAATTCCAACGTTTCTAACATTTAATTTAAAAGAGACCTCAACACAAAGTAGAACAATAGTATTTATTTTAGGATAGTTCACATGGTTCAGTTCGGAATTTCTTATGGGTTACTCAGATCGATATACACTAAAGGAAGGCCGGAGAGAACAACGGCCAAAACGTTGTGATAAAAAAAACAACAAAGATGAGAACCATAGTTCGAATATAAATAGTGTAAATAAGAAGTATATAGGTTCACCTATCGCTCAGTTCACACTCATCCCGGTCTTTTGAACATGAATAGAGGGTTTTCCTTCTTTCCTGTTTAGGACAATTTCCGGTTCCTTATATAGAATATTTCAATCAACTCTATATTTCAAACGTTTACGCACAAACTATAAAAATTTTATTTACAATATAATTATTTATTTATTTTTAGGAGAAGATAGGTTCACACATCTCCCTGGTCTTTTGAACCGGAGTAGACGTTTATCACTTGTTTCCTATTTAGGATTGGATTTCCGTTTCCTTCTAAATTCTACTTCAAATCTATACTTGAAACGTCTCCACCTGAACTTTGGAATTATATTTACTACTAGCTTAAAAGCCGCCCTATTAGGCGGACTAGAGCTAGATCCTGCGGAGGGTTCTTGATGAGGCCTTCATCACAATAGGTAGGGAGGAGTAGATGCGATAAGCAACAATAAACTACAGAAGAACTCAAAATTGATGGCTGCATTTAAGCATTGCATTAATATTTAAGCTTACCGTTAAAAACTCAACGATAGTTGTTCTGCCGTCACTTAATTTAAAGACAGTTTGATGTGCGTAGGTTCTTACTTTCCGTACAAACAATTCTTTTTATTTCATGCGTGACTTTAGCAGGATTTCACAATTAATTTCGATTATTCCCAAATTTATTTCCAAGTTATTAAAATTGTTATCGTACAAAAACATTCGTCGCAAAATTAACGTAAAAAAATCACCAAAAACAATCGCAGTAAGGAAAATTTGTGAATCCAAAATTTCAGGATTGCGTGTCCGTATCCGACCCGGAATGTTTTTAATTTACTCATGGAGTCGGCCTGATTCCAAAATGGTATGATATGTTGGGCTACGGTCTTTAGGAATAAAGTTGAAAAAGTGTGACACACTGACATTCGCATTTATTTATATAGATTTATTTATTTATCTATTTTAGGAGTACGTAGTTTCGTGTATCGTCCTGTTCATACACCTCTTTGATCTTTTAAAAAAAAGTGTAACGGTTTATCCGTTTGTTTCCTGTTTAGGATTTGGCTTCCGGTCCTTTATAATGTCTATTTCAACTTTATATTTCTATCGTCTCCGCCTGAACTCTGAAATTTTATTTACAATTTAATTTTTTTCCTTTATTTTTATTTATTTTTTCTCCCCCAGTGGGAGTAGATAGGTTCGCCTATTGTCCGGTTCACACACCTTCCTGGTTATTTGAAAAAAAAGTAAAGGTTTATCCCTTGTTTCCTATTCAGGATTTGGTTTCCGGTTCTTTTCAAATGTCTCCTTCAACTCTGACCCCTCCGCCTGAACCCTGAAATATTATTTACTAGTTATTTATTTTTTCCTTCTCAATAGTAGTAGATACTTTCACTTATCTCCCGATCCACACTCCTCTCTGATCTTATGAGCAGGAGTAGAGGACTCCTTTTTTTAATCTTATTTTCCACAATAGGAATGGTTAGGTTCATCTGTCGTCCGGTTCCTCCCCGGTCTTTTGAACAGAAGTAGAAGTTCTCCGTTTAGGATTGGGTTTCCGGTTCCTTCTAAAGTATTTTCATTCTCTTTCACTCCCAGTAGCTCTTTGCGGCTTAGCAGCATTGTCACCTTGCTTGGGTGTGAACTTATTTTTAAAATATCAGGCGCGTGCAAAAGTTTACATTTTTTGTATTATTATTATTAATATTATTATTATTATTATTTGAAATCCATTTCGACTCTTGGATGTTTTGGTCGGGGAATGATGATCATACCTTATCTCTTACTCACAGCTTAGAGGCACAACACTTTCCTCCGTATATGAACTGTTCCAAGCAGTGCTGTCACCTGCGCACTCCCAATGATGTCAGATACCCTAAGGCGCCTTTCGAGGCAGAAAGATTCCTGGAAATAGTCCCAAGTATTCCAACCGCTTTTGTCGGGACAGCTTGAACCACTGGTTGGTGCAGTTCTCAGATTTTCCCTGCCAGATCTTGGTACTCCTGTATTTTCGCTTAGACCGCCATCACGATGCTCAAGGTACCGCAATGTCTATCAGGATCCATTTATGGCTGCTCCTGGGCATGAATCGTACATCAGGGCGATTGCTTGCCAAGTGTCATTTGCGCATTCTCTACAACTGACAGTGGCGAACGCTCGTACCACTTCCCGCATAGCTTCATTGTATTTTGAAAGCTCTTTATTCGTGGCGTCTTCTGTACCTTTTTTGTGCCAGCCACAGACAATATGTTACACACATTATTATTATCATTATTGTTCTTGTTCTTGTGTTATTGTTGTTGCTGCTGCTGTTGTTGTTGCTGCTGCTGTTGTTGTTGTTGTTGCTGCAGTTGTCGTTGTTGAGTGAGAGAGTTACGCGCCAACAAAATAATGTTGTGTTGAAAATATATGAAAGCCCACTATACTCATCATGAAACCAAGTCTGGTATGGGTATACCAAGGACATGCATCACAGCCAAATATGCGCGATATGGTGACGGGTTTTGATAAAAGAAGCAGAAAACCTTACAGGCGGGGCCCAGTGACTTAATACCTTCAATTCGAGTAACCTAGTCTGCTTAGCCGAGGGTGTTCTCAAGTATCTAGACGTGACACCCAAGTCGCCTTGGCTGCCTCTCCCTTCAGACCTACAACAAACAACCATCTCGACACCCGACCACGACGCTACCGCACTAAAAAAAGAATTGCATCAGTGCCTAGGTGTCATACCCGACTTGTTAACGACAGACAACTAAGAACCAAATATGTGATATGGAATGGGATATTTACTCTGGCTCCTCTTAATTCACCAAGGCAAGACACGTACATGTTAACACCCTCGGGTATTTAACATCGGAAGCCAAAATGGCCACGTCTGGTGTAGCATCAGGGCATATTGTCATTATTATTACTAGTGTACCCGTCCTCTCAAAAATTATGACAATTGTTAGAAAGTTTGTGACGAACGCACGTCAGTACAGACGCAGAAGAGGCCCCGAATAGCGTGCGGACATGTCTATCAAAACCAGTTACATCCGACATGTCAATACGGGCCTCTCTGCAACTTGTCCAGATCCGGGTCTCTGTCAGTTGTCTCCTGTCAATAAAAGCGACGGGAAAACCAGCTGTGGGCAGTTGACGAGACTTGATCCGTGTGAAGTCGTTCCCTTGAACATTTTCTTCCTAAAGTTGTGTGCCACCCACTTTGCTGTGGTTTCTGGGGCAGTGTTGTTTTGTTTCCTACCGTCTCTTTCCTTTCTCTGGCTGCTATCCCGTAGTTCATGGGAGAGCAATCGATTTGTTGTTTTCCCCAAACTCAACACACCCTTGTCGTATTTTACAACAATGTTTTAATAGTGAGATGCAATGAAACAAACGTCTTGAAACAATGTACTGAGATTCAATAAAACAGCTAAAATAGAAGCCAATGAATCTTTTAATTAATCCGTTTCCTTTTTTTAGACATTCAATGATATCTATGATTCATTGATTACTCCTGGTATGATATAAATCGTTTTTTGCTTAATATCTTTTATGTTAAAACAAAAGATTTGAAAGCACCGGAAAACAAATCCTGAATAGGAAACAAGGGATAAACCTTTACTTCTTTTTAAATGACAAGAAAGGTGTGTGAATCGGACAATAGGCGGGCCTATCTACTTCTGTTGGGAGGGGAAGAATAAATTTTAAAAATAAAGGAAAAAAATTAAATTGTAAATAAAATTTCAAAGTCCAGGCGGAGATCATAGAAGTATAGAGTTGAAATAGACATTATAAGGAACCGGAAGTCCAATTCTAAACAGGAAACAAACGGATAAACATCTACACCTTTTTAAAAGATCAGGGAGTTGTGTGAACTGAACGATAGGCGAAACTACGTATTCCTAAAATAAATAACTCTATATAATAAATGCGAATGTCAGTGTATCACTGTGTCACACTTTTTCAACTTAAATTCTAGAGGCCGTAGCTCAACATATTTATACCATGAACGGCGAAATGAAAATATTTCTCGGAAGAAAAAGATTAGCAAAAAAATTGACAAAGACGGCAACGATAAAATCTATTTCAAGACCAAATTGAGACAAGGTGATCACATAATAGACAAAAGTATGCGAGTACCTCACATGAAAGGCTTGAACAAATAAGACTGCAATCTAAGAAACGTATGTGTAAAGGAACTGATTAATTAAACGGTTCATTTTTTAAATGCAGATAAATATTTTATTTGTATAGATTATTAAAACGACGTAGAGAAGTAATCACTCATACATTACTAACTTAAGTTGATTTACTTCCTTCACCAGCACAGATAGGTCGGGAAATATATAAATAGATACACATTGATAATTATAAATATGGTTTGATTATTATGATAATTAATATTATTTAAAAGGTTTTCTCCTGTGTATTCCTTCTCTAGTTTTCAATAAAGAGATAACTTTTGAATATATTTAATGTGTTTTAATCACTTCACCCCCAAGCAAGGCAATAAAGCCACTAAGATGCAGGGGTTGCTGAATGTGAAAGGATATGAGAAACAAGATTATTAAGGATAATTAATATATTAATATTAATAATATTAATCTATTCCTATATTATTGTATTAATATAATAATAATAATAATAATAATAATAATAATAATAATAATATATTATATTATTAATTATTATATGAATTATAATTATGACCAGATCTAGTGTTAATTGATATCGAGAAGCAACATCTGTTGCTTGGCGAACTGACAGTGGCATGGGAAGAAGGGGTTGAAGAGGCTCATGAAAAAAAGTTGCTTCGGTATGAGGAACTGGTGGCTGAAGTCCGTGAGAGAGGATACGGCTGCACCCTGGTGCCGTTTGAGATTGGCTGTAGAGGATTTCCTGCTGCTTCCTTAAAGAGATTCCTCAAGTGTGCTGGTATCCAAAAGCCGAATAATGTGATAAAGACTTGTGGTGAAAAGGCGGTCGAAGGCAGTGTATGGATTACCCAGATATTCTTATCGAGTCGCATCCAACATAGACTGGTTGCAACGTAACATCATCCAGCTGTTGCGGGCCCACCGTATGGAGAGGTACTGAGCTTAATGGGCCGAAACTTTGCTGAAGCAATCTTCAGCTGAGCGCCGTGCTCAGCTGAAGATTGCAGCTGGTCTGGAGCACTTGATGTGTACATGTGTTCATTATTACATGAATTATTAATTATAATTAATCTATTAAAATAGATATCAATATATTATCTTATAATTCATCTTAGGACTCCCTTAGTTAGCACGACCGTTAAGCCCTGTCCATACCGATTAAATAATGAACTATTCTATTTTGATCGCGTGGAAAGACGGAAAAGACATAACAGAGACGCTACTTGATTTTAGTCAAAGAAAAAAAGAAAGAAAAAAAGAAAGAAAGATTATGCAAAAATGTTACAAAAGGGTAGAAAAAGACAAATTAAAAAGTAAAGGAAAGGCTCAAAGAAAGAAAGAAAGAAAGAAAGAAAGAAAGAAAGAAAGAAAGAAAGAAAGAAAAAAAGGTGTGTTTAACTTGTATTTCAGTGAAATGGAAAAAGTTTCAAATTTTTTCAGATCATATCTCCTTATTTTTTTAAAATAATGAACAGCATTCATTATTTTGATTGTTATTGCAATATTTTGTTAAAGTTGTTAAGCTCAAATATTTAACGACGCGTTATGGGAATTTCTACGAATATTTTAATGTCATAGAACTTGCTATGAGCATATTCAATCATTAACTTTAGAATTAAGATTCATCAGAAATTACAAATAGGAAAACCGTGTATTTTCCATGGGTATTACTATTATTGATTATTATGTTTACAAATATATATATATATATATATATATATATATATATATATATATATATATATTAATTGATTGCTTAATATATATATATATATATATATATATATATATATTAATTGATTGCTTAATATATATATATATATATATATATATATTAATTGATTGCTTAATATATATATATATATATATATATATATATATATGTATATATATATATACATATATATATATTAATTGATTGCTTAAACGGTATTTTAATGGATACTCTTATTTGAGTAGATGTTGTTTATTAAAAAGCATATTTATTTATATTCGATAAATACGTCGGAGAACGTATTAATAATATTAATATATTAATACATGCGGTGACGGAGCATTCGAAAAGAAAGAATTGGCAAAACATTTAAATATTTTTGAAAACTACGAAGATTCTGTTACATAAAAACATTAAACGTTATCTGGTAACGTTTCTGTTCTCTATTCTTTTCCTTTTGTAAAGGAAACTAGTAAATGATTTTAAGAAAAATTCGTCCAGATTTTTACTTTTAAATTCGAAGACCCCCATGACCACTGTCAAGAAGAGAAAATTGAAATGGTATGAACACCACACAAAAGCCAACAATCTTTCCACTGCTATTTTACAAAGTACCACCTTCAGGAAAAGACGAAGATAGATATCAGCAGAATGAGATAGATAGATAGATAGATAGATAGATAGATAGATAGATAGATAGATAGATAGATAGATAGATACGAACAAACGTAAAATGAGGGAGATGCCCACAAAGAGAGAGAGGGGGTACTAAGATAGATAGATAGATAGATAAATAGATAGATAGATAGATAGATAGATAGATAGATAGATAGATAGATAGATAGATAGATACGATCTGACTTAGACCATTGATTGATTGTTTTCTGAATTTAAATCATCTAATCTGATAGTGATTGTTATTTGGATATCTAAGCGTCCCCTTGTGACAAACACTTTAGGAATTTGTCTTGCTGACACCATTAGTTAAGCACTTGAACAAGAATACGGACACTTATTTTAGTCATGTTTCGCTAAGATGTCTATAAGGAAAATTTCCATTGCGAAGATAATGATAATAATGATATGAGCAAATAATGGCTGTTAAAACGGCTGTTACAAATAAGCAGACGATAAAGGAAGATGCTTGCTTTTCCCATATCCCCCCGGTGAGAATTACCTGCTTAGATTAACATAGATAAATAAAAGGAGAGTGGGTTGCGAGCGAGAAAACGTCGTCTCACGCACGCGAAAATTTACATTATTATATCGAAAGAAGACATTTATTGGAATAGATATTGTAAGTTGTCGATCAGAAAAGACGTTTATGCCATTAAAAGAGATGTTTTACCTTACACTTCCTACCGTACTTACCATCTACCTTTTGTTACTCCTACTCCTTACAAAACTCATAGAAATTTATATTGATAGCGTCTGATTTTTTTCTCCTTTCTGTCTTTTTCTTGTCCTTTCTTTATTTTCTTCCTTTATAATCTTTTTTTCCATTATTCTGTTATGTTTTTTAATCTTCAACTTTTTTTCAACTACTTTCCCCTCTTCTTCTTTACGTCTTTTTCATTAGTTTTATCATTTCTTCTTATTTTTTCCTTTCCCCTTCTCTTCTTCTGTCTGTATGCACTCTCTCTTCTGTCATTTTTCCGCCTGACTTTCTTTGTTCTATCTATTTCTTTAGCTATTTTTACCTTTTCTTCTCTCTTTCTTTCCTCTTTCTTTTCTTTCGTTATTTTTACCATTTCTTCTTTCCTTTTTTATTTCTCTTTCTTTATTCTGTTTTTCTTTAGCATTTTTACCCTTTTTTCCTTCCATCTTTTTTGCTCGTCTTTTTCTTTCTTCCGTCTTTTCTTTGTAATTTTTTCTGTTTCATATTTTTCTTTCTATTTTTCTTTCTTTTTTAATCCTTCTAAATAATCTTTTTCGCTTTTCCAGCTTTAACAATCGTTTTGTATTTCATGCTTTTTTCTTTTTTTTCTCTCTCTTACTCATTCTTTCTTCCTTGCTGCTTTTTTTTTCTTTGTTTCTTTTTTCTCTCCCCGCATTTTAATCCTAATCACACGCCATGTTTTACGTCCAAGAAAATCATTTAGTGGCAATTTTCTTTTTTCTGTCATCTTTGTTTACTTATTAAAAGACATTTTGTTGGTTGTTTCATTTGCTTGGCGTTTTTCTCGACGCTCTTCTTTGTTCGTCTGTTTGATTTTAGTTTCTTCTTTTTAACAAATTATTTTATTTATATATGGGATAAGTTTTACCGAAAATGAATGAATTAGATGGAATGAATGATGTCAAACAAGAATCGATTCTGAGTGGTTTATAAATGAGTAGAAAGAAAGAAAGAAAGAAAGAAAGAAAGAATGCAATAGGAAACGAAAAGAAGAAAGAATGAAAAATTATGCAAAAAGTTAACAAAAGTGAACAAAATGCAAAAAGAAAACAAGAAAATAAAAAGTAAACGAAAGAAAGAAAATATTTAATTGAAAGAAAAAGAGAAATATCTAATAGAAAGAAAGAAAGAAAGAAAGAAAGAAAGAAAGAAAGATTGCACAAAAAGTTAACAAAAGTGAACAAAATCTCTGGAAAAAAAACAATTTAAAAAATAAACGAAAGAAAAAAGAAAGAATATAACAAAGAAAGGGTGGATAGGTCAAAGAAAGAAAGAAAGAAAGAAAGAAAGAAAGAAAGAAAGAAAGAAAGAAAGAAAGGGAAAATGAAGTGAATCATGAAGGAATCAGAAAGAAACAGAAATGAAGAAAAATGAATAGTTATGGAATGAGAAAAGTCAACAGAAGATAGATAGATAGATAGATAGATAGATAGATAGATAGAAAAAGACAAAGAAATAATAGAAAATTTTGATTTTTATCTTTCCATCTTTTTCTACTTAAAAAAGATTCTGTTTCATAAATTTACCTATCAACAAATTTGTTTTCTCTTTCCCATTCGTTTTTATCTATTATTTTATTTTCCTTTTCTAGATTTTCCTTTTTATTCCCCAGCACTGTGCTGTGCCTTGTCTATTAACTGCTGAATACGAGCGTTTAGTTTTGTCTTGCCAACAATCGCAAATGCGGCGACAGAAGATTGGCGGCCATCTTCCTTTTTAACTCCATTTTTTTTACATCTTGTTTGCGTTTGCAATTCTCACATCAAAGTTGTCATTCATTGCCTGACTGCCTTTCTAAGAACCTTAATTTGCATCAGTTTACGTACATTCAAATTCATTTTTTTATATTACTTACGCACATACATACACCACATATCTTTATTTATACATAAGCTGATATCACATCTCACTGGTGATGAAAAAGATAATGGATGAATGAGTATTGGCGAAAGCCCTCTCTCATAACGATAGAGCTTACCCAGACATTAACAGACAAAAAGAGTTAGTTAGCCTTGTCGGGGTTCAAGTTTTCGGTTGTTCGGAAAATAATGTCCGATTTTAGAATAAACCATTTGTGTTCTAATATATTATTCTAATAGTTGCGCAAAAAATACCTAACGATTGTTAGTGCCCTCTTTGTTAATTGTATATCAATCTCTTTCAGAATTATACTTAAAGTATTATATACGCGTCATCTTGAAGGAGGTACGGTGGAGTAATGGATAGCGTCTCGGATTGAGAAATTGGAGAGCAGAGTTCGAATTCCAGTCGAATCCATTACATTCACTTACGTGCTAATACCCTTGAGAAAGGTATGAATCCTCTTCTTCTCCACCCTTCAATTATGGGTAAATAGCAGGACATAATGGGTTCTATAGCCTTGGATGGCAACTGGTCTACCACAGAAAGAAATGGCAACCCTACCGCGGGAAAAAAATCTGCCTCGTCAGTCATGTATCGAAATATATATGATCGCCTAAGCGTGTATCACGCATGGCACATAACTGACTGAAATTCACTTTTACGTGCTAATTGGGAAAGGAATGAATATTCTTCTTCTCCACCCTCCAGCAGGTAAATAGCAGGACAGACTGGGTTCTATAGCCTTGGATGGCAACTGGTCTACCAAAGAAAGAAATGGCAACCTACTGCTGGAAAAAATCTGCCTCGTCAGTCATGTATCGAACGATACATGATCGCCTAGGCGTGTATCACGCATGGCACATAACTGACTGATCTACACCTATTGGGAACGGCCTTAACCGATTATTACAGCTTTCAGTCGCTGCAAAATACTTTGGTAGGGAGAACTTATTTGTCCCGTTTTTTAAATTTAGGTACGTAGGGATCGGAGAGCAGAGTTCGAATTCCAGTCGAATCCATTACATTCACTTACGTGCTAATACCCTTGGGAAAGGTATGAATCCTCTTCTTTCCTTCCCCCCCCCCCAGCTATGGGTAAATAGCTGGACAGACCGGATTCTACAACCTTGGATAGCAACTGGTCTATCTACCGCAGAAAAAATTGGCAACTTAATGCGGGAAAAATCTGCACTCATCAGTCATGTATCGAAAGATATATGATCGCCTAAGCGTGTATCTACGTATGGCACATAACCGACTGACATCTTAAACATGAAAAAGAAGAGATGCGTTTACTTTTTTGTTCAAATTCTTTTCTTTTTTCTCAAATTATTGCCAACATTAAAATTCATGGGATGAAGGAGCCAGTTGTGCTCACACAGTACGTCGCTGGTTTCTGAAGTTCCGAAGTGGGGATACGAGCCTTGAAGATCAAGATGTTAGAAGATGTCTATATGAAATTTGCAATCAACATCTGAAAACATTAGCTGAACAAAACCCACGGCAAACTATCGAGAAATGTCTCAGATAATAGGTTTCAACATTTCAACAATATCTGACCCTCTCAAGAAAATTGGTAGGGTGAAGAAACTCGATAAATCGGTTTCATAAGATCTCAGTGAAAGTCAAAAAGTTCTACGTTTTGAAATGCTGCAACTACGAAATTTGAATGATCCATTTAATGTTCGAATAGTGATTTGCGATGAGAAATGGATGTTTTATGCCAATCGTAAACGATCGACTCAATGGCTTTATCATGACAAAGGACCCAAACGCTTTCCAAAACCGATATTGCACTAACACAAAATTATGGTGAGAGTCTGGTGGTCCGCTACTGGCGCAGTACAGCTTTCTGGAATTCTTGGCGCGCATACACAGGCAAATAAATAATCATCAAATTTATTCACGAGGTGTAAACATAATAGTGTTCGATGTGGTTAGACAGAGCAAAGATATATATTAATAAATATACATATACCTACGTTTTGGTGTGCGACTTACGTTTCGCTGGTTTTCCAGCTCATCATGCACAAAGTATATCTTATGTTTTTATAAAAATACACAGATGTCATATATATATATATATATATATATATATATATATATATATATATATATATATATATATATATATATTTAAATTGTGTGTATTTAGGCAGCATTTTTTCATTAATACATGTTTCATTAAATAATATAGATAAGTGTTGTCTATGTTAGCCGAAAGCTTAGATTGGATTAAAAAAAAAAAAAAGTATGTATCAATATTGTGATTTTCTTTCATTGTTTAATGATAATGTTATTAAGATTACCAGACTATATGAAAAAAACTTACATAAAATATATAGACAACACTTATCTATATTATTTAATGAAACATGTATTAATAAATATATATATATATATATATATATATATATATATATATATATATATAGTTTTAATGTGTGCTATATTTATGGGATAAAGTATTCAATATCAGAGATAGAGCGATTGCGTCCAGCATGAAACAGCCTGTCGCCTCTGAGTGTTGACTTCAATGTTCACTTTTATATTTATATATATATATATATATGTGTGTGTGTGCATTCGTGTACTGGGAGTTTCTTACGAGTAGGTGCTGCATGCCAAAAGTGTTTTCTAACCCAGAGTTTCTAATTGCTTTAACCCGATCCCGGCTATACGAAAGTTTGTAATTTCATTTTAATGATGAATTGATGTACATACTGAGCTAATGTTTAGTTGTTTTTTTAAGTCTCTTTGTACTATATGTGCGTACATACATGCGTGAAAAAAGACGGTAGTAGCAAAGGTTAACCTACTCCGAAGGATTTTATGAAAGCCTATCACTTCAACAGACATTGATTGAAAGCAGACGAAAGCGAAAGATGTGAAAAGCTGGGTAAATCGGAATGGCGTGTCGCGCAACTTAGGAAAAAAATCCAGCTGACTTCGAAATTCTTATTTATTTTCCTACTTATATCATCTTTTTTTTCTGTCCACTGCAGAACCCAGACCTTCCCCAAATTTGTAAGTTTTGAGTTTAATGGGTCTTACCCTGACACGCTGGCCCATGACATGTTCGCAGTTGGGGTTGAATTCAGAATTGTCCTTTTCCTAGACTGATGGTCTGCACAAAACTACCATTCAAACATGTGACCACAACCGCCGACATAACAATTGGTGACGAAAAAAATTGTTAATTTTTGTCATGTCCTTACATCTCTCTCTCTCTCTCTCTCTCTCTCTCTCTCTTTCTCTCTCTCTCGTTTCTATCTATTTGAATCGTCATAGCTATCTTTCTATTCATATCTAAAGTCTCTATATCTATCTATCTATCTATCTATCTATCTATCTCAATTTTAACATCTATTTAACATAACTATGTCTTCGTATCTAAGTCTCCACATCTATCTGTCTATTTATCTATCTCACTCTTTACATCTATCTATTTATCATAAATTTGTGTATTTAGGCAGCAATCCTTCTTTCATGCACATTTCATTGAATACGAACGTGCTTTTATTTAGTTTTTTATACAATTTCTCATGCGATCTAATAATTTTTTTTCTTTTCGGATGATAAGTTATATAAAAACTGTCCGAATGTTCTTTTTATCCGAGCGCTTTAGGCTATATATTTAGCCATTTTCAAGGATGAATTATTTTAACTGTTAAATAAGAAATAGTTTGTTCTTAGTATGTTTTACAAAATGCTTTCATTTTTCAAAACACGGTCAAGATATTGTGTCCATGTTCAAAGTTAATATAATTAAGTGTTGTTTTTTTTGTTTTTATTAATAAGGCTTCCATTATTTTTAGCCTTTTTTGCATGTAGATGATGCTATTCTATTTGTGTTGTCAACAAGTCGTGTCTCTCTCTCTCTCTCTCTCTCTCTCTCTCTCTCTCCTCTCTCTCTCTCTCTATCTATCTATCTATCTACCTACCTACCTATCTATCTATCTCTTTTTCATTTTTGGTCTGGTTTGGTTTGGTTTGGTTTGTTTTATGGCGCATTAACCTCAATGGTTTATTTAATGCAGACAAGATTTTTATTGCTGGTAATATTTTTTTCCAAAAATGTACTGCTGGTAATATTTTTTTTCCTTCAAAAATGTATTGCTGATAAAAAAATTTCCGTCAAAAATGCATTGCTGGTAATATTTTTTATTTCAAAAATGTATTCTTGTGATATTTTTTCCATCAAAAATGTATTACTGGTAATATTTATTTTTTCAAAAATGCATCGCTGGTATTAAAACCTATTTTTACACTTTCATAGTGTTTTGACCCCAGTTTGGGGGGGGTAACTATTTGCCCATAGCTAGGACCCTAACAGTTGCTACCACCCCGGGCCGAGGTGAAACTAAGAACACTAGCAATTAAGAGGTGGTTCCACGCACCTCAAAACCTCCTGATCAGAGGCCTTGCTGTTAGACGTAGTTTATTGTCTTACCCAGGATGCGGATGTAGTTTATCGTCATATCCAGGACGTTTTTTCATTTTTCTCTGAATCTGTTTTTATGTTACAGCCATATTTCTGTTGATTTTTGTTTGTTTTTTGTTGTTGTTTTTTTACTTTCTTTAATCTATCTCTGTTTTTCTTCTTTTCCTTCTTCCCCTTTTTTTTTCGGTCTCTTTTTGTAAATCTTTTGTCCGTCGGTTTGATTTTATTCTCGTTTTCTTTCTTCATTTCTTCTTTCTTACTTTTTTCTTTGGGTCTTTTTTCGCCTGTTCTAATTTTTCTTTCCCTTTCTCTAAATCTTTGACTGTTTTTCTTTATTTCTTTCTTTCACACACGCACAGATGCGGATGTATATAGGGTCATAGGCACTCACATACGTAGTCAACGCATATACAGACCACCGATTTTCCGGTGACCTTCAAGAGAAAGGAATATAGAGCCTTTCTTGATTGTAAAGCTCTTCGTGGCCCAGCGGCCGTATCAGCCGGTAATTCTTCCGCAAAGGGGAACGTACATTCGAATCCTGGCGAAGGGCACATTTTCTTTGATAAGTTTTCTTAAACAATCACTGGTTAAAAAACGGGCGTCTACTCAAATACGGGTATCCACAAAAAAAAAGTTAATAAGGTTATCAGTATCCGACACAAAATTAACTTTAGTCAAGCTCACTAAGTATGTTATGCGTTACTTTCTTCTGTCCCTCTTGCCCTCAATCTATCCTGTGAGTGTCAAATTTTCCAAGCCCTCTTTCCTCATTATGTGTCCTAGTAATTTCAGATGTCTCTTCCTGATGTTAAGTATAAGTTTCATTTTTGCTTTCATTGTCTTTGTTCACCTGTTCGGTCCATGGTATCCTTCTGTAGAACCACATATTTATTGATTCAAATCTTCTCTTCGTCTTTGAGGAGATTGTCCAGAATACACGAGAAGGATATATGTCACGCAACAGTTCTTTTGTGCAAGTTTAGCTTTTCTTCCGTCAAATAAAATCACTTAATCCTGCGTATCCTCAAGTGGCTCAATAGTTATATCTTCCTTATTTTCCGTATTTTCATTGTACGTTCAGGTTTTTACGTTTCCAAATATACTGTACTTTTCACTATACATTCCCAAATATACTGTACTTTTCACTATACATTCCCAAATATACTGCACGTTTCACTGTACATTTCCAAATGTACTGTACGTTTCCAAATATATGAAATATTTAAATAGTTTTGTATTGCTTATTTTCAGTATTTTCACTGCACTTTCAGGTTTGTACGTTTCCAAATATACTGTACGTTTTACTGTACGCTTCCAAATATATGAAATATTTAAATAGTTTTCTATTGCTTATTTTCAGTATTTTCACAGCACTTTCAGGTTTGTACGTTTCCAAATATACTGTACGTTTACAAATATACGAAATATTTAAAGTTTGTATTGTATTTTCACTGCACTTTCGGGATTGTACGTTTCCAAATATATGAAATATTTAAATAGTTTGTATTGTATTTTCACTGTACTTTCGGCTTTGTACGTTTCCAAATATACTGTACGTTTCACTGTACGTTTCCAAATATACGAAATATTTAAATTGTTTTATATTGCTTATTTTCAGTATATTCTCTGTACGTTCATATTTGTGTCTTTCGTACAGTGTCCATGTGAAGGCGAAAACTTGCTTTACTGTTTGGAATGAGCACGGTCACAACTTTTCAAAGTAAATTGTACAATGATTAAAATATTTTTACACTAAGGTAGAGTGTTACGTTAAGGGGTAGTTTATATGGATAGGAGGATAAGATAGCAGTTAACTCTAGACTTGAACAGGTTAAGAATGTAGTTATCGGGAAAACATCCTCTTTGGAGTCCGTTCCACAGGACAGAGGTTCGCGAGAGGAAGCTGTTTAAGTGGAAATTACTTCTCTCCAATGGAATTCGGAGGGAATGTGGGTGGATTACTACAATGTAACTGGCATGGCTGGTCCTAGCCATGAAGGTGAGTCCTGACTGAACCAAGGAATGTAGTTCGTCCGAGCACTTTCCATGGAAGTAGCGATAGAGCAGTGAGAGGCTCGACCCCCCCCCACCCTGTGAGAGAGAGGTTGGAGGGTGGAAAATAATTCTTCTCCAAGAAGGACTCGGAGACGCTTTTGAGCACTATCGAGACTGAAAAGTGAGGATCGGGCAGCTCCCGCCAAAATGTGGCAGCAGTACTTCTGATCTGGCTCTTATTAAGGTAGAGGATAGCATGAGGAGTCAGGTACTTACTGGAGCGATACAGGGAGCCGATTATTTTACCTGAATCTTTAGCGATGGAGTGTATATAAATGCTTCACTTGAGGTCGGGTGTGAGTTTGAGGCTCAATATTCTCTCAAGTCACTTTGCCTCCTCGAAGGGACATCTGTTCATCGTGACTGGAGATAATTCGGAGTCCGATCGGCGATGATGGAATGTACTTCATAGTAAAAATTGATCAAATTGATCTTTTTGACGTGGAGACTCGTTTCTCTTGCTCGCCATTACATACATACATACATACATACATACATACATACATACATACATACAAAATAAATAGCTGGCCACTTGTATTAGTGGATACCCGTCTACTAGGGCGGCTAGCCAATCCCTATTGCAGACGCTCGCTCAGACACATTTGCGTTTGTTCTACATCCACAGAGCCAACCTGTGGTTTAAACTGCAACTATGCTGGGCAGACCTTAGTTACAGTTTGTGGGAGAGAGCGTGTTATCTAGCGTGATCAACAATCTGAACAAAGCCAGCACACTCAAACCCTCGGTGACTTGTGACTTCGACGGTCCTCCAAGTGTTCCGTCAATCCAATTTCACTCACAAGGTTTGGGTCAACCCGCGGTATGGTTTGCACGCACTTTCCAAAAGTCCCGCACGCTGGGATCGTCGCCCTCCAGACTGATAACATCAGGAAGACTCCTTCCTGACAAATCAACCGTGGAGAGATTCGAACCCGGGTCTCATGGTCAGAAAGCAAACGTTCTAACCACTCGAACATACATACATACATACATACATACATACATACATACATACATACATACATACATACATACATACATACATACATACATACATACATACATACATAGGGCACCTCGATGTAACGTAATGGTTAGCAAGCTTGTCTCGCCAGAACAATTACAACTGAGTAGTGGGTTCGATCTTCACTGGGTGCCCATACTTTCGGCTTTATCCCACATCTAAGCTACGCTTAGAAAATCACCATAGATAGATAAATCGATAGATATAGCAAGCTTGTCTCGCTAAGTCAATTACGTCTGAGTTGTGAGTTCGAGCCCCATACTTTCGGCTTTGTGCCACATCTAAGCTACTCTTAGAAACCCATTTGGCGATTTGAACATGGTGTAATGGTTAGCAATCTTGCTTCGCTGACGCAGTAACAACTAACTAGTGAGTTCGATCCTCACTAGATGCCCTGTACTTTCGGCCTTGTCCCACATCTAAGCTGCGCTTTCTTTATTTAGAAAATCACCATAGATTGGTTGGTTGTGTTGTTTTATTGCATATCAAAACCTCAGTGGGTCATTTAATGCCAACAAAATTTTTGAAATAGATTCATAGCGATAGTTTGGTAAAAAAAAGGTGTGTATGTATACATATATATTTAAGCCATTTTTCAATTACTTATATTTTTTAGTACAATCCAACTTCTTTTAGGAAATTTACAATCTTGGATGGTTTTATTTTCATAAAAAGTTTTGTTTTTAAATTACTCACTTGGTAATATTTTGTTCGCAATAGATCAAAATCTATACACTCTAACAGTATCTGTTTCACTGTAAATTTCTCTTGCTGGTAATAATTTTTTTTTTTTTTTTACAAATGTATTGCTGGTTATTTTTTTTCCTTCAAAAATCTATTTCTGGTAATATTTTTTCTTTTAAAAAAGTATCACTTGTTGTTATGGTCCAGGTTAGGACCAAGGAAGAACAACACGAACACAAGAGTAGAAATAACGACGATATATTACACGGAATAATAATACAAGATGTGGAAGGTGTTAGTATGACTGTCAGTCTGGTTTGGAGTGAACTACTATCGGCTCGACTCGATTCATCTCTCTCTCTCTCTCTCTCTCTCTCTCTCTCTCTCTCTCTCTCTCTCTCTCTCTCTCTCTCTCTCTTGAGAGGCGTAGTATACATAGTCTTAGGAAGAGTTCATTCTGTAGTTTAACACTTGTAAAAAAAAAAAAGTGATGTAAATGGTGCCAGATATCTTCAAATATCACTCTTTAGGTTTTTAATTTAGACTAATACTTTATGTAATGTTTGCATTCACAATGCAGTCAGAAAACGAGACGGTTGAAATTTCTGGTACACGCAGTGAGGAAAAAGGGTCGAGAGAATTAATTTAATACTCACATGGTGTAGTGAAGGCAAGAGAAACGGAAAATAGCGAATAAACTACTTAAAGAGTTTGTGTGAACGGAAGGCAGAGTAGGGACAAATAATGATGGTAATGGGTGAAAAATTACTTCGACCAACAAATGATAGGAAGCTGTGGAGAGCCATTATCAGTCATATTTTGAAGAGACTTTTCACATAAACGAAGAAAAATGTACGCAATTTTTCTATGCACATGCGTCAAGGAACATTGTTATTAAGCCTAACCCTGTCCATATTCACTTACCTGCCAAACTAGCTAGCTATCCGAGTTTGTTAATTTATATCTATCTATCTATCTATCTATCTATCTATCTCAATCTCTTCGTATCTATCTATCTATCTATCTCAATCTCTTCGTATCTATCTATCTATCTATCTCAATCTCTTCGTATCTATCTATCTATCTATTTATCTCAATCTCTTCGTATCTATCTATCTATCTATCTATCTATCTCAATCTCTTCGTATCTATCTATCTATATCAATCTCTTCGTATCTATCTACCTCAATATCTTCATATCTATCTGTCTATCTGTCTATCTCAATCTATTCATTTCTGTCATTTCTGTCTATCTCAATCTCTTTCATATCTTTTTATATATCTATCTCTTCATATCTGTGGTATCTCTCTCAATCTTTCATATTTGGCTATCAATCCCTTCATATTTGTCTGTCTATTCCTTCATATATATGCCTATCTATCTCAATCTCCTCATATCTATCTGTGTCTATCTCAACCTCTTCATATCTATCTCTTAATATCTGTCTATCCATCTATCTCAATCTCATATTCATATTTCTCTCTGTCTTTTTCAATCTTCTTATATCTGTCTATCTCAACCTCCTCATATCTCTCTCAATCTCTCTCTTCATATCTGTCGATCTATCTCAATGCCTTCATATCTGTATATCTATGAGCCTATATGGGGCCTGATCATCTTTGCCTCAGTCTCCTCGTTTCTAAACTACAGGCGTGACGGATAAATTATCGTATAAATTAGGCAAAAATGAAAATAACACTGACATATCATTTTAGCAGATATATTTACCAAGATGACACAAAATACTACAGAATAATTTATTCAATAGAATCGCCATTTGGCTTCAACCATGGCCTCCAATTGACTTTGGAATCTCATGCCATTTCTTCTGGGCGGTCTTCTTGTTAAAGTTGGTGAATGGTGCCATATCTTTGGCTTTTGTTTTGTTGGTCTCTCGATCAACTGCACCCCCACACATATTAATCAACGGGGTTGCAGTCTGGGGAGTTAGGTGGACAGATGTAAGAGGTGATGCGGGTCGCAGAAATTGTCTGACAGCCTTGACTGGGTTCTCCTGTTTGTTATCAGACAGAGGGTCTTCAAGCAGACACCCGATTGACCCAGGGCAGCACTACCTCCTCAAAGTACTTGATGTAGGCCTCCGTGTTGAGTTTGAGACCTTCACCAAATATTCTGGAGTTCTTTTCTTATCAGAACGATCAGAGTGAGTTTTCTGAGCTACTGTTCATTCGTAATCACCTTTAGATTCATCCAACTCTTCCAAATCCTCTACATTGTCCTTAGATTGACACCCAAAAACTCTGAGATGCTCATATTGGAGCGCCCGATGCGAATGCCAAGCAAGTACAGCATGCCGTTCCAAATTTCTGTTTGAGTGAATTGCGTCATGGTGCTCTTTTTCTCACGGCCTGTGCCCAACTGACCTACTATGCTGTTCAGTCGACAAAATAAAAAAAAAACAAACAATGCACATGCGCGAAATTAAAAATATAAAATGGGCGACAATTCACTCATCGCACTCTGTACTTATCTGACAATCTGTTTCTCTGTCTCTATCAGAGAGTAGTTTTTGAAGCATTTAAAACAAATCCGCTTGTGTTGTGCAGCGACGCGCCAAATTTCGCAAAAAGACAGTCACGGCACAAGTTGTAGAAGCGAAAGTGTGCGGAGAATGACAGAAAAGAGAAGAGTATCTTAGTGACAAAGACAACGTCGAAAAGCCAGCAACCAGCCCCTAATTGATCCATAGGGGGCCTCAGTTGTTGTCATCTCAAACTTAAGAATCAATTAAAAGCGTTGGAGATAGCGGCAAAAACAGCCCATGAGACTCGGCGAGGCAGACACGCTGGCGATGTGAGCCGCACCGTACTGGAAAGACCATGTCAGGTAAAAGGGGGGTCCCGCATTCGAGGCGTTGTATATCATTGCTGTCACACGATATCAGAATTCCAGTTGACATGAAAAGCTGGTAGAAACGAAAACGAAGTCTCCATGGTCCCTTCATTCGGCGTCGAGGATAAACTGTTTCATTAAGCATTGTGTAGTATCGACTGTAATAGGTATGGATGAGACGGTAGTGGCCCGGATGATGACGTAATAGACTCCAATGGGGATTTTAGGCTGTGTGGTTTTATGGTGAAACCAGAACGGAGAAAGAAAAAGAAAACAAGACAATAAAGGAAATTTTTTATAAGAATCGAAAATGGAATTGCAGAAGCAAAAGAAAGAATTTTTAAAAGGAGAAAGAAAGATATTTCGAAAGAGAAATAGTGAGAAAGAAAATTTTGAGAGAGAGAGAAAAGAAAGTGAACGTTTGTGAAGGGAGAAAAGAAAGAGGAATTTTAAAAAGCAGCGTGATAGAAAGAGAAATTCTGAGAGAGAGGAAAAAAGAAATTTTGAGTTAGAAGATAAAGAGAAATTTTGAGAGAGAAGAAAAATTTGTAATTTGATGTTTCACATTTTTTTTCTTTTTCTTTGAGAGAGAAAGAAATAAAAAGTCGGAGAGAGGGAAATACAAATTCAGAGAGAGAGAAAGAAAGGAATTTTGAGAAAGAAAGGATAAAAAACTGTAAAACAAATATGATAAAAGAAAGAAAAAAGAAAGAAAGAAAGAAAGAAAGAAAGAAAGAAGAAAGAAATTTTGAGTCAGGAAGAAAGAAATGATACGAATTTTGAAAAAGAGACATTTTGAAAGAATCAAATTTTGAGAAACAAAGAAAGGAAAATTTTGAGAAAGAAAGAAAGAAAGAAAGAAAATAATTAACCAAGAAAAGTGAGAAGGAAAGATCGAAAACGAAAAGGAAAAAATGTAGCAAATGTTTCCCAAAATTAATAATTAAATGCATTGTAATAGAAAATTCAGAGAAAAAATATTTTAATCAAAAATATCAGAACTGAAAATTATTTCAGGTAAAAAGAAATATAAGAAAATAAAAAAGCAAACAAAATAAAGTTGAGACTATCAAAAAGTGACAACAAAATTTAAAAGAATTAGACTTTTAAAAAGAAGAGAGGAGCGTAAGAAAGAAAAAGGGCAGAACTAAAAGGTAAGAAGAGAATGATAAATGCATAAAGAACTAAAGAAATCTAGAAGCAAAGTGATGAGATTTAAAACAGAATGTGAACAAGAAGAGACAATGGAAGCTGTTTGAGCAGCTGACGAGAGAAAGAGACGAAAGAAAGAGGGAAGGAACAATGGACAAAGAGAGAATGAAATGTCAAGAGGAATTGTGTAAAGAAAAAGAAAGTGAGGAGTAGAAAGTATTTAAAGAATGAACTGAAAAAAAATGCCATGGGAAAACGTCAAGGACAAGAGATGTTTAGCAATAAGATAGAAAACATTACAAGTTAGAATGAAAAGAAAAGAAAGAAAGAAATTGTTTAAGAAAGAAAGAAAGAAAGAAATTACTTAAGAAAGAAAAAACAAATTATTTAAGAAAGAAAGAAATTGTTTAAGAAAGAAAGAAAGAAATTATTTAAGAAAGAAAGAAAGAAAGAAATTGTTTAAGAAAGAAAGAAAGAAAGAAATTACTTAAGAAAGAAAAAACAAATTATTTAAGAAAGAAAGAAATTGTTTAAGAAAGAAGAAAGAAATTATTTAAGAAAGAAAGAAAGAAAGAAATTGTTTAAGAAAGAAAGAAAGAAACTATTTAATAAATAAAGAAATAAATTACTTAGAGAGGAAAGAAAGAAAGAACGAAAGAATGAAATTATTTCAGAAAGAAACAAACAAGACAGAAAGAAAGAAATTATTTAAGAAAGAAAAAAGTATTTAAGAAAGAAAGAAAAAATTATTTAAAAAAGAAAGAAATTATCTAAGAAAGAAAGAAAGAAAGAAAGAAAGAAAGAATGAATGAATGAATGAAATTATTTAAGAAAGAAAGAAAGAAAGAAAGAAAGAAAGAAAGAAAGAAAGAAAGAAAGAAAGAAAGAAATTTTGAGGCGGGAGAAAAAATGTAACGAAATTTTAAAAAAGAGACATTTGAAAGAACCAAATTTCGGGAAAGAAAGAAAGAAAGAAAGAAAGAAAGAAAGAAAGAAAGAAAGAAAGAAAGAAAGAAAGAAAGAAAGAAAGAAAGAAAGAAAGAAAGAAAGAAAGAAAGAAAGAAAGAAAGAAAGAAAAGAAAGAAAGAAAGAAAGAAAGAAAGAAAGAAAGAAAGAAAGAAAGAAAAGAAAGAAAGAAAGAAAGAAAGAAAGAAAAAATTTAACAGAAAAAAAGAATAACATTTAAAAAGGAAGCAATAATCGAGTGGTTAAATTATATTAGTGAAACTTATAAAAAAAAGAATGAGTAAATCTACTAAAAACCAAGAGACTAATCATTGCAGTAATAGAAAAGAGAAGTATGTGCTCGTAACCAGAGTTTTATCACAATTGTAGCAACGAAAGTAGCCTTTTTATAACCGTTTCAAATGAATATAAAACACATCCTTAAAAACGTGAGCTGAATTAAATGCCACGAAAAGAAAATGTTTGTTTATTTGCCCTAGAAAATATAATGTAATAGAAAATGAACAAAAATTCAATAACTATTGAATATGAATGATGGTGACTTTTTCGAGGATACAGATATTTGAAAAACAAAGCCAAAACGGTGCACTGATGGTAACAAAGGGAGACTTGAAGTCAGAAAGAGAAACTGGAAGAGAAGTAAAAACAATTAGGTGTGATAAGGGAGAGAAGCAAAAACAATTAGGTGTGAAAGGGGAGAGAAATAAATAAGGAAAAACAAGGAAGAGAAGGAAAAAAGAAGAAATAAGTGGCAGAAAGTGAATTTAAAAAAAGAATTGATTTCGAAAGTGCGACAAAAAGCTTAAAAAACGAATGAGAGGGTAAAGCGCAATGGGAGATAGGAAGAGATAGAAAGAGGAAAGGTAAAAGCGAGTTATGAAGATCGAAAAAGGAAGGAGGG
>OZ038485.1:95675110-95702610 GCA_964036315.1 Acanthosepion esculentum | reverse complement strand
TTTTATCTGTTTTTTATATTTTTTAAAATTATCTTATAAATAGAAAGAAAGAAAGAAAGAAAGAAAGAAAGAAAGAAATAACGGGAAAAGATGAGAAATAGAAAGAAAGAAAGAAAGAAAGAAAGAAAGAAATAACGGGAAAAGATGAGAAATAGAAAGAAAGAAAGAAAAAAAGAAAGAAAGAAAGAAAGAAAGAAAGAAAGAAATAACGGGAAAAGATGAGAAAAAGAAAGAAAGAAAGAAAGAAAGAAAGACATAACGGGAAAAGATGAGAAATAGAAAGAAAGAAAGAAAGAAAGAAAGAAAAGACGTTAACTAAAGGAGTACAAGAAAGAAAGAAAGAAAGAAAGAAAGAAAGAAAGAAAGAACGGGAAAAATTGAGAAATCGAAAGACAGAAAGAAAGAAAAGATATTAACTAAAGAAAGAAAGAAAGAAAGAAAGAAAGAAAGAAAGAACGGGAAAAGATGAGAAATCGAAAGACAGAAAGAAAGAAAGAAAAAACGTTAACTAAAGGAGTACAAGAAAGAAATAAAGAAAGAAAGAAAGAAAGAAAGAAAGAACTCATGTTTGAATTAAAGAAGGAAAAATAGTAAGGTAAGATAAAATGGCGATAAAAGAAAAAGTTACAAAAAGAAAGAAGAAAAAACAAAACTCCCAAAGACAGAAAGCGCTAAATGCAAGTAGCAAGAAGGAAAAATGACATCCCTTCGATATCAACGATGGTTTTAACTTAGGAAAAAGCTAGAAGTATTAATGAATCAAGTCTGGACTATGGTGTAAAATGTAGGTTAATGATAGATCTGGATTATGCGATGTTCAGCAAAAAAAACAAAAAAAAAAACTGAAATTCTCTGTAACCATAAGACTGTGCCCCCCGGAGCCACGACTACTATCACTATATTGCTTGATCCGGTTTCTAATGCTTCAGTTTGAGCGGCTTGCTGATAGTAGTCGTGGCTCCCGGGGGCACAGTCCTATAGTCACAGAGAATTTCAGTTGAGTTCCACCACGGAATATGTGAGCGAGCGGCGCTATATTGAGTCTGATTTGCTACCTCTTCGTCGCCGAGGCCCGTTGAACAGTTTGTATGACGTTTGCTTGATAACCTAACTGTCCGGGTTTCAATTCTTGGTAGTGGATGCGCACTGCTGATGAGTCCCAAATATAGGACGAAACGGCCGTCCAGTGCTTTCTGCATTCTATTGAGGCTCCTTTCAGACTCAATGAATTACTTAATTATAATTATCAAATCCTCCTAACAATTTCTATCATATATATTTTATTTATGCTCTGTAAATTTACATTGAACACTGTTTTATAAAAATATCAATAAGAACACCGGATGATATGTTTTACTCTTTCTTTTTTTACTATTATATATATATATATATATATATATATATATATATATATATATATATATATATATATATATATATATATATATATATATATATACCGGGTGTAACAGAAAAATTGTCCAAATCGTGTAACAACATGGGATAACTGTCTATTCCACAAAATGTTTAATATCTAAAAAAAAAACAGTAAACTAATTCGGTTTCTTTTTTTCAAAATTCTCAGTTAAGACGTTTAGCCATCTTGACACCATTTGTCGTAAGAATCACCGCAAAGCTATTCGTGTTATTCAGCTAAAAAGAGAACAGGTTAAAATCGTTTTGTTTCAGCCCCACTATGTCTTCTCAACTGAGCAATGGTGAGAGAAAAAAGATCATTCAGGCCTTCAGTAATGTTACCAACATTCATACTCTGGCTTCCATCTTCAAATTCCATTCGAGAACCATCAAGAGATATATACTTATACATATACTTATTATTATATTATATATATACTTATTTAAAAATATGGTTCTATCGCTACACAGTAATAAACATGTTTCAAAAACAGAAGTTAAAACTTCAAATTCAATTATAGAATCAAATTAAATTAAAGTTTCATTTTTGCTTTCAAATGAAACAGAACTAGGAACTTTAATTTAATATAATTGAATTTGAAGTGTTTAGCTTCTGTTTTTGAAACATGGTAATTCCTGTGTAGCGATAGAACCATATTTTTAAATAAGTAAATTTATAATATTTATGGTCTGTAGATTTGCATTGAGCACTGTTTTGTAAATATAAAAATATTAATAAGAATACCGTATTATATATCTTACTGTTCTTTCTCTTTATTATATATATATATATATATATATATATATATATATATATATATATATATATATATATATATATATGGGGGTGCGTATAATACTAATATTGCTAATACACCTTCATCTTAATATATTAATAATAATAATAATAATAATAATAATAATAATAATATACAGAGTGTCCATAAAGTTCGTGTGCACTTTAAAGTTATACATTTTTTAAAGTGCACACGAACTCTATGGACACCCTGTATAATAGCTTCCTTCTCTTTTATTTTCCTTACAAGTATTAGCATCGATTTGTGTTAATAACAGTGTATTTCTGAGATAATGTATTGTGTTTATTTACACTATTTACATCGTTCGGACTGTTGCCCTTATCTTTATTGCCATATTCACGTTTCGGCCGTTCTACACTCCGACCCTCTTCTGGTGATATGCGTTGGAATTTCGAATCGAACCCTTTATTTAGTCCACAGCAGGAGCGATTTGAGTTTCTAAAGGGAATTAACTGATACTGAGATTTCAACAAAAAAAACTGCTCTCTTCCAATCATTTTAGAGCACCTTTTTTGCCTTTCATCACCATGGCTGATGTTAACCGCCAGGAGGATGACTCATTGCACCTTCTCGGGCTAACATTTTCCGCTAATATAAAGTAAAAAACATCGTCTTGAATCAATTGCTTGGTCTGCTGCTAGGAAAATTGGTTCACTGTGTCGTGCTAGACAATTTTTCTCGTTGGAATCTATCATAAACGTTTATAAGTCTACCATTCATCCATGCATTGATTATTGTTATCACTTATGGTCTGTGGTTTCGGCTATGTATTTAGAGATTCTTGATAAAATACAAAGAAGCATCTGCAACGTTATTGGTCTTGACCTGGCATCTCGGCTCTAGACACCGGTGTAACGTATCTTCCCTGTACCTTTTCTATATTTCCTTGGTAATTTTTCTGATGGGCTTTCCTCTTTGGCACCTAGACTTTATGAATTTAAGCACAGTACTAGCTTGGTGGTAAGGTTTAATCATTTTGCATTTGAAATCGCTAGATAACCGCAAGTTCTCCGACAACTGTTTCTCTCGCATCTCTCGCTTTTAAAACTCACTTCCGGTTTCTTGCTTTTCCGTCAAGTTTGATCTTCACAAATTTAAATGCAATGTCAATCGTTATCTTTTGCTTTCTTAATTCCTGTTCTTTTATTGTTCGCGCTCCTGGATATTTTTTTTCTTTTTCTCATATTCGCTGAAGCTCATTAAACACTTGCATTTTAGTGACTTTATTACCTTACTTGGGTGTGAAATAATTTTTAAAAATCTGAGCTATGTTCACCGCTTTCTATTCTGCATAGATCTATGCAGTTATTGATCTATCTTTCTATTGATCTTTATGTATTTTTGATTTTGCAAATAATTATGTCAATTTCCATATTTCACACCCGTACGTCATAACTAGCATCATACATTCATTATATTCTTTGACAAGATGTTTGTAATTATGTCTCTATTGTTGTTAAACGCTTTCCATCCTAATGTTGTTTGGTTTCATTTCCTTGATCGTTTTTTAAAAAAAGTTTTAACCCTGTCCTGTGCGAGTAGTGTATTGAATATCGGCACGAAAAGTAGAATCAACGAGTCGAGTTCAATTGAATAATTGATTAGTGTTTGACGGCTTATCAACCCTTTGCAGGTTAATTAAAACCGGAATATATTCTTAGATTGTAAAGTTTTGTTTTTAGATAATAATGATTTAGTGATACATGTTTTACTAATTAACCCATAGATGGAGGTAGTATGAGGTGGATTCATACCTTTCCTAAGGGTATTTGGGCGTAAGTGAGTATTTTAATGGTTTAGTAATAAAACTCTTACTAATTAACCCATACTTGAAGGGGATATGACGTGGACTGATACCTTTCCTAAGGGTATTTGGGCGTAAGTGGGTATTTAATTTTTAGATTATAATGGTTTAGTAACACAACTATTACTAATTAACCCATAGATGGGGATATGAGGTGGATTCATACCTTTCCTAAGCGTATAAGTGAGTATTTTTTTATAGAATAATGGTTTCGTAATACAACTTCTAACACTATTTACATTGTTCGGACTATCGTCCTCATCTTCGTTGCCATGTTTATCACAACGTTTCGGTCGTTGTACGCTCCGGCCTTCTTCAGGTGGTTGGAATGTCGAAATGAACCCTTTATTTCGCTCGCTGGGGTAAACTGTTCTAGTTCCACGTGCCATGTCTAATGGATGTCAGTTATAGATTCTGATGTCATTTCCTCAACGTATTCCATGTATGTATTCGCCATTGCTGGTGATAATGGCAATATATCGACAAGATGAGGGCTTAGCAATGGGCTAAGAGTAAGACCCCCCCATAGAGGAGAACATGACTAAAGACTGTGTGTACGTCATCCTGTGCAACTGCGGAAAGAAATATAAAGGGGAGACAGGCCGCCCCCTTAAGGTACGGCTTCAAGAACACCAGAAAGCTGAAACACGAGGGGAAGTGGAAAAATCAGACGTGGCTGACCACATATGGAGAGAAAAGGGAGATCACCGCCCTCTGTAGGATCACGTTGAGATCATAGACAATGAACATCATTGGAAAATTCGTAAACATAAGGAATCAGCACATATGCTAGGCCACGAAATCTCCTGAGCCGACGAAGCATAGAAATGAATACAATATGGGAACCAGTAATACGGAGTGCCAGAGAAAAGGAATAATAACAACGAAAATTGCAATATGAGCTCTGGTAAAAAATATGAAATGATAACAGCATAAATTGCAATATGAGCACTGGTAAAAAGAAGTGCTGAAGACATTAGGTTTATAAGTCCCAGAAATTCATACACAGATGTCCTCAAGGACACATGGCACAGTGACAGGACCCAAAGAGTGTGAGTTCAATACCCGGTTAAGGCAGTGGAGAACTTGGAGAGGAAAATTAACAGGAGATAACTAATAACTGGCACGTGGAACTAGAACAGTCTACCCCAGCGAGCGAAATAAAGGGTTCAGTTCGACATTCCAACCACCTTAAGAAGGCCGGAGAGTACAACGACCAAAACGTTGTGATAAATATGGCAGCAATGATGAGGACGAACAATGTAAATAGTGTACATAATACCTCATCTCAGAAATATAGACAGATACAACTCTTACTAATTAACCCATAGGTGGAGGTGATATAAGGTGAATTCATAACCCGTGAATTCATACCATTCCTAAGAGTATTTGGGTGTTATTGAGTATTGTTTTTTAGATAAAAATGGTTTCGTAATACAACTCTTACTAATTAGCCCATAGCTGGAGGGGATATAAGGTGGAATCATACCTTTCCTCGGGGTATTTGGACGTAAGTAAGTAGTTTTTTAGATAATAATGGTTTAGTAATACAACTCTTAATAATTAAGCCTTAACTGGAGGAGATATGCGGTGGATTCTTACCTTTCCTAAGAACATTTGGGCGTAATTGAGTATTTTTCTTTTACATAATAATAGTTTCGTAATACAATTCTTACTAATTAGCCCATAGCTGGAGGGGATATGAGGTGGAATCATACCTTTGCTAAAGGTATTTGGGCGTAAGTATTTTTGAGATAATAATGGTTTAGTAATACAACTCTTACTAATTAACCCATAGCTGGACGGGATATGAGGGGGATTCATAACTAATCAGGATTTGATAAACAAACAATAAATCATAATGTGGATATACGTGGGGTCCAATTCTATATTAAAATCAATTTATAAACTGATCCATCACTTTGTGGCCATGGTAGTGTCTATACATTTATATCCCAGAGAATATAAATATATGTAAAAAAAAAAAACATGCATGTGTAGCTAATCAGTATTTCATATCAATTTTTGCAGGTTATTTAAAGACAGAAAAAAATTTAGACCGTAAGAATTTTTTCGGAGATAATAATGAGTTAGTGATACAATTCTTACTAATTAACCCATAGCTGGTGGGGATATGAGGTGGATTCATACCTTTCCCAAGCGTATTTGCACGTAAATGAATATAACAAACCCAACTGAAATTGGAACTCGGATCTCCGATTAACAATTCCGAGCCTCTAGTAAAGATCTTGGTCAAGAGTGTTTATGACTTCTTGGAAATGATAGTTATTTCCCGTTGCCATGACTTCTTGGGAAAGATAGAGAGGTTTACCATTGCCTTTATGTTGGGCGATGGAGGTTATCTTACGCTAAGCGCGGAAGAACGTAATTTATGGCCTTTTTGTTACTGATCTTACTCGTCTCAATTACTACGCAATAATCAAGACAAGTGAATATTCCTCTCATAGTTGTTCCGCAGTAAATGTAAGCGAACAACACTAGTAATGCACAACGCGAATGAATCCGAACTTTTACTGTCGATAACTCCAAAACGGTAGATTTTATCAAATTTATCAAGTCATTTTAAATAATACATTTACACCTAAATGTAAATATTCGGGAAATCTTTATTGCAAGCTGAGCGCGGGTCCTAATCTGTAAATTAACCAAAAGTTTTATTAAACTGGAAGAAAAATTTTAATTAAAAATGAATATGCGAATACATGAACCTTTATAGTTGCATTCTGCATTTTTGTTTTACATGGTTGCCAGTGCAAATAATTTTTGTGCTTGTGTAAAAAATCAAAATGACACGTGTTAGTCCTTTTGGTAAGCTGTGTATACTACCGTCAACCAACATAACTCACTGTGTATGTAAGAGGGTGCAGTTAGAAACTGAATTTAAAAAAAATGCGTCACGATCAAAAAAATCGTATAGTTGAATCCTATAATACTGGAGAATACTATAAAAACTATCAAAACGATCCGGAGTGCACGTCTCCACCGTGCGACGAAATATTTATGTATAGAACTGGAACTACAAAAAAACTGTTGCTAAATATCAGACGCACTCGGCTGAAATTTCGGGGACCCATAACAAAGAAAGAAAGCTTGGATGATTTACCGCTCATACGGCACGTCGAAGGCAACAGAAACAGTGAAAAATACGGAACAACCAACTTGACAAGTTTGAGAAAATGGATGGAAACAGTGTTCGTCAAGGAGTAAGTATTGTTGAGAGCAACAAAGGATAAGAAAATATGGAGAAGTGACACAGATAAGAGAGAAAGAAAACAAATAGAAAGAACAAACAGTCCACATTTAATAAAAAATAACTTTTCTATACCTTCTGAATTTTGAAATAAAATTAACCAAATTTTCTTTCAGGCGATAATTAATTTTAAAGCTAACTCAGTTTAGTAACTCAAAAATGGAGATATGACAAAAAAAATGGTGTGCGCACACACACAAAAAGTTGAGCATACGAAGGACGAAAGAGTTACCTCCCTTGAAAAATCTTGATTTTTTTTATGTTAGGCATGATATCGTTATTTTATAGATTTTGTTAATAGTCTTTTTAATTCACTTTAAAGAAATACATAAAAATATTGAATAATATGAATTTTTAATTAAATCGTTGTTCCAATTTTTTTTCAGTATCGTGTTAATATTACAAACATAAAAATACTTTTACTGTAGTTGTATAAGGGGAAATAATCGATTTTATTCCGATTAGAGTTATTTCCCTTAGAAAAAAATGAATAATTCCTGTAAAAGCTTTCATACTTTCAAATAAAATGATTAAAATATCATAATTAACTTTTTATACATTAATTTTGCAAGTTTTGGGATACTTTAATCATTTTAAAAGCTACAAATATTTAACGCAACAATTTAACTTTTATTTAATTTTTATGGTTACCCTTAGACGGTTTGTCTACAATTGGACAAAAGCTAGTGTCTGTTACTTTGTAATACATAAAACCTACAGCAGTTCATGAGCGTAAATAGTTGAAAAGGGTCAGGGCCAAATGTCGCAAGGTTTCCTTTTTTTATGAATGAAGCAGCCAAGGCGACATAGAAGTCACATCTAGATATTTGGAAACACCCTCAATCGAAAAAACCTGTAACCATCTCGCGCACATTTGGCTGTAATACTTGGTATACTCTTGTCAAATTGGGTATCACGATTGGTATATAAGGTTTCGTATATTTGTAACCGCATGTTCTTTCGTTGGTGTGCTTCTCTTTCAATAATAATAATAACTTAGCAAAATATAAATCAAGCGTGGGATGTTTCAGGTCGACTTGCAATCTTCACTGGGATTTGTGAACATCATTGCTGCCATTGACTCTGATTCACGATATTAAGACGTATGCTACCAATAATGACCATTTGGAGGCCTTGCTAAACACCATCAGCATATATGCTCCCATGATATCAGGAGGGATATTTGGTCTTGATAAGAGTGAGGTGCTGGATATTAAGAAGGGAACCACGGTGGATAGTAAAAGAAATGAAACTATAAAGGGAGTAGATAGCGATGGTTATAAGTAGCCGGGAGTTCTACTGCTGGACAAGACTCATAGGGCAAGATGAAATAACTTGGTGAGGTACAAATCAAGCGTGAGATGTTTCATGTCGACCCGCTATCTTCACTGGGATTTGTGATGGTCATTGCTTCTGTTGACTCTAATTCATGATATTAAGACGTATGCTACCAATAATGACCATTTGGAGGCCTTGCTAAACACCGTCAGCCTATATGCTCCCATGATATCAGGAGGGATATTTGGTCTTGATAAGAGTGAGGTGCTGGATATTAAGAAGGGAACCACGATGGACAGTAAAATAAAAGAAACTATAAAGGGAGAAGATAGCGATGGTTATAAGTAGCTGAGAGTTCTACTGCTGAACTAGACTGTTAGGGACAAGATTAAATCACTTGGTGAGATACAAAACAAGCGTGAGATGTTTCATGAGGACTCGCTATCTTCACTGGGATTTGTGATCATCATTGCTTCTGTTGACTCTGATTCATGATATTAAGACGTACGCTACCAATAATGACCATTTGCAGGCCTTGCTAAACACCGTCAGCATATATGCTCCCATGATATCAGGATGTCATTTGCTCTTGATAAGAGTGAGGTGCTGGAAATGAAGAAGGGAACAACGGCGAATACTAAAGGGAAATAATCTATAAAGGAAGTAGATAGCGATGGTTATAAGTAGCTGAGAGATCTACTACTGGACATGACTCTCAGGGACAAGATGTCATCACTCGATAAAATACAATTTTAATTTTTTTCATATCTACTCATTATTCCTGCTATTATTTGTGATCGTCATGCTGACATTGACAAAATCAGGCAACAAGTTCACAAAGGATCAGAGATAGCTTCTTCAGTGTGTGAACGTCCTTTGTTGGGCGTAGGCCTTCCCCAGATTCACGGAGAGGAATGGGCCATTAACCAATGCGTGTTGGTAGGGGTTGAATGTGACACGCTTGGGCGATCATGCGCCTCTTTTCGATTCATGATCATCCAAGGGAATTTGCGTAAGTGAATGCAAAGAACCCTACTAGAACTGGAACACGACTCTCCAATCTTCCATTCATTACACCGCCAGTATATCGCACATCCGTTCTTACAGCGCCTGGCATTTCCAAGAGGTAACCCATGTAAATAGTATCCAGGTTCGACATTCCTTAACTTCTATAACCTGACGAGAACCGGTATTTCAACGTGATATGGCCGTAAGCCAGAGGTAGGTTAAACACTATCGATGAGTGATATTAAGTTATATGCTAACAAAAATGTCCAGTTCGACTCCTTGATAAATACCGTTAGTATATGCCCCCGTGATATCAGGAGGGGCATTTGCACTTGATAAGAGTGAGGTGCTGGAAATGAATTAGGGAACAAAGGTGGGTAGCACAGGGATATAACCTATACAGGAAGTAGATAGCTATTGCTATAAGTACTTTATGTAGCTGAACAGGACTCTCCGTAACAAGATGGTTCTGGAGGTGGTGAAAAGGGACGGATAATTTCCAGACAAAACAGAGACAGGACTCTCGGTGACAAGATGAAATCACTTTGTGAAGTACAAATCAAGCGTAAGATTTTTCAGTTCAACTCATTATCCACGATATTATTTGTGATCCTCGTTCTGACATTGAGTCTGATTCACAATAAGACGAAATCTGACTATAAGTTTCCAATGGATCAAAAACAGCTCATCAACTACCTGTTATTCGTAAATGATCTTAAATTATATGCTACCAATAATGACCAGATGACTCCTTGATAAACAACGTTAGCATATGCATTTTTTTTAAGCGTATCACCCCAAGCAAGGCTGGAAGCCACTATCACGCAAGGGGTTAAAGAAGGGTTTGAGGAAGAGCAGATAGGAGTGGTAAAGGAGAGGATGTGGAGAAAGAGAAAGACAGTGGGTCGATCAAGGCAAGGGGGTTACAGAAGATTTGGAGCGAGAGCAGATAGGAATGAAAAAAGAAAGGATGTGGAGAAGGGAAGTGGATAGATCAAGGCAACTGGAGATGTCGATTGACACTACACTTAAACCGTTGGAGATTGTATTTGTCAGGGAAACATTAATAGGGAAGGGAGTTCCATAGGCGAGATGTGCGAGACATGAAGCTATTGGAGTAGAAGAGACGTCTACATATTCTGTCGATTGATGGCTAATACTCTCCTCGCTTTTCTTTACTACAGTGTCTTGGAGGTCTTGAAGTTTTCTTTCTGTGTCAGCTATCAACACAGTATCTTATAGTGTTAAGATAGCGTTCACAGATAATAAATCCTGGTAGAGTCTCTAGCACCATCAAGATAGCCTGGCTATAAAAGTTGAATAAAATCCGGTGAGAAAAGGCAACCTTGTCTTACATACTTTTCTATTACATATATTACGTACCTTTCTACCAGTTGACTCCTTGATAAACATCATAAGGATATGCTGATGATCATACATTTTGTTGATTGAGAGTTAGTCCTTTCTTCTCGCTTTCCTTTACTACAGAGTTCCTGTAGTTTTCTTTCTGTGTCAGCTATCAACACAGTATCGAATAGCGTCCACAGATAATAAATCCTGGTAGAGTCTCCAGCTCCATCAAGAGAGCCTGATTGTAAAGGTTGAATAAATCCGGTGAGAAGAGGCAACCTTGTCTTACATAACTTTCTATTATACTGCCAGTAATAAGAATTGAAAACAGAATAATAATAATAATAATAATAATAATAATAATAATAATAATAATAATAATAATAATAATAATAATAATAATAAGCAAATGATTGACGTAACTCTTTCAATATTTTTCAGTAGTTGAGAGAAAAACGCGATTTTAAAAAAAGTAAAGAAAAAACAGTTAAATAATGTTAAACAATATTTCAACAGAATGTCTTTCTTCAAGTTATATTTTTTTAAATTTTCTGGTATAAAAATATATAAATCTACAAAAAATTATAAGCCTTTGTACAAACTTCGCTTGTCTACGATTTATTACTGATTGAATACAGTAATTGTGGCACAAAGCCGAAAAAAGTGGGGATATGGGTCAAGGCTGGTTGACACTAACTATCCTATACCTAGCTAATCAGATTCACGACAATTTGTTCATTCGTTACAGTTTACTCATTCACCGTAAGAATCTATCCGTCACAATTCGCTCCCACATACACCAAAATACCTCACAGACACAGAGCACCTCCCAAAAAAAAGAAAAGAAAATAACACACCGATGACGTAAAAATTTCAATATGTACAATTGTGTATACAAAAATATATATAAAATTGTATCAATATTATGAAATGATGGCGGGGGGGCGTTGTGATGACCCCAGAAACAAACTAAAAAAAAAGAAAGATGTTAGTAAGACCCGCCTACCCCTCAAAAATAAGAGTTGCCGCTGTATTCAGTTTTCCGACAAAATCAAGAAGCGCTCTCTCTAAGGGAGGGGGGAGGATAAAAACAATTATGAGCATTAGAAAATTCAATTTTTCTCACAACCCAGGGGTCATGAACCCGTTTTGGGTTGGGGGGGAAAATTTACTTCATCATAGATTTGCCTTAGTATAATAAAAGAAAATCAAGAGTATTCATTATTTACGCCTTTGCTGTTATTATCATGTTTCGGTTGTTCCCTCAGGCCTTCATCAGGTGCTTGTCGATACAGGTAACCTTCAAGGAATTTTGAATTGAACCGTTTATTTAATCTACGTGGGTAGACCGTTATTGCTTGCCCCGTTTCCACTGAATCTTAATACTCACTACTCGGCCTTTCTTTTATTCTGATGATACACTACTGGATTTTAAATGAATCTGTAACCTTCTCACAGTTAAGATTTTGGTACGAAGTTATCAACTGAATAAATGATCCAATAGACGTATCTAAAGAAAAATACTTCGACAAATTTTATTTAGAAATAGGATTGACAAATTTCTGATTGAAAATTTCCAAACAATATCCAGAAATCTGTAAGGGCACAATTAAATTTCTTCGACCTCTTCTCTTTCTGAAACTGGATTCTCTGTCATATCACAGAAACAAAATGATGTTCAGAAAATAATGTCCTATTTTAGTATCAACCTTAATTCATGAGTTAATGTATTTAAACAGTGTATTTAAATCAGTCAAAATAGGAATCCTGAACAGCTATACATTTCTGCCATCGAGTTACAAGATTATTTATGCCTTTACGATAAATTTATAAAGGTTTGGATGCCAAGAAATCTTTTTTCATCTTCTTCGGAAATTGTCAAGAGGCTTGAAAAAGTGAGTCAGTGGTCGAGAGATCAGAGTAAATGGTGGATGTGGCCAAGTCTCGTATCCCAAGACAGTGATTTCCTGCAGTATCCTCCTGGCAAAATGTGGCCAAGCATTGTCATATAAAAAGAGTGTGTAGTTTGTCGATTAACCAGTGCCAGTCGCATTTTGCTTAACTAAATGGACATTTCACTCAGCTGCTGGCAGCTAACTTCGGCGATAATGCACTGGTCTAATTACAGAAAGCTATAAAGGATAGCGCCAATGGCAGACCACCAGACAGTCGCCATAATCTTCTAATCGTGCAATTTCAGTTCTGGAAAGTGTTTAGATGCTTCATAATGATCAAGCCACTGAGCTGATCGCAAGGCCGTCTTAATAGCACTATGGGCCCCTGAGCAATCCCGCGTTCTGTGGCCGCTACGACAACCACTCACAAGAATAAAAAGTAAATGGTCGATAATATTAAACATATATTTATATTATTGTCACTTCAACAAAACTGGTGTTCAAATATTAAATACATGTTTTACAGCAGCAATTAATCAACATGATAAACATTTGAACAATACACGCGGCTTGAAAAACAATAATTCTTAGTGAGCCACACAGGTTAGCTGGCAGAGTATGAAATTAATACGAAGTTATTATAACAAGCAATTGCGGTATTTCTTTTCATAGAATTGCTTTATTATTGGCTTAGAGTCAATGGCCTTGCGAATAGGATATCATTTTCCATGCCCATGAGTGAAAACCAGTTCAAACGATGCTACCCCATTGTGTTACGAAGCAGATTTTTTATATAAGTTTCGGTCTTGAAAAAGAACGTTCGTCTGTACAGTTGGTCAGCATCGTGCACTTGAACACGCTGAATACAATTTCAACATTCGGAAACACAGATTTCAAATTATCCGAAATTATTTTTCTGTACAGTGCAGAGAGAGTTTCACAATTTTTCATCAAGAGCCATGTAGGGCTTGAGACGGTCACATTCATTTAAAAGGTCACCATAATTCAAGTCTTTGTGATTAATATTAGCCAGTTGTTCACACTTTTTCTTTAGTGCATCGGAAACAATAGTTTTCAATTCACTGAAGGAAGAAAACAGATTTCCAATCTGTGAATAAGCCCCTGCACGTTTTGTCAGTTCAAAGATTAAAGTGTCCAGAATAGGGAGGAAATCTCCACCTTGAAATTTTCCGCTTTACTGAGAAATATCTTTTCTGCTGATCCATCATATCTATTAAGACACACACTACGTTTTTTTCCATGACAGTAATCTGTATCTGGACACATAACTCCTCGCTTTGAATTCATATACACTAAATTTGTTTTTAGTTTCTTGAAGATATGTTTTCAAAGATTTGTGTCAACAAGGATGTTCTTGATTGCAGGGCCGTGTTTCTTTTCTTCATTCTTTCTAGCATGTCATTCCAAAGAATTGTAAGAAAGATTGTTTTCAGGTTTTCCATTTTTTGCTCAGTCCTTCTGCCTCTCGCCTTGAATTCACTCGCTGTTCGTTGTCAGCTCGTAGAGAATCCAGTGGATGTTTTATTTTCTCGAAACCCTCATAGAGAACATGAACAGCATCAAAATGTGCTGACCATCGTGTGTCAGACAGACGCTTGACCACAAAATCTTTTCCTAGAGATGATGTCAATACATTCCAGCGATGAGTAGAACCAGCAAAAAATGAATACAGATGCTGAACAACGTCAAAGAATTTTACAGTCTGTAAAAAACACTCTGCTGCTTTTACTCCCACCAAGTTCGGACTGTACCCAGCACAGGGGACATAGATGGTAAACTCATTGTGTTGATGAATCCGTGCATGCAATCCAGTATATCGCCCAGACATATTTGAGGCATTATCGTATGACTGACCACGGCGGTTTGATAGTGGAATTTTGATCTCATTAAAAAAAATCCACAAAAGTATCTGTTAGATCCTTTACTCTATGACAAAAGATGGGGTTGAACATCAAGAAACGTTCCACAGGCTCACAGCCTTTAATCTATCGGACAATAAATGTCGGTTGCGGGAGCTCGGGGTATTTTTGTTCCTTACATCTTCGCAAACAAATTTAATAAATGACACAGGTTCGAGGTTAATGTCATTTATTAAATTTGTTTGCGAAGATGTATTCTCGCCATTTATATCATTAACTTCAATATCTGTTTTTTGTCTGAATGATTCATGTAATATATATATATATATATATATATATATATATGTATGTATGTATTAAACAAGAAATTTACAAGTGACAAAGACATCAACATTTGTGTTTGTGTATGAACGATAAAGAGTTTGTATTTTGGTGAATGTTCGTACGTACGTGTATGTGTGTTTCATGGCGTTTCCTCATAAGTGGGCGAAAACGCAGATCTCTACGAGAGATCACATTTTTAAATGTGTCCGGTGAAATGCAAAGTGAAAAAGAGAACGAGACAAGAAGTTGCCCAGTATTTATAGTGTAGGGAGAGCATGCCCTAGTGACAGGAAATTAAGGCGGATCTAACTCAGACAATTCAAAACAATATTGGTTCAATCTAGGGGATATTTAAGAATTAATTTCCACAACTGATAAGGCTGAATGCCTTGCTCGGAAATTCTCATCCAACTCAACACTCAACTCGTCCCGAGTACCCACATATTTTCCCTCTAGAACTGGGGCTCTACTGAGTGAGATGAGCATAACCCCGTCGATGGTATTTGATATCATCTCTAAATTAAACTCTCATAAAGCAGTAGTGGTAACGGGATACCAGCTGTAGTCCTAAATAATATGTGCTCTTGAGCTGGCTCTAGTTCTCTCTAAACTATATAGCTATTCCCTCGCGGACGCTTGCTCTCCAGCCTGTTGGAAGTTCTCATCTGTTGTCCCTGTTTTTAAGAACTGGAGACCCTTCTGACCCATCTAACTACTGTCCTATCAGTGTCCTACCAATCTTCGGCAAAGTCTTCGAGGCTTTAATCAATGCCGATGTAGTTAAGCACCTTACCTCCCATGATCTACTTTGCCCACTTTGCCCACTTTGCTCCAATCTGTGATTGACTGTGGCAGGAAATGGCTTGTAAACTTTAATGTCTCCAAAACGAAACTGTTCTCATTTACTCGCCATAGAGAAGCCTCTCTTCCTCCTGTCAGCGTGGCTGATGCTCAACTTCACGAGAGCGTCTCGCAGCGCCTTCTTGGCTTCACGTTTTCCACTGACCTGAGGTGGTACAACTACACTGAATCAATAGCTACATCTACCGCAATGAAAGTCGGTTCTCTGTGTCGCGCCAGAAGGTTTTTCTCGCCCGAGTTCATCCTTCAAATCTACAAATCTACCATTCGTCCTTGCATTGAATATTGTTGACATATATGGCCTGGTACCCCCGCTGTTCATCTCGAGTTTCTCGACAAAATCCAAAGACGGATATGCAATGTGATAGGTCCTGACCTGGCATCTCAACTCCAGTCACTTTCTCACAGACGTGATGTGGATTCCCCCTGTCTTTTCTGCAAATATTTTCATGGCAACTGCTCTGACGAGCTATTTTCACTCGTGACCCAACTGCATGAATTTAAGGTTGGCATCTCGGTCCTACGCTTCTACTGTCGAAACAGTTAAATATAATCTTCTACTCCAACAGCTTCTTCTCTCGCACTTACCGACAGTTGAACTCCCTTCTTCTTACTTGCTTTCGTGATAACTATAATCTTCAAAAATTTCAGTGTAATGTCAATCGACATCTTCTGATGACTTGATCTTGATCTCTGTCTCTCGTTATATCCTTTCTTCAAACACTCCTCTTTCATCTTACTTTCACTCTCTGTAAACCCTGGTGTGTTAGTGGCACTTCCGCCTTGCTTGGGGTGAAATGCTTTAAAAAAATCAAAGACAGAGAAAAAATAAAAGATAATATCGTCTCCAACAGATAGTCAACAGTAGACATGGTCACAAATATTAAAAGACAGAAATGAGAGTTTTATCGGCGAGTCTGTGCTAGGACTGCGATGACTGATCGTCGGGAGTCAGGGTCAGTTCTTTGATCTTTTCCGTGATAGCGAAAATGTCTGCTTATGAACTGAACTGGCAAGACAAACTAGCCGTCACTGAGAAAGACCACGCCATTTTCGGTGTCTTCTAGGTCAAAAGGTGGCATTTTCCCACTGTTTTATTTGAGAACCGACTCAAATAAAATGGATCTTTCTATTATGACATATATTTTTACCAATCGCAATACGCGTGGCTTGTCGTAGTAATTTATATTTTTAGTATTTCCTAAAAGCAGGCTTCTGTAACGCAAGTCACTTAACTTACACAGATTAGCATGGAGTCCCTATGCTCGTGTAGCCCCCGGGCAAGTGCCCATCGGGCCCATGCGTTAGCGTTTTGGATTGTCCTAAAGGATTAATTTCCCGTCACAAGTCACTGGAAGATTCGAATTTCGCAGATGCGGCATCAAACACACTTCAAAACGTCAAACTCCTTAACTTCACCTCAATTTTAAATGCTGACACCTATTATCTGAGTCATTTCTCTGACCCTTTGACGTGGGTTGTTTTTTTTATTTCAACCATTTCTTCCAGAAGGTGATTATCAATTGCAGATGGACGTCCTTTACCACCTTGATCTTCAAGACTCATATCCCCACTGTGGAATTTCAGGAATCAGCACCTTACTGTCCGATCACAAGAGAATCCTTCATCCTATGCTCTGTTAATATTGGCAGCAGTTTTAGAAGCATTGTAACCAAAAAAGTAAACGCATCTCTTTTTGATGATCAAGATGAGGAGTATATAATGTTTTAAATTAAATTCTGAAAGTGATTGATATAAAATTAACAAAGAAGACACTTCAGTCATTGGAAATAAGTAATACATATTTTTGGAACTATTATAATAATATATTAGAAGACAATTTTTTTAAAATCATTTCAACCTGTAATATACCGTACGGATGAACACTAATGGGTATGCCCCAAACCTCATAAATAACTTTCTATCTCTCTAACCTTCCCACGCTAGTTTTAAGCAATCAAAAAGGACTTCCTTTGTTTTGTTTACCATCTGACCTCAAAGGTCAAAAATGAGGAAATCAGAGGAAATACAATTCTTTAATAAATAATAGTATGCTAGACTATTATTTAACGCTCCTCACCCAATCATCAAAAAAGATTTATTTATAAATTTTAGTTCGACTATTGTCCTCATCTTTGTTGCCATAATTACTTACTACAACGTTTCGGCCTTATTCAGGTGGTTGGAATTGAACCCTTTATTTCGCTCACTGGAGTAGACTGTTGAAGTTCCACGTGCCATGTTTAATAGATGCCAGTTATCAGTTATCTCCTGTTAATTCCCCTCTGCAAGTTCTCCACTGCCTTAACCGGGTATTGAACTCACACTCTTTGGATCCTGTCACTGAATTTAATCAACGCCTTTACCCACTGTGCTATGTGTCCTTGAGAATGAATTGTGTATGAATTTCTGGATATTATAAACCTAATGTCTCAGCATCCATTTTTACAAGTGCTCATATTGCAATTTTTGCTGTTATCATTTCATGTTTTTACCAGAGCTCATATTGCAATTTTTTTTGTTATTATCGCTTTTCTCTGGCACTCCTTATTACTGGTTCCCATATTGTATTCATTTCTATGCTTGGTCGGCTCAGGAAATTTTTGTGGCCTAGCATTCCAACCACGTGAAGAAAGCCGGTGCGTAGAACGACCGAAACGTTGTAATAAATATGGCGACAAAGATGAGGACAATAGTCCGAACAATGTAAATAGTGTACATAATATCTCATCTCAGAAATATAGACAGATTTATTTCATCTATTTACTTTAAAATACCCTCCATAATTCCGTGCTCCTTACAATTTTTCCCATTGGGCCTTTGGTCACATGACCACACAAGCATGCGCATAAACAATTCCTGACAAAGATTGAACATAAACAACAAAATTCTGACCAGTTTTTCCAACTTCACAAACATTTTTTCCCAAAAAAACAGAATACCGGACAATCTGTTGTGGTAGGATCCACCTAATTTGCATAGTGGAGTACCGACGATATAAATATGGTTGGTACCGGAAGACATGGGGCGAATACAGAGATCCAACTAGAGACTCTGCTCGACTGCGACTTAGTCAACTCATTCTCCAGGAACGGTCTTCCCAGAAATATACAAAAGACTATATGTAAATATTGTGTACACTTTCTTGTTTCAATACATCTCATCCTCGTCGCCATTGTTGAAACTTGACTAATGCATGGAATAATAATGCAAACACAAAATGTAGTTAGAATGAAATGTATTGAAACAAGAAAGTGTACACAATATTTACATATAGTCTTTTGTATATTCCTGGGAAGACCGTTCCTGGAGAATGAGTTGACTAAGTCGCAGTCGAGCATAGTCTCTAGTTGGATCTCTGTATTCGCCCCCATGTCTTCCGGTACCAACCATATTTATATCGTCGGTACTCCACTATGCAAATTAGGTGGATCCTACCACAACACAATCCTTTGTCCATTCTTGGTCACGAACTTCCGTGACCCAAGGTCAACGCCTCAGACTCCAGTTTGGATACAAGTCACTCCAACAGTGAACTTTAACCTCTTCATTATCTCCTATACCTAGGTCAGCAGCTACCACTTATGCAATCCAATATTCCTGGGAGAGAACAAAATTCCTTGCCTCTTCACTTGAGACTACACGAAATTTACATACAATTCATTGAAAAACAAATATACTGGTCCAAAAAACACACAATACATGGCAAAAGCCCCACGCCACAGCGTCAAACAGTTTTGTAACTGAGTCACGTTATTGCCACCTAATTTTTACACGTTAAATATGCTATGTACTCTCCTCTGCCACACACAGTGACACAGCACAAATGGTTCATTATCACCCTATTTATTCAAACAACCAATTATTTTTTCTTGCATTTTACCAGATTCACTTGAACAGATCTTCTCAGTTTTTCTACCAATAATTTACTATAGTTACTGTCATTTCTCATCTGCCCCCGTGTGTCAAAACTCAGTTCGCACTATATCCATCTCCTCCTGCCCTTGGCTGCCCCCGTGGAGGAAAACAACCACAGCCGCTCAGCATCTATTAACTCATCCATTACTGGCTCTACCGTGCTTACAAGGAATTCTTCATCGGCCGCTACCGCAGCTTGGCATCCCACAAGCCACCTGACCAATTCCACTAGGTCATCGGAGACCCCAAAACTTAAGTTATGAGTTATCTTAGGGTATATTTATTCGATATAAATACTTCATGGCGCACAGGTCCCCATTCTGTTCCTCGTAAATCATCGGGTCCCTAACTATATAAGATTGTAGTGATCAGGAAAGCATCCTCTTGGGTTCCTCAAAGAAGCAGTTCTTGGGAAGAAGCTGTCTGGGTAGAATTTCCTCCTTACTAATGAAGTATGAAAGGAACGGGGATGATTCATCCCACTGTATATGGCATCGGAGGTTTTAGCTGTAAAGTCAGAACTGGTAGATGTAAAGAATGTAGCTCGTCAGAACATTTGCCATGGAAATAGCAATAAAGTAGCGAGAGGCTTGCGATATTTTGGGAAAGGAATTGTATGTTGGAATATAATTCATCACCCACAAGGCCGTAGAAATTCTTTTGAATATCAAGACTGGCCAATTAAGACTGGCCAATTAAGACTGGCCACTGGCCAATTAAGACTGGCCACTGAAGACTAGTCAGTGAAGACTGAGAAGCTCCAGCTTAGATATGGCAGCAATACTCTATTTTTGGTTTGATCTGGCTCTTGTACAGTTAGAGCATAGCAGGAGGAGTCAGATACTAACTGGAACGGTGCAGGGAATCTCGATCATTTTCCTGCATCTTCAGCAATGGATCATATACATGAGATCCACTTGAAGTCTGGGCTGAGCCTGTGTTCCAATAGGCCTTCAACGTAAGAAGCCTACTTGAGAGAACAACCATCCCTCATGACAGGTGAAAGTGCAGGGTCCGCCCGGTGAGGGTAGAATGTTACTAGATTACAAGCATAATGTTTACTCTCTTCTTTCCCAGCTTTTGCGATACTTATTCAAAAGTCGAATATTTTTCCTCCACGCTTTTATCAATTTATTTATTACTATTGTGTTTTGCCTTTGTGTAATACGGGATTCCATCCAAGTGTCAACCAGGGGCTTACTTTAAGAGAAAAGGAGTGTTATTTGTATCAGAAGATGCAAACCGGTGAGTTGCCATGCAATCAGGGCGAAAAAATATAATGGTGGTCATTGCCTGGAGAAGAATCTATGCAAGATGAGTGAAGCACTCATACATGATTTTCGCATGCAGTTCACATATTTTAGGACTACCAGGAATTTGTTCCACATATTTTTTTGCTCCTCTTGATATCATTCCTAAGCCCCAATAAAAACAGGTAATCTATTATTTTTATGCTAAAGTTCACCTAATACTAGGCCCGAGAGCCACTCAAACTAGAGGGTCACTGGGCTGTGTTGTATGATCGTAAGAGATGCCATATTGTAAAAAATAAAAATAAAACAACCTAAGAACATCCACATTTTACATTGATAAAATCTTCTGTAAAGTGTGAGCTGCACATGTGAGAACAATTTTTTTGTATTTCTTTAAAGTATGGGCTGTCAGGGATGCCTTCAATGAGTCTATCAGAATGTTTTTCAATCAACCCGAGGGCTCCGACTGCAACTGTAATTATTGATGCCACATTTTTGAGATTTCCACTCCAAGATCTTTGTATTTTGAGAGTTGTTTTAAGATCTTCAAAGACACATGTTAATAAGAAAGCTCATTCTGTTTTGTGGTCTTTGATCACGATGTCTGGGTAATTAGCTTTCATTGTTCTGTCTGTGTGTATTGTAAAGTCCCATAAAATTGTTATAGATCATATCTCTGTAACCGGGACTGGTTGATGTTCATACTAGTTGTTGTTGTTGTTGTTGTTAATAATAATAATAATAATAATAATAATAATAATAATAATAATAATAATAATAATATGAGGACATTAACAATTCCAGTTGAAGTTGGAGTCCTCGGATTGTTTGGTAAAGATTCCAATAGACTCATTGAAGGAATCCCTGGTAGCCAATGCCTTAAAGAAATAAAAAAAAATGTACTCACAGGTACAGCCTACACCTTCCGAAGGGCTTTATCTATGTAAAATATGTGCCATTTTTTTTTCAAAACTTTTCAGTGGAAAATGTCATAATGCCATTTCCTACCTTAGGTCTCTGGTCGGGACCCGGAAAGAAATGAGTAGACACCAGAAACCAAAGGAAATAAAACAATAATAATAATAATATAAGAGATATGGGAATGCCAGGCACATGCATCACAGTCAAATCTGTATGATTCTAACACTTTCGCCCAGAGCCCCTCAACCTCCGACGTCTTACTCCCTGGGTTGAGGTGTCTACTCGGTCTTAACCGAACTTAAGGGAGTGGCCGTAGGTCCCCTGAGCATCCGTAGATCATTCGACCGGTCCATTGGTTTAATCCTGCTTCCTGCCCACGTTGTGTTTGGTTTGATCCAGAAAGCAGAAGTGATGTTCATCCATTCACGGTCGACTGAAGATGTAGACACGGCTGGCGAGTCTGTGCTAAGAAATTTAGAATGCACCAAAAATATATATATATCTGCAGAAAGCCGGACAAACAACTATTCAATAGTTGAATTGTTAATGTCTTTTATATAGCAGAAAAGAATAGTATAGAAAAGAAACGGGTTAATGAAAAGAAAAGTAATTGACGTAAAAAGAAACACATCCACTGGATTCTAGACAGAGAGAGTGTGGCTTGTGATTATCTTGTTGTGAAATCGTCTCAGAACGATATACGACTCTTGTGATGGAAAGAGAAAGATTTCTGTGCGCGGCTTAAAGTTTATAGTTGCGTTCCTCCTCGGCAGTAGTAACAGTAGTAGTAATCTTCGTGGTAGCCGGAGCAGAGGTACTTATATCAACAGTACATGTTAGCGGGGGTTTTGTTCCAATCCTGACATCACTTTCGTACTTCTTCGAGCCTTCAATTCAACTCTGCTCACTTTCAATCTCTGACATCTCTCCACCCAGCTCGACTGCACTCGACGACAGACGAGACAAACGCAACTCTTCGATTATTGCAGCTTGTTCGACATTTCCCTTTCCAATGGTAGTAATAATAGTAGCAGTAGCAGTCTTAGATGTTGGGGGAGTAATTCGCTTCTTCGTACTTCTTCGAGATTCAGATTTCTCTGTCTATTTATATGAAAAAGCGATTTCACATCGGCTCGTAACTTTTTTCTCAATTTGTAAGCCGCTCCCTTTTCCATTGGTCAAAATAAATTTTTACATAGGCTCACGAATTTGAAAACAGTGGAGAAAAGCGAGTTACTTTTATTTCGTATTCACCACAGCCCACAAAAAGAGCTATAATTTAAAACATACTTGTAGATAGTTGATTTCACAGTAAAAAAAAAAATGATGGTTAAAAAAAAACTTTTATTATTTGTGAAGATTCACTGGCAATTTTTGCTGTTGTTGTTGATGATTCGTTTGAAGCCGCGTTTCTTTCAACACTCCCTGGGCGGAAAGAAAAATGCTAATTATAGCTACAATCTACATCTTCACTTGTGCCTGGCCAGTTTGGAGGACAGTCCCATATCTGCTCTCTGAAAGTCGAAAATATAATATAAGAAATCTTTCACGAAAGTAAGCTCGAGAAAAATAAGGTTTTAGTTTTCTCTGATTGATCAGATGTTTCACATGGTGATGCAAATTTGTAACCAATAGACGTGTTGGGATTGCTATGAATTAGTGTGAAATCAGAAGGGTTTTAGGTTTGTGATAATAAACGTGAAAAGCATGTTCTTCATATTAATCACAACAATTTTAGCGTAGACAATACAAATTGAATAAATCTCAAAGGCAATATTGAACAAAGAAACAAAGGTAGTCGTGAATTCAATTAGAAACAAAAGTTGAATATTTATGTACAAATAAATTATTATACAAATTGGAAAAGGTTGTGTTTCAGTTGAATATTTGAATGTTTGAAGAAAAGTTGAATTAAGTATTTTATGAACTCAAAGTTCAGGAATGTTCCTTTGTTTAGGAAAAGTGTTCACATAAAAATTTAAGGAAAATTTATCGAGAGATAAATTTTAAAGTAATGTAGTTGCGAGATTTTTGCTGAATTTTGTATGTTCTTGTTTTGGCAGAGTTATTCACCTTGGACTGTATTTTTTTATATTAATGCTTAAGTAGCAGTTTCTGTTTAGTAGTGTAGATAACACTTTTTTAGAAAGTGTACAAAGATTTCAGAGAGAGAGAGAAAGAGGTTGAAGGTTGAGTCAGGTGTTGACGCGCGAAAAGTCCTTTAAGTCAAGATGTAGACACGCGTGGATCTCTGTAGAAATCTCTCTGAGGGTGAATTGCTGACTTGATTTATTTCTGAAAATACAGAAATTGTGGCACAAGGCCAAAAGAGGGGGAGGGGTAAAGGCTGGTCATAACTTACTATCCTATACCTAGCTAATCAGATTCGCGACCCATTCATACATTACAGTTAACCCATTCACCACAAGAACTCGTCCGCCGCCATTCAAACCTTCATCCACCATAATACCACATCCACACCAGGGGGGACCTACGAAAACGCGCCCCACACCATAAAAATTGGATGATGATAAAATACATTAAAATTTTAATAATGAAAAGATGAAAAGGGGAGGGAGATGAACCCAATAACAAACTAAAAAATTCTACAAATATTTAAACTAAACATAATTTATGTTAGTAGGGCCCGTCCAACCCTCAAAACAGAGAGGCCGCTGTATTCTGCCGATAGGGCAAAATCAAGAAGCACTCTCGCTAAGGGAGTGGGAAGGAGAAAAAATAACACGGGCGTGGGGAAATAAAAGGCTGAGCCAGTCGAGATAAAAAAATGGGGGGTCAAAACCAAACTGGGGAGGTTGGGAATCTCGACTGGATCATAACATAAGAGATAACCGGGAACAGGTTAGGAACACATTTACTCACATTAACTAGGTACACTTAAGCTTTTCTAACCTAACCAAGGGGAGGGTTCCACAGGAAACCACCCCGATGTAACTTTGGTTGACCTAGAAAAGAAAATCAAGGCTAGCCCCGTTCAAACGAACCAAGCTCGCCGCTTTTACCCACCTTTCGCTAAAGACTGTCGAATGCAATCGTTTTCTATCAGTTCTAATCTTCATCTTGAGCTGATGCTCAAAGAATCGGATCAGATCCTGATAAGAAAGCTGATTGCCTCGCAAGACTTCCTCCATGCGCGTCGTCCATATCACCATTCGGGCCGTGGCTAGCAGCATCAGAAACACCATTCGTTTCACCCCTGAATACGGGGGCGACACATTGTCACACGCGTATGCACGATCAATGGACACGAGTTCTTCGGGTGAGATTCGTCCTTTTATTTACTCTGAGAAAGTTTGGACCGGCTCCCAGCGCTTTGGCGGCAAAAATATCATGGGGGCGTCTCGACCAATAATAAGCCGAGTTTCGCAATGTGTGGTGTTGATTGGTCGAAACTAGCTCTTATGGAATATTCCACCTTTAAACGGGTTAAGTGGAAAAATACGGACGATTCTACAGACGCATTGATTTTAAACGGTGTGTGTCTTATTGTGGAATCTTGTAGGCATATTTGTAATATTGTCTGTTGTTAGGTAGAAAATAATCTTTGTGCATGTTTTTATGGTATATGTAATTGTGTTAACAATAGGGTTTATTTCCTACACAACCAGCTATCAAGATATTAATAGCTAAAAACTTAAATAAGTCTCCATTTTCAAGGTTTAAATTTGTCTTTTTTCCTTAAGATTTGTATTTTATGGATACTACCTTTCGAAAATTGAGATGCAGTAGAGTGGGGTGCCGCTTATAATAGATTCGGTCGGGGGGTCTATATCATAGATTTGGGATGGAATGCATAAGACACTTGCACCAACCCTGTCGTAATTTTAAATTGACATCAAGAGGATATGGGCTAAACAGCATTGACAACATCAAGTAACCGTGCTGGAAATTGTATGAAAGCGTTACTATTGGAACAAATATGACAGGTTAACTTTTCTTGCTTTGCACCGACGATACCACTTTTCTTATTTACTATTTTTTTTTTTCGGTGTCGCTTTTCTTTGAAGACAAACGATGTTGATTTAACGCCGGAGGAGGAGGAGGAGGTTTGTTTTTGTTTCGTTGTTGTTTTCCATTTAAAAATAATTGAGTGTCGCTTTATATCATTTGAAATTTGAAATTACAAACAGCCATTGATCGTGCTATGTGCTTGTAAAAGGATGACAACAATGGTTTCATTATTAATTTTTCAATTTACCGAGGAAAAGACTAGGAAAGGAAAAAAATGATACTTGGGCTGCTCGACTCAAATTTAGTTTATTTAAAAAAAACAAAAAACCTGACACGATTGCTATCCTAGTTTTCTTGTTTATTTTCGAACATTATTATTTTATAATAGTATTTTTAAACGAGGTAATATTGAAAAATATCTCTTGATCCTATTCTTTGTTTTAATTTCCCGTTGTTGTTCAAGGCCACAGTGTTACTGTTAGTGTTCACTAGTGTACACTACATTAATGTACTAAAAACTGTACCTACATCATATTGGGAATACTAAAAACATAATAATATTTTTCAGCATTGTTAATGATCTAGTTTAGAATATAAATTAGTTTATAAGAAAATGGACTTCGAAAACCGACCAGGAGAAAGGTTCTTTTTATTTTCTCTGTAATAACTTTTTTTTAAAAATCAATCAAAACAAAATTGATAGGTACATAAAATTAATTACTCTTACCAAAATTTGATTTTTCCCTAGTATAGACTATGAGTATAATATTAACATTTAACAAAAATCATTTTAGTTTAAAATAAAATTACTTTCGAAAATTATTTTCAAAACCTAGCCATAGTATTTTTGTGTTCTTCATGACTATCAGAAAATCTTTTAGTGTTTTTTTTTTTACTGTTACTGTTGCTTTTTTGTTTTGTTTTCTTCTTTTATTAGCTTATTTTGTTTTTATTTATTTAATATTTATTTACTTTTTAAATCTATGTATTGGAATTTATTATTTTTCCAGTTGATATTTTTATTTTTAAATCAGTCGTTTTCTTCATCTTTTTTTTTTCTTCATAATCATGCCGTCTTTTCTAGTTTTGATCATTTTTTAAAAATCTGACACAAGATAAAAAATGTAAATAAAGTTATTAATAAAAAAAAAATCTGTCAAACGTTTATTTATATTGGTACGTGGACAACGAAACAAAATCTAATTTTCTGCAACCCAAACCAGAAATCTACCATCAGGTGATCTGAGTCCAATCCATCAATTTCAATCTGAATTATAAAATTAACAAGAAATGGATTTTTTTACTAACGACTTACTTTATGTTGTTTTTGTTTTTTTTTTAATATTTTCTTGATATTTCAATTCAAGCAAAAATCGTGACCGCTCCTGTGAAATAGTGTGAATTTATTTTAAAAATTAAAATTATGGATATTTGTTGTCGTTCTTGTTTTGTTTTCTTTTTGTATGAGAGAGAGATTTCACAAAGAAGACTTACTGTCTTTGTAGGTATTTATTTACTTATTCATTTTGAT
>OZ038485.1:95657610-95672610 GCA_964036315.1 Acanthosepion esculentum | reverse complement strand
TTTTTTTGTTCGGGTCAATTTTAGTAGTGTATTTCTTTATGATATTTCTAATTGAAGATTCATCTTGTAAGTAGTTAATGTACTTTTGATTTTTGTAGAAAATATTTATGTTATTTTTGAATGTGTGTTCACTAACATTGTGATTTACTTTGGGAAGGAATAGTCTAATTTGGTGGTTTATAAGGTGGTTAGGGAAACCATTGTTAACAAGTGTCTGTTATACATTATTGTGTTATTTAAGGAAGAGTCGTTGAGAGGATGAATTCTGGTGTGCTCTTTTTAGGAAGTTTTTTATCACTGCTATTTTGTATCTGAGTGCACATTCACTTTTAAAGTTAAGGTGGTAAGAGTATCTGCTAGTGGGTTTTTTATATAATAAGATGATAAAAGTTGTTACTATATTCTACAAGAATGTCTAAGAATGGGAGTTTATTTTTTTGACTAAGTTCGTAGGTAAAGTTAAGGACAGAGTTTTTTTCAAATGTAGTCTTGAGAGTAGCTATTTCTTTTGTGTTATTTGCTAAAATAAAAATATTGTCTACATAGTGGGCATATATTTCAGGTTTACAAACCTGTTTAAATATCATGTTTTCTTCATGAGACATGTAATAATTAGAGAAGCATGGGCCGAGTGGATTTCCCATAGTAACACCATTAGTTTAGGTGTAAATGTCACCATTATGGTCATAGAATGGGACTTTTGTTGTGCATGCATGTAGTAATTTTTTGAGTATAAATGGTTTGATGGATGGCAGAGGGATAGAATTATTAATGTACACAGAATTAAGGATAATGTCAATGGTTTAATCGATGGGGACGTTTTTCAATAAATTTTCAATGACAAGTGACGCCCTTGTTTGGTTACCCTGGTTTGGTTTTGTAGGTTTTAAAATTTGGAGGAATTCGTGGGTGGATGTGATGCTGTAATTGGTGGGTAGGTACGGAGTGATGATGTCGTTCAGGAATTTTGATAGCTCATAGATAGGTGTTGGGATTTGGGAAATGATTGGTTGTAGCAGGTATCCGAGTTTATGGGGTTTTATATTTCCATATAAGTATCAAGGTTGGTAGTCGCCAATGATATTTGGATTTTCAGGGAACCGACTTCAGCGTTATTCAATGTTATGAGTTTGTTGACTGACCTTTTTAGGGTCTGTGTGGGGGTTTAGTTCAGTTTGGTGAATTTAGGTACAAAATACAAACATAATAACCTCATCCACATGTAAAAAAAAGATTTGAATTAATGGAAGCCTTAATAATAATAGTGAAAAAGCCAACACTTAATAATATTAATTACAAACAAGGCCACAATGTGCTAACTGTGGTTGGAAAATAAAACATTCCTATAACTCTAGAAACATACACACAACCTATACATTTAATTAAAAAGCAAAAATAAAATCATCCTTGATAATGGCTAAAAGTTTAGCCAAAAGCACTTGGACAGATTCTACACACTCTGTGTTCAGAAAACACTTGTTCGAACACAAGAAAAATTAAATAAAAAGCTTAATCGGAGTACTCTGTCTGTCATCTTTAATGAAACATGTATAAATAAAGGATTGCTGCCTAAATACACAATATATATATGTGTGCATATATAATATCCAAATGAGACAAAGAACAGATGAAGTAAAATTCCACTGTTCATAGCATTTGCGTTTTTAAAAAAGTGCCCAATACAATGTAGAGCAATCTATTATTATTTTATTTTAGATATTAAAACAAAAGCGTGTTGAAATTGCTACACAATAGTTTTCATGTTTCAGTACTATGTTGTAACTCTTCAGGCAAATGGTAAGTGACTGATGATTAAATAATTTTTTTTTAAATTTCAAAAGCAAAATGTTGCCTCTTTTCAGAAAGATAAAGTGAGTGGTAAGGAATCGCATTGAAAATAGACTTATGGGTTTGTCTTGATCAACCAATTAAATGTCAGATCTATGCTAAATAGAAAATTAAGCTTGGGGTGAAGGCGGGGAAGTTATTTTGTTCATTACATAATAAGCACTTGCAGAAACATGTGGCAATTGATCCTCAGCCACTTGAGTGAGATGGGTCTACCATATATTCCATCTGTCTAAAAGTCTGCAAATCACCTGCAGGCCTTGGGAGACGTGTGTGACCATAGAAGTTGAGCACCTCTTGATTTAGTGTTTGTGATGAGAGTCCACCATATATATATATATATATATATATATATATATATATATATACATATACATACTAACAGCATGGCCCGGCGTTGCCCGTGCTTGATTCAAAAATCGTATGACTCGTACAGCAATCGCTATCACTTGACTTAAAATATTTTTGCCCTTCCTTGCCTTTAAAGGAGTGCCCTTTGCCATGCTGATGTTGCTACATGCCTTACTTCTTGCCTATCTCACACTGCAAATTTTTTCTAAGCTCGATATTAAACATTAAATCTGTTACGAAAAAAGAACTAAACAAAATGAACACAAAACGATCAGCTTTAAAAAAAGGACTCGTAACTGGAAAAACCGAATGAAAAAAGAATGTTAACAACAAATACTTTTTCACACCCAACCCAGTTCTGCAGAATCAACGTTGAGGTTAAGCAAGCGAATGAGTCAATTGGAGTAAAGTGCCATGCAGATTTAAAGTTTTCCCACTTGTGACGAATGCAGCTATCGATATTTTTTGCATGCTAGCATGCTAGTTAACATTCATGTCAGTCAGCTGTTGGCTCTCACGCTGGCCAATAGAATCTTCCTGCTTATTCGTGGCAGCCAGCTATAGGCTCTCACTCAAGCCATTAGAGAATGGCCGCAAACTACATTAAAACTGCCGTAAAAGCATGAAAAAATTGATTATTTCCACTATCGATGGGAGTTGGGAAATGCAAAGTCAGTCTTGGCCTTTTCACTAACTTGGAGCATGTGCATGTAAATTTTGGTGCAAATCCGTAGAAAATTGCGTCCGTGCATTCGTTACACACACACACACACACATCCTGCCTTTTATAGATAAAAATATATATATGCACGTTTCATTGAATGCAACAGACAAGGTGTTTTGATCTAGTTTTTTATACAATTTCTCATGTGATCTTACAATGTTTTTCTTTTCGGAGGATAAATTATATAAAACTGTCCAATTGTTCTTTCTTTCCAAGCACTTTCAGCTATACATTTAGCCATTTTCAAGGTTGAGATTAATTGTTAACAAGAAATAAATTATTGTATGTATGTATTTATATAATGTTTTCATTTTCAAAACATGGTCAAGAGAGTGTGTCCGTGTTCATAGTTGATATTACTGAGTGTTTTTTTTGTTGTTTTTATTAATAAGGATTCCATTAACTTTATCATTTTTTTAATATGTTTTTATATAATTTATCCTCCGAAAAGAAAAAAATTGTAAGATCACATGAAAAATTGTATAAAAAACTAAATCAAAGCACCTTGTCTGTCATATTCAATGAAACATACATGAAAGAAGGATTGCTGCTTAAATACATACATACATACATACATACATATATATATATATATATATATATATATATATATATATATATATATATATATATATATATATATACTGATGAGCTGTGAAACAGGCCTGTATGTGAATGACATTATATATATATATATATATATATATATATATATATATATATACATACATACTGATGAGCTGTGAAACAGGCCTGTATGTGAATGACATATATATATATATATATATATATATATATATATATATATATATATACATACTGATGAGCTGTGAAACAGGCCTGTATGTGAATGACATTATATATATATATATATATATATATATATATATATATATATATATATATATATATATATGTGCAAGTACAGGGCTGGTACAGATAGAATAAAATTCCAATAACCAAAAACACTATTCTTAAAATAGTGCTCAATACAGAGTAGAGCAAGTAATATTTATTAGTAAATTATAACATATGCATATGTTAAAACTGTGAATAAATATTTTATATATATATATATATATATATATATATATATATATATATATATATATATATATAAAAGCAGACACTGAGGTCAATGCCAAGCAGTGACTATCTGTTTTATGCTTCAGTGCAATCTTTAGGCCACGTGTGTTGTGTTTTGGTTCAACTACTTATGCTGGTCAATGGTACATTATGAGTAATAAGGTCTATTGTATTATCCTAATCGCTATTATCTGTGTGGTAACAGTTATATTTCAAATTATTCTGGAGGCTATTAAGCAGAAATAATCTTGGATCTGAATGTCATTATTTGTAGCTATTTATTTATTAATGATTACTTAATTATTACATTTACTTGTGTTTATGTGTGCATTCATAGATTGTTAATTTGTTTATTATTTATTTAATTTGTTTATTTAAATGTTTTTCTCAAGTGTGGTTATCTTATTTGATTAATTTAAAGTATTGGCTTCATCTGAAGTGTGTGTTACATCGTGTTTTATATAGTGTATATACAGTGTGACCCGGATATAAGATAAACCCGGATATAAGAGAGATTTTCTCTGGTCCCAAATTAGAGCCTGTGTTAATGTATATATAATAGACCAAACCCGGATATAAGAGAAACCCGGATATAAGATAGATTTTCTCTGGTCCCAAATAATTGATAACAGAGACCTGTTGATCATAACAGAGCCTGTGTTAATGTATATATAATAGACCAAACCCGGATATAAGAGAGATTTTCTCTGGTCCCAAATTAGAGCCTGTGTTAATGTATATATAATAGACCAAACCCGGATATAAGATACTTCTTCTCCAACAACTCTCTTATATCCAGGTTACACTGTATTTGCATTTTTCATGGTGGTATTTTAAGCAGTTATTTTTTTTTAGTTTCAGATTTTTAAGTAATGTAGTAAAAATTGCACATAACCCCGTCGTCGGTATTGGGCATTATTTCTAACTTAGATCACCACAAGGCTACTGGTGGTGACGGGATACCAGCCATTGTCCTGAAGAAATGTGCACTTGAACTGGCGCCTGCCCTCTCTAGATTATACAACCACTGCCTCAAGGAGTCCTGTTTTCCTGACTGCTGGAAGTCTTCAACCATTGTTCCTGTCTTTAAGAACTCTGGTGACCCCTCCGACCCTTCCAATTACCATCCTATCAGTCTCCTACCCCTCTTCGGTAAAGTCTTCAAGGCCATTATCAACACCGAAGTGATTAATCATCTGATATCCCATGATCTGCTCTCAGACAAGCAGTATGGTTTCCGCTTTGCCCGATCTACTGCCGATGTGCTTACGACCATCACTGAATTTGTCTACCAAGCTATCCATAATAACAGTGAAGCTCGTGCCGTGGCCCTTGACATCTCCAAAGCATTTGATAGAGTTTGGCATGCCAGCCTTCTTCGCAAACTCCAGGGTTATGGTATCACAGGTTGATTGTTTGACCTAATACAATCATTCCTGTCAAACCGGGAATTGAAGGTCGTTCTCAGTGGATTCATCTCCAGCTCCTATCCCACTAACGCAGGTGTTCCTCAAGGCTCCATCCTAGGCCCTACTCTGTTCCTCATATTTATAAGCGACCTTCCTGACGCCATAGACTCACAAGTCGGCATCTACGCTGACGACACCACAATTTACTCCTGCCTCAAACACAAATCTAGTGATGCTGACAAAGTTAACCTGGCAGTTCAAATTGAAAAGGACCGCCAATAGGTTGTGAACTGGGGCGAGAAATGGATGGTTAACTTTAACGCCTCTAAAACAAAACTGCTCTCTATTAACCACCACAAGAATCCATCCCTGCATCCCATTAGAATGTCTGAAGACCAACTTCTCGAGAGCTCCTCTCTGCGGCTGCTCGGTCTCACGCTGTCCGCTGATCTGAGATGGAACAAATACATCGAGTCAGCTGCATCATCCACCACAAGGAAAGTTGGTTCCCTGTGCCGAGCCAGGAAATTTTTCTCCCTGGAATCGATCCTACAAGTCTATAAATCGACCATTCGCCCTTGCATGGAGTATTGCTGCCATATATGGTCTGGGGCCCCTGCTGTTTGCCTCAGGGTTCTTGATAAGATCCAGAGACGGATATGCAATGTGATTGGCCCTGATCTGTCATCTCGTCTGCAGTCGCTCTCTCACAGACGCTCCGAGGAGTTGCTCCAACCCTTCTATAACCCTAACTATATTCTAGGCGAATATCTTGTTTATGTTCGGAAATGCGAGATTTCAAGGACCTCCCTGTCTTGCCTACATAACTCAAGTTGCAGTCTCTGCATGGTACCTGATGGACGCAAGCATCGGATGTAATATGCTGTCTGCTGGTGTTATTTAATATACTGCGGATAGTTTTAGTGGGTAATGTAGTAGTTTTAATTTTTAGCGCGTTTAGATTGTTGGAGATGTGTTCGGTCAGAGGGTTATTCGGTAGAAAGATGTGGCCAATAGGATTATCAAGGGCAGCTGAAAGTGTGCCTCTCCCTACCTTAGATGTAGTAGTAGTAGTCGGTATGTTATTTTGCACTGATGAACGAACTCTGTGAATTTTCAAGGCTTTATGCTTAGCGCCGACTATTAATTGTCTTTCGTATCCGAGACAATACTCGCCTCGGTAATTTAAGTAGTGCTTTGTTTGTACACATAGCCAAATCTGATCACAATTTTGATTTCGACTCTGTGAAGATTTTAAAATATATCCACAATAAAAACCTTAGGCAGATTTACAAGGCTGGCATGATAGCCACCTCACACACAATAAATACCAGACAGGGTTTCTTTAATATTTCAACTTTTCTAGCAAGATTAATGCTTGACAAACGTACCGATAAGCTATAGTTTTAAATAGGTTTCCCCCCCCCTTTCCACTTAGGATAAAATCTCTTCCCTGGGAGCAGGTATCCGACTCCAAGAAAGAATACTCTGACTTTAGAATTTCAGTTTTTCTGTTTCCGACTAGTCCTGTATATATTGTCTCTTCATCTAACTTAAATCTAATATAAATTAACCATGTCCTGAAGAAGGTCTATTTGACCGAAACGTCTGACGTCGACAGAATAACAAAAACAAAACAAAATAAAAAAACAGTAAACTTACATATATATAAACACTCATATATATATATATATATATATATATATATATATATATTATTTATTCTTACAAGAATTATATGCTTATTTGCACAAGATTAATTTTTCTTTCTCTCTCTCTAGGTTGCAGATGAGCTGAGAATCCAGGTTTGTGGTTTTTAGACCGTGGAATTGCTACAATGAAATCCATGGAAATTTTGTGGCAGAAGATTAATGAAAGCACAAACATCCACTCCAAGACGGATTCTAACACAATTGTATTTTTATACATGGAATAATGTCATTTTTTTTTATTCCTCCCTCGCCCCACAAAGACTGTTGGGGGAAGATATGAGCATTTACATTATCCACTTGCTTTTTTTTTTTTAATGATTTTTACTCAATCCTTTTTTCTAAATACCAAAAAGCAAAAAAAAAAAAGAAGAAAAATGGAAATATCTTTTTTTGTTATAGTTTTTATCTTTTTATCGATTACCTCCTCACTGGCTTCCCTTTCTATTTAATTTTATATATTTATACATGTATATAAATATTTTAAGAAAATTTAACGTCTTTTTAAAAGTAACTTATGTAAATATTGACTAAAAAGGGTTTTAAAAACATTTGTTCAATTTTTTAAAAAAATATATTATATATAAAACCACCCAACAAGAAATTGCTCTTAACCTTTTGTAAAAGTGTGTGTATTTTAGATAAAACACCACTTACTTGTTTTTCTTTTTCACCTTGCTGTGTGTGTGTGTGTGTGTGTGTGTGTGTGTGTGTGTGTGTGCGTGCATGAGAGCGAGTGCATGAGTGTGTGCATTTGTTAAAAATATCTGTTATTAATAATACTTAATTACTGGATAAAAATGTTTAAATCCAACTTGTTATAATTAATACATGTTTAATCATAAAATCTATTCACAATTTGAGACCTAAATTTCTGCCATCCAAATTTTGATAACATTTGGAGGAGGTCTTATTTATTTCTTTACCTTTTCAGTTCATTTTGCACCTACTCTATTCCTTTTGCTGTTTCTTACACATACCCACTTTATATATATATATATATATATATATATATATATTGGTGCTTTGAAAAAGATACCAACGCACACAAATTCAACAGCACAAAGTAATCTCTCATTCAAGTTGAAAACGACATGCGAGGTAAAAAGTTAACGCCTTCCAGGTTTGCCTGTGATATTTGCTACAAAAACTTTACCCAGATCTCTAGTGTAATTCGGCACAAACGTATTCATTCCGGTGAGAAGCCATTTTCCTGTGAAGAATGTGGGAAATCTTTCTCTCAGTCATCAACACTGGTCAACCACCGGCGGATTCATTCTGGATGCAAACCTTTTGAGTGTCCCGTTTGTGGGCGCAAGTTTTCTGACCACTCAAGCCTCTCTCGTCACCGCCGGACCCATTCTGGCGAGAAACCCTACTCCTGTGATATCTGCCACAAGTCCTTCTCACGTTCCACGTATTTATCGTGCCACATCCGTATCCATACAGGGGAAAGGCCATTTACCTGCTCTGTCTGCGAGCAGACCTTCTCCCACCTTTCTAGTCTTGCCCGACACCGCCGCGTCCATTCAGGAGAACGCCCTTTCTCATGTGAGGTGTGCGGGAAAGCGTTTTCCCAGTCCTCCATATTGTCGAACCACCGTCGGATCCACTCCAAGGAGAAACCATTTATGTGCCAGGTCTGTGACAAATCGTTTTCAAATCACTCCAGCCTCTACCGTCATGTCAAGATACACACCCTGAACAAATTGCCATCAGCTACACCACCATTGGTATCTCCAGTTCTATTGCTGGGTAATGAATTCCAGAGGTTTTCTGAAGAGGGTGCATTTAGAAACCATCTGGTCGATGGTGATAATGATGATGATGATGATGATGATAATAATAATAATAATAATAATAATAATAATAATAATAATAATATTAATAATAATAATAATAATAATAATAATAATAATATTAATAATAATAATAATAATAATAATAATAATAATAATAATAATAAAAATGAGAGTGAAAATAAAGAAGTTGCAGATAAGAAACCTTTTAAATGTACCAATTGTTACCAAGTTTTTCAGCAGACCAGTGAACTTATTTTACATATGAAGGCTGACCACTCCAGTCTTACATCTTCTATTTGCGATGGTGGTACCACACCTGGTCTGGACCAGAATAACACTGAACCAAACACCAACAGCAGAGCGTTCTCTTTTTCACCTGATTTATCGAGTGAACCTGTCAAACCTCAGCAAGACCTGTCCCAGCAAAATTTGCAGTTGATTACAAAGCAACCAACTAAACAGGGTGGACAAGTCCTATGCAAAGCACAGGCCCAAGACAAACCAAAGGTCCGTCGTCAGTTCCCTTGCAGATTTTGTAAACGGCTCTTCTCGGACCGTTCAAACATGTGCAAGCATCGGAAAAAATGTCAGCTCAAATATGTCACTCCATTTCCTGCCGAAAACCAACCAGAGCTTAAAGTCGAACTGTTGTCACCGGCAACAATCAAGCAGAACAATCCCCCTGTGGAATCACCCATACCTACACCATCTGTTCACTTTCCAGACAACCTGTCAAATAACACATTTGAACAGTCATCATCATCTCAAGTGGCTCGGTTTCACTTCCACTACCCACCTTCTGAAGAGCCCAAAGATCAAGCTACACCCAAAGCCACCCAGAAGCGGTCTTCATTACCCCACAAATGTAACATCTGTCACAAGATGTTCACTCAATCATCTAGTCTACGCCGCCACCACCGGGTCCATTCAGGGGAAAAGCCCTACCACTGCCGAGTTTGTCAAAAAAGCTTCTCCCAGTCGTCCATCTTGTACAACCATCTTCGGATACACTCGGGTGAGAGGCCCTACAAGTGTCACCTCTGCTCAAAGCGATTCTTAGATTCGTCAAGCCGCTTGCGCCACATACGAAGCCACTCGGGGGAGAAGCCGTTTAAATGCACAATCTGCTTCAAGTCTTTCTCGAGATCCACATATGTCGCATCGCACATCCGAGTCCATTCCGGCGAGAAACCCTTCCACTGCAGCATCTGTGATCGTCGTTTCTCGCAGTCCTCCTCCCTCATCCGGCACCACCGTACGCACAGTGGAGAACGGCCATACTCATGTGAGCAGTGTGGCAAGTCCTTCTCACAGTCATCTGTTCTCGCCAACCATCGCCGGACCCATTCTAAAGAGAAACCGTTTTCATGTGACATCTGTTCGAAAGCCTTCTCCGATCATTCTAGTATGTCACGCCACTTGAAGATCCACAACAAGGCCAAAAAGAAATGCTACCCATGTGAGTTCTGTGGACGAATTTTTAAGCGGGCACCCTACCTTGCCTCTCACATGAGAGCACATGTGAAGAAAAAGCCAGTCACACTTCACAATGATAAGGATATTAGTAACAATGACTCTGTCAAGTAAACAGCTATAATTCTGTTATGGATTATTAATTGAAAGCATTTACCTTATTTTTAACTCTTTCATTTGGCCTTGTGCCATACTAAGCAGGGCTTAGTCAATATCAAGAACATGTACAGATTGGTACAAAAATATTAAGCCTTTCACAGTAGATAAAAATGAATTCCATTTGTTATAATTGCACCTTTTTAAATCTTCTTGTTAAATCGATGGATAACTTGGTATCTCATGTTAACTTAGATAATGTAGAAAACATATCTTGAAATTCTGTTTCTTTTTCGGCAGGCGGGAGGTTTCTAATACAATACGCCTCGTAATTTGACCTGATGTAAAAAATCGACTTTAGCATAAGTAGACCAATGATTTTCTATCAACTCATGGTCTGATATATTTTTTAATTTGGACTAAATTACAAGATGACTGCATATTTGTAGACTTATCTAGAACATTGCAAAATTCTTCTTACTCTGGGCAACTGTTCAGCCCAATGAATGTAAGAATTACATGCAGACAGTATAATTATTGGCAAAATCTGTATCCCTCATCCTAACCCAGCAAAACTCAGCCTTCATTGAGTGCAGTAATGAGTGAACACAATGAAGGACTCAGTACTTCACACTTTTTACAGAATTATAGAATTCTGGTAAGCCTGTTCAGATATTCATAAATTAATTTCATATAAAAAATGGTTACTTAATTTAACTATCTACCAGTCCTAAACGTTGGGGAAGTGGGTGACTAAAAGGTGGGGGGGGATCAGAAATTGTTGTACAAAGATGTACCCAATTAGTTGGTTAGAGATATCTTACGAATTCACTACTTTACCTTTGGTATTAAAAAAGTTGGCACATTTTCTTAAGTACTATTAGTAGAAGTTCACATGTGAGTTTTTAAATATATATATAAATATATTTATATAATATATTATAGTTTTCCTATTATATATATATATATATATATATATATATAATATATATTATAGTTTTCCAATAATATATATATATATATATATATATATAATATATATTATAGTTTTCCAATAATATATATATATATATATATATATATATAATATATATTATAGTTTTCCAATAATATATATATATATATATATATATATATATAATATATATTATAGTTTTCCAATAATATATATATATATATATATATATATATATATATATATAATATATATTATAGTTTTCCAATAATATATATATATATATATATATATATTATAGTTTTCGAATAATATATATATATATATATATATATATATAATATATATTATAGTTTTCCAATAATATATATATATATATATATATATATATAATATATATTATAGTTTTCCAATAATATATATATATATATCTATTATATATATATATATATTATAGTTTTCCAATAATATATATCTATTATAGTTATATATATATATATATATATATATATATATATTATTATTATTATATATAAAATATAGTTTTCTTATAATATATATTTATATAGTTTTCCTGTAATATATATATATATATATATAATATAGTTTTCCTCTTATATATTATATTTTTCCTATTATATATATATATATATATATATATATATATATATAATAGTTTCCTTTTTGTCTTTAGTAATATAATATTATATATAGTCCAACAGACATGGTCTGAAGATTGGATTTGAGCCGGAAACAGTGTCGTCACATTTCTTATGTGTGTGTGTGTGTGTGTGTAAAAATTCAGATATAAATAAAATATATCTGTAAAAAAATATAAAAGTTAGAAAGAAAACTTTTTTTTTATCAATGCATTTTGTCCCCTGAGTGGATTTACCACAGTTAATAATAAAGTTCCTCAGGGGACAAAATACACTGGAAAAGATATGTTTCCCTTTTAACTTTTACTTATATTGTCTTTACTACATATATATTTTATTTATACCTGAATTTTTACACACACACACACACACACACACACACACATCACTGTGTTTCAGGCTTTAATGCAATCTTCAGGCCATGTGGTTTGGACTTTAGCTCAACTATTTATATATTTACACATACATTTTCACACACATTCTGGATATTGAACACTTTTACCCTATAAATATAGCGTACCTTAAAACTATAATTTGTCATTTATCATATATGTATATAATGGCACCAATCTGTTATGCCATGTATACGGTTGTTTTATAATAACAAAAATTACAGACAGATAAACTTGGCATATTATCTTAGATTATTAACTGACTGCTCTTAGTTTAGCAAATTAGATAATCTTGCATGGTTCTGGAAGCACAGGGCTGGAAAATCAGGAGACTGACTTTTATTGCTTATTAGGCCACTGTAAGTTAACGGTTTTAATTTTAGTACACACCATATTTGACAGCATATAAAATAAATTTAAAAAATAGTCTTAAAAAGACTAATATTTTCCCAAACACTCACTACTGTAGGCTATGATTTTTTTTTTTCAGTTGACCATTTCTACCTAGCTTGGCTCTTTCATAATATTATATACCCTAACAACATTATAATTATTATCATCATCATTATTAAAAAACCAAATGGTTGATGTAACTCTTCCAATATTTTTCAACACTGAGAGCAGAGTATGATTTAAGAAAAAAGACACAGTGTTTGACAATGTTCAACAATATTTCAAATAGTATGTCTGTCTGTCTTCAAATTTTTTTTTTTTACAAGTATAAAAATATAAAAGAATCTATAAAAAAATAAAGTAAAGTCTTTTTACAAACGTCATTTGTCTTGATTACCAGTACAGCATTTCTTCAAGACAAGAAATGGTTTACTTTTCTTAAATCATGCTCTTTTCTTGGTATTTTATTATTGTTATTATTGCTGCTGCTGCTACTACTACTACTACTACTAGCTTATGGTCATATCATATTGAAACACACATTCTCATACAATCACCGAATTTAATCAATGTCGAGCCTGATCAGTAACTAGATAGGTGATCGCTTGAGAATACAAGGTGCTGCAAGTTTGGATGTGCAGGTGGTATAATGGATGACAGCTCGGAATTGAAAATCAGAGTGTCAAGTTCCAATTCCAGTCAGGTTCGTTATATTCACTTATGTGCAAATACCCTTGGGAAAGGTATGAATCAACCTCTCTTCTACTCCTCTCAGCTATGGGTTAATTAGTACAACTTCTATCAGTAAATCATTATTATCTCCAAAAAAATCTTTACAATCTAAAATATTTTCTGGCCTTAAATAACCTGGAAAAGGTTGATAAACTGTAAAAAAAAAAAAAAAACATTCTAATCAGTCTACTACTATTACGTTGTTACATAAACTTGTTTGATTTTATAATTTATTTTAATACTTATTTATTAATAGTTCTGATGAATAATTCAAGAATGTATTCCCCTTCGTTGTTTACTACCTCCTACCAATGATCCACTAAGTGTTCACGGTCTCGACGATAGAAATCACTAGGTTTTGACTCGAAAAATTCATTAAGCCACACTTTAAGCTCCACATCATTGTTGAATGAAACACCTGTCAAATTGGTAGAAAGTTACTGAAAAAAGGTGGTAGTTTGAAGGAGCTAAATCAGGAGAATATATTGGATGTGGCAGAACTTCCCAACTGAGCTCATATTGCATATTTGGTTATGTTAGCGATGTGGGAGGCAAGCATTGTCATGGTGAATAATCACACTGTATCACCAGTCAGGTCTTTTCAGCTGAATTACCGCTTTGGGCCTGTTCATTTCTTCACCATACAGTTTAGCATTGACCATTTGGTTGTTTTTGAAGCGATTTCATCTCCATACAAAGCACAGATATCTCAACCAGCTTTGTGACCTTGATTAAAAGCAAACAGATGAAGATGTCAAACATGTTTATTCTTGTCTACTTGGCATTCCATCTCAAAGGGGTGTGTAATCTGAAATCAAATTTCAATAATGTTAGACACAGACACTTACTAAGAAGCAAAAAATGATACGAAAGATTATTCTTTGAGATCATTCGCAGAACATCAGAAAGCACAAACAAATACACACACACACATATATATATATATATATATATATATATATATATATATATATATATATAACAACTTAATACCACCATCATCATCATTCTAAAAGGAATTATCATTACCAACACAACTGTAGATTATGATTTTACTTCAGGCGGTCATTTCTACCTAGTATGTACTTATAATAATATTATTTACTCAAACATAATAATTATTATTATTATTATTATTATTATTACTGGTACTGTAAAAGGAATTACTATGTTGGATATTTTCACTTTTGCAATTTCTTGATTTATGTTCAGCTGTACAGTTAACTTGCTTTTTATATATAGTAATGTTTACTACTATAACTAAAGTGTTTGTGTAATCTACTGATAGCTTACTTTAAACATTACATGTTTAACTTAAATTCAAATTACAAGCAGTCTTCCTGAGTATGCCCTTCTGAAATGGAAGTGCCT
>OZ038485.1:95642610-95652610 GCA_964036315.1 Acanthosepion esculentum | reverse complement strand
GTAATATTCAAATAAATAATTATATATATATATATATATATATATATATATATATATATATATATATATATATATATATATGAAATAAGGACAAAAGGAAAATTTTTCTCTATCTCCTGATGAACTTTATCAAGGCAATTATAATGATTTTATTTTTGCAATAAGTATTTATAAACAGAAGTAAAAAATATTGTTAGATTTTACCCCAGTTTATAAATTCTTGATACAAAATAAAATCCTTACATTTGCCGTCATAAAGTTCATTTTCCTTTTGCTTTCATTTCATATTCTCTTTTTATAGATATATATTTTAGTTATATCTTAATTTTTACACACACACACACATATATATATATATATATATATATATATATATATATATATATATATAGATAAGTTGTTTTGATTTAAATTTTGTATAATGTTACAAACAGTGAACTGTACCAAATTCTACTTAATAGTATTGGATTTTTGTTATTTTCTTTCTGCAATACAATATAACTGCAGAACATGCTTGTACCAAATTATTGACCGACATATTCTCTGCTTGCAGAATACTGTTTAAAGGTGCCATTATTTTCAAGCAAGTGAATTTTTTTTCTTTGAACTGTACACTGCACAACTGGGTGATTGATAAAAATAAGAAAATGGAATCAGTATTTGTGTAACAACCCCAGTTCATTGTTAAATGTCATTTTTCAGCAAATCTTAGATCTAACCCTGATTGCCTCAGCTTTTAACAAACAAAAAATCCTGAAACTATACAATGTTAGGTCACTTTTGTCTTTTATTAGTGGCTAACCAAAAAGATAAGTGTCTAATAATGTTTCAAATATACATTAAAATAAAACCAAAAAAACAACCCCACAAAGAGACATGCTTGTCTTTTAAAAGTAAGAGTACCATTACACTATTTGATATCTCAATAAATGAATGAGTGGTATTACTTAAAATTTTGGTACGAATTTTTTTTTTCTGGGGGGGGGGGGGTAATTGATAAAAAAAAATTGATTGTTAAATTTTAACCCAGTTCATAAGCCAACTCTCGTGTTTGTTGACTTGTTATTTAAAAAAATAAGAAGAAATCTGATCAAATTTAAATATCTTACAATTATCAGAATCATAACAAGTTACTTATTTAGAAAATCTCTCTTTACTTTGAACAAGTTAATTTAACCTTTTACTTGTAAAATAAATTTTGGGTGGCTGATGTATATGAACTTACGTAAATAATCATGATTTAAAAAGGCAAGATTTATAATCGAAGAGTTGTTCCCCTTGATTTACCTTTTGTTTAAAACTTTTTTTTTGCATTGGATTTATTTTCATAGATTTTTTGCTGTTGATCAGAAAATCATTGTCATTTTATAATGGTAATTGAAATTTTGAAGAAAATTTTGATTAAAACACTGTTACACATTAAACACTTCTAAAAAAGAAAAAATATATAATAGGCCAGTGGCTTCCACCTCTCTCTTTTTTTTTTTTTTTTAAATATATATATATAATTTTTTATCAATTTCCTCTTTTCTCTCATTATTTTTATTCAATGTTCTTCCCAAATAACATTTTGATATACATTTTTTATTTCTCTTTTCTTAACCACTATTAAGCCTTTATTCATTATTTCCAAAGTTTGATGAATAGTTTGAACTTGGGTCACCCATTTTAAGTCTTGTTAATAATGTCTGATGTTCAAAATTCATTTCAGATTGATTCAGAAAAGACTTGCATTATTTAATATACAAAAACATGTTGTTTTTTTTTACAAAGCCAATAAACTAAAAATTTTATCTGGAAGTAGGAAAATATTCAAGCTCGTACTCTAAAACCATTTTCAGAGAAATCAAATAACAAAAAGTATTCCAAACATTCAGAAAATTCTTGACGCAGCTAAAATTTCTTGAAAATAAATTACTGATGTTTTTCTGTTTTTTTTTTTTGTTTTTATTTTTACAAAAATTTTTAAATGAAACTTTTAAAATCATTAATGGATCTCCTGCTATGGGATAAATATTAGGGTTTGTATCTGGAAAAAAAATAATTGTTATTCACAAAAAAAATTTTTTACAGATGTTAAAAGTGTATGTTACAAAATAAAAGTGGATTGTAAGAAAAATTTTTTTTTTTGCAAGTGAATATCCACTTTTATTTTGTGACACCCTGCTTGAATAGATTACCTAATCTGATATATAGCCACTTATTTGGCAGCAGTTGAAATAATTATGCAGTTCAAAGTTAAATCTTTTGAACATAGAGAAGGCATAGCCCCTTGCCAGATGTCGGTCTAATCTTAGTATTATTTTATTTTCAAATAGACTATTGCAGTACTGCTCTTAGTTAGACTAAAAGCAAAAGCAAACAAAATTTACGCATGCAGATGACAGATCGTCATAGAGGAGATGTCAGGAAATGGAATAAATTTAGGGCAATATTTTCGTGTGTTTTTATATAACAGAGTAACAAAGAAGAGAAAATGTATAAATTTGTATGTAAAATAAAGGAGACATTAAAATTTAGGAATTATGAACTGTATGTGTGTGTGCTTGTGTACGTGTGTGTAAGTTCATTCACTAAGAGCAATGATATCCTCCCCCCCCTATCTGAGACAAGGTCCTGGTGAGTGTTACTTCTACCACATGCTAGAAGGAAAAAGAGAGAAAACAGAAAGAAAACAGGGAGTGTCCCATTTTTATAGCTGTTTAACAACACCACCTAACAGCATCTTGGTGAACTTTGAAAAGCCAAGTGGGGGTAATTCACATGTCTCAGTCACTGATACTTGTACAGATAGATTTCAAATTCAAGTCTTTCCAAAACCTACGAGTAAAATCCTTCTCAACATTAGATAATTTCTACTGGTTCCATTCTCTTATATTCCACCCAGCCATTTAAAACTTATTCAAGTTACAAATGATAAAATACTTTGACTGATGAATCTCAGTTTGTTGTCCCAAAGACAGGGAACTTACTCTTCCCAAGAGATATGTGAAAATTTTTTTTTTATTTTCTGTATAAAACAATCCAATTTTTAACATTGACTGTTATCTCATTATGTACAGATGGTTTGACTTAAATTAATTGGTTAGCTTATTACAAAAATAAATTTTTTAAATGGGACATGTCTTTTGAACAATTTTTGTAGATTAACATTCATTAGACTTTCCTCGAACTGCAACATTTCCTAGATTAACATTCATTAGACTTTCCTCGAACTGCAACATTTCGTAGATTAACATTCATTAGACTTTCCTCGAACTGCAACATTTCCTAGATTAACATTCATTAGACTTTCCTCAAGCTACATTTGTCAGCATCAAAAAATATTGATGCTTTATCATTTTAGAAGTGGTGTCCTGTTCATAATATAAATACAGTCTCAAATCAATCACTAACTTCATAAAGAGTTATCTGTACTTGTTTTTATTTACAAATGTCAAGTTAGAAACTGTGCTTGCATGATTAATAACTGCATACTGCTGATTTTCTCCTTTTTCTCAATTTATAAAAGTATGCAGTTGTCAGTCATGTAAGCACGGTTTCTAACTTGACATTTGTAAATAAAAACAAAGTACCAATAACTCTTTATGAATTCAAGGATCAATTTGATACTGTATTTATATTATGAACAGGTATCCTCTTCTGAAATGATTAAAAAATAAAACAATATTCTTCAGTTTTGATAAATGATGTAGATAGAATGAATTCTAATGAACTAGTCTACAAAACTTCTTGTCTCAAAAATGATTCCCTATTTCTTACAAACGAACCAATTAATTTAAGTAGCACTTGTACAAACATTAAAAACCTCAAATTTTTAACTTGATAAATGAACAGATTGATTTATTTAAAAAAAAAATTTTTTAAAGAGCCTTATAAATACACTTCCATTTTAAGTTGTAAAAAAAAATTAAAAATGCCAAAAAAAAAAAACCCGAAACTAATATTTTCTAATTGATTCCATCTTATTGTTACATTGAAGCACTTTTCAGACAATTTTTGCAACATTTTTTACATTGTTAACTCAACATCTTTTTTCTACATAGCCTCACTTTCAGACCATCGCACAATATTTGTAAAGGCTTTTACTGTACACAAAATATTGTTCAAATTTTTTTTTTTTTTTTATACTGTTTATAAAAATCAAAATTGATGATATAACAAAGAAACTGTTTTTTTAAAAGAAGTTCTGTTTTTCAGCTGAATATTATTTTTGCCAGTTGCTGTTTTCTGGCTAAACTATTGTCTGAAAAATCATTTACTACCCATAGTTAAGCAATTTATTTTTATTACTTATTTATTTAAAATTACAATGCTTTAAATACTGGTACTTATTGGTTTATGGGTTTGCAAAAGTTATCCATCTCATTGTATTTTTACACATCTAACTTCTTTTTTTATTTTTTAGGTTACAATCTTATTTTCCCATGGGGATACTATGGCTGTTACTTTTTTTACAATGAATAATTTCTTGTAAATTTTGTACAAAATTTTCAGCTGATTTATTAAATTGATAAATTTAAATATAAGCCCAAACCAAAAAACTGTTCCAGAAAAGCCATATTTTGGCCACAAACTTCTAAATTGTGTATATTATAAAAATAACATCTCTTTATCATCCTATTCTGTTGCACACACACACACACACACACACACACACACACGGAAAAGGAATAATGAGAGGGTAGTAGGAGATGAGAAAATTAGGAAAAGAAGAAATTACCATGACATTCAACACATATGCAGCTACATACACATAGAGGCATACACACACAAAGAAGAAAAAATCAACCAATAAAAAGTACATAAATCTTTTTTTTTCTTAACTTAGTATAAGAATAATGAAAATTAGAAAATAGTCATACGGTTGCTGATATCTCCTGACGAGTGGACCAAATGATTAAAAAAAGGTCTGTCTACAAAACTCTGGAGTAGAGGTGCTGAATATCACATCAATCACCTAAGTGACAAAGTTTATATTTGCATTAATCCTAAATATATAAGGATCTGAAGATTACTTGACATGTGAAACTAACAATCACCATGCAGTTTTCATTTCTCTGTTCAAACATATGATATATCATATATAAAAAAAAAAAATAATATCCATACCTGATGATGATAATATGAGAATTATTGAAAGTACTAGCAAACTGACAAAACATCTAATCCATTTTACAATTTTTAAAAACAAGGATTGCTTCATTCAACAAGTGGTTATTAAGTTAATGCTTTATTAAATCTGTTAGCAAAGTGAATTTGCCATTAATTACATTAACTTTACTGATTTATTCTTTGTATGACTACAGTATAATATTAATTATACTGCACTATTTTATATATATATATATATATATATATATATATATATATATATATATATATATATATATAACCTCTAAAGGAAATTCTGGTCCCAAACATAAGAATTCTATATAAATCACATTATCATAGACATCACACTATTTGAGAGGCCCTATATATCAAACAATTCTCTCCTATGATCAACCTTATATTACTTAATAGTGGAAATGCAGTGTTGAAAGGTTTTTTTAAAAATAAAAATAGAAAGATGCTCACATTAATTCCCGTCGCACATGGCATGTGAGAGCTTCGAATGAATGCTCCTTTTTCAAAAACAGCATAAACATAATTTATAATGTAACAGTCAATACATTAGAAAAAATAACACCAGAGACAAAATACACTTGAAAATGGCTATAGAAAGTGGCCAGAAATGCTTGGGACAATAAAAATTATGGACAATTTTTATACTCCTTATCTCCTACAAAATGTAAAAATGTTAGGATGCTGGAAAAACTTAATAAAAAAGTAATCCAGTCTTCCTTGTCGGCCATATTCAATGAAAGATGCTTGAAAGAAAGGTTGCTGCCAATATACATATATATATATATATATATATATATATATATATTAATGATATTTTTATTAAAAAATATTTTACATTACATATATATATATATATATATATATATATATATATATATATATATATATATATGACATGATGAAATCTGATTATATCACAAAATCAACAATTGAGCAAACATCAAAATATTTCATTTTTAATCCGTTCTTGGTCAGAATTAAAATATTCTTAAATATCAGGAGTCCACACACTCATTGTTTTCTTCTTGGAATATGTCAACAGTACAAGACTACATTTAGGCTGGGCATGTGCAAGAGTCATGTGGCCCCCACCGAATTAATGATACAGGACCCCCCACACACACACACTTTACTACACCTCAGTTTTTATAAGGTAGTATTCATATAAAATACAAATTTTCATCCTTTAATAATATTCAGTTGTGCTTAGTTTAATTTTTAACTTATATATAAATGTTGGTAGAAAAAAATGTTAAGATGGTCCTAAACCACTGCCCAGGGCTCCCAATCAGGCTTGAACTTGGTTCTGGCTCTGCATGTAGGTGCTGAACAATTTTTGGCCTAACCATGAAACCATTTCCCACTGCTACCAAAAATAAACTATTTTGTTTGGTCATTTAGTGGTTATATTTTTGGAAGTTGTTCAGGCTGAGAATATTTCAGCACCCTCTTTCTACTCATCTTTCGTTTCATTTTCTTTTTTTTATAATAACAAAATGCTAGTTTATATAATTCAGAAAATGATTACAGTTTCTTCAGAAGAATTTGGTGATAACAAAAAAGATTTTTTTTAAAAGAGTGAACAGTAAAGTATATGAAATCCAGATTTTTCTTAATCTGTTTCCCTAATAAGTAATTATTTTGCTTAATGCATAACTTAAGTTCACAATACTTATCGTAAGCTGGCTTGGTTTTGTAATTTCTCACTAATCAGGACCAAGAAAAGAATGATTCGTATTCATTATTACAGAACTTGAACAACTACTACTACTACTTCTTCTTCTACTTCTTCTACTATTTCTTCTTCTTCTTCTACTTCTTCTACTATTTCTTCTTCTTCTTCTTCTACTATTTCTTCTTCTTCTTCTTCTACTATTTCTTCTTCTTCTTCTACTATTTCTTCTTCTTCTTCTTCTACTATTTCTTCTTCTTCTTCTACTTCTTCTTCTACTATTTCTTCTTCTTCTTCTACTTCTTCTTCTTCTTCTTCTTCTTCTACTATTTCTTCTTCTTCTACTACTATTTCTTCTTCTTCTACTATTTCTTCTTCTTCTTCTACTTCTTCTTCTTCTACTATTTCTTCTTCTTCTATTTCTTCTTCTTCTTCTACTATTTCTTCTTCTTCTTCTACTATTTCTTCTTCTTCTACTATTTCTTCTTCTTCTACTATTTCTTCTTCTTCTTCTACTTCTTCTTCTTCTAGTTCTTCTTCTTCTTCTTCATCTACTATTTCTTCTTCTTCTACTATTTCTTCTTCTTCTTCTACTTCTATTTCTTCTTCTTCTTCTACTATTTCTTCTTCTTCTTCTTCTACTTCTATTTCTTCTTCTTCTTCTACTATTTCTTCTTCTACTATTTCTTCTTCTTCTTCTTCTTCTACTTCTTCTTCTTCTTCTTCTTCTATTTCTTCTTCTTCTTCTACTATTTCTTCTTCTTCTACTATTTCTTCTTCTTCTACTATTTCTTCTTCTTCTACTATTTCTTCTTCTTCTTCTACTATTTCTTCTTCTTCTACTATTTCTTCTTCTACTATTTCTTCTTCTTCTACTATTTCTTCTACTATTTCTTCTTCTACTTCTACTATTTCTTCTTCTACTATTTCTTCTTCTTCTTCTTCTATTTCTTCTTCTTCTATTTCTTCTTATTATTATTATTATTATTTTATAAACAAAATAATGGTAAACAGTATTTTATAAAAAAAATAATTAAAGATAAAAAATGATTTTAATTAAAATTATGTTTTATAATTATTAATATATTACTGTCATTCCCCATGTATAATACGCATTTTTTTTTTCTAAAAATAATAAGCAACATTAGGGGTGCGTATTAACCACAGCTACAAAAAAATCTTTAAAAAATTTCTGTTTCATAGGTGGATTTCAGTTGTGAAATGACTACTTACTACAACAATTTGACACTAACATTCGGCAATTGTGACCTCATAAGGATGTCAAATATAATCATATATACCTAACAATACTTAAATGTAATATAAAATAAGAACTGTCATAAAACTAAATTAGAATAATATTATTCTGTGTTTAAAACCATTAGGAAAACACTGGCTGTAATGAAACTGGAGAGGCACAATTTATAGGGTTTGATTACCAAACAAGTGGTGTGTGTTATGGATGAAGGCGTATTATACATGGGGAATTATGGTAATTATTATAAAATCAGTAACTGACATTATCATCATTATTATTATTTTAATGTATGACTTAACGTTTCCAAAATAAAACAAAAAATGCATTTTTATAACAGTTTATAATTTCACTCTGCCAAGAGGTTTTGTTTTAATAAAAGAAAAAAGTCTAACAAATTCTACATAGCACTGTAATATTAACTTTTTTCTTTGTTTATTGGGTTTTTTGTTTATAAGACAATAATTCAAATAAAAGTATTAAAGCTTTATATTCTTTTCTTTATCAATGAGAATAAAACTTAATTATGGCTTTAAAAACAGACATTTTAAAAGTATATATTATATGATATGGAAAAATATGTTAAAACAAAGTGAGAGGAAGAGCAAGAACATAAAAAATATACTCTCCATGAAATGGTGAATGGAAAAATGTAATAAGTCAATTGGATGAGGTCATTTTATATTGACCAATCAGTTTCTTTTATTCCTCATCCAATCAACTGTTATTATTTTGTTAATATTGATCCCAAAATGATATTATCATTTATTATAAAATAAAAAAAGTACTTAATCATATAATTATCATAAACCAATCAGATGGCTTTATTAATATTTATTAATGATCAGGTTGTTTCAGTTAACCAATGAGGTTACATGTTTTATATTGATAAATTAATCAGATTTAGTCATTTCAAAACTGCAATATACCCAATTTCTTCATATATAACTTTTTTAAAATCTATCTTAAATTCACCAGATATTAAAGTAATCTTCATATGAAATTGTTATCTACTTTTTTTTTTAATTCAATTTAATAAATTAGCCCTGCCATTGAATTTTGTACATATTTTTAAAAAAAATGCCATTGAAGACACTGTATTAATTTTCCAATTTATTCAATGTTTTGGCAATTCCACAAATTAAGCCCTGTTTCCCAAGACTTCCTTACTAGCCTGAATATTAATTGGGCTATTTAGGACAGGGAAACTTTCAAAGAATGTTCTGGTTTTAAAAGTAACAGTATCTTTGTTTTTGTTGTTATTTTTGTATTCTCCAATTTCCAAACAACCTGTGCAATATTAACTGAAGATCGAAGCCAATTATTTCAGGCAAAAACTGTTTTTTTTTTGTTTTTTTTACTCAATTATATTGTTATTTTTCAAACTTTTTGTTTGTTTTGTTTTTCAAAGCAAGACTGTTGAAACTTGTTGCAAACTTTATTATGTAAACTCGAATGTTGGAGGGGTCATTTTTTCTTTCTTTTTTTTTTTTTTAAACAAGCAGAATATATAAAAACTGACATTGAATTTAAAAATAAAATATAAACATATACTATCATGTAAGTTCACTGTTGAAATGGCTAGATGAAAATATAAGTTCTATGCTAACTGCATTTTTCACTTGAGGAACTCTCTTCTTGCTTCCCAGTCAACTTTGACCTTTAAAAATTTAAATGTAATGTCAGCAGTTATCTTCTGTCTTCTTAATTCTTGTTCTTTTATTGTTTTCTCTCATCAATAGTGTTTTTTTTTCTCCTCATATTCTCTAACACTCAGTAACCTTTTGCATCCTAGTAGCTTTATTGCCTTGCTTGAAGTGAAATAATTAAAAAAGAAAAAGTTTTCTGAGAGAAATTTTATCAAGGAGTACAAAACTTTTCTTGGGTTGTCTTCCTTTCTTTATTAGTCATCCAACTTACAGATTATAATTTCTACAAATTAT
>OZ038485.1:95532610-95637610 GCA_964036315.1 Acanthosepion esculentum | reverse complement strand
GAAAGGTTAAGAAAGACTATGGCACCTTCCTTGATGGATTTCATCTCAAGATCAAGAAAACTAATTAGATAACTTGAAAGGATTAATATAAAAATACATAGACACAATATACCTATATTATTCAACAAAACATGGACAATCTGTCTTTCTTTATTATCATTTTAATATATATATATATATATATATATATATATATATATATATATATATTATGTTTATACATTATTTTTATAGAAAACAAAATATATTAAAATAATTGTTATACTTAGTCCATTTCATAATATATATATATATATATATATATGTATATGTAATATTTTCATTGAATAATGTATCTATTGATTTTTATATTGATCACTGTCACAGCAGAATGCAGATTTTATTGCAGTTACAATATGTTTTCTTTGTAATTTACCCCTGAAGATGATCTTAGAAAAGGTCAAAAGTACTTGGATTAAAAAAAATTTCATCTTAACATTAAGAAACTGATTAGACAACTAGAAAGGATCAGTATAAGTAGACACAATATGTCTATATTATTCAATGAAACAAGTTTGAATGAAGATATGCTGCCTAAATATATATATATTATTAGTGGTCAATATATATAATATATATATATATATATATATATATATATATATATATATATATATCCAAGAGGATAAAATCTAGGTAGAGCTTAATGTACAAGACAGAGCAAGAATATAATATAAAAGGCTGAAACACTAATATTCCAAAGTTATAATTTATTACATTGGAATAGTAATCACAATCCAATTCATCAGACCTACAAATTAAAAACAATATATATATATATATATATATATATATATATATATATATATATATATATATATATACACAACCAAGTGGTTCATTGTTTTTTTGTTTTGTTTTTATTGATATTAATCAATTTTATGTACATTATCTATTTTATTCAATATTTGATAATAATGGCATTGATAATCCTGCTTATTTTGCTGATACCATTATTATTCCATGTTATTAATGCCATGATAATAAAGTTTTCATTTTAATCATGTTAACATCTGTAGTATAAATCTTGACTGAATGACATTGTCATCACAATTGAAATAATAATATTGGTCATCTAGATAATTACTTCATTAGTACCAATATTGCACAATCTGTTTTATATTCTGATCAAGTAGAAGGCATTGTAGAATATTTTCTACACAATATTGTATGAATAATATTGATTTTTGGAAATTATCCATTTTAGAATATAAATATTGCACAGTATTTTTTTACAGCATAATATTGCATCAATAACACAGTGTCTTTGTCTTTGCTGCCTTGACAAAACAAATCAGGGTTTGTTTTGTTTTTTTGCAGGGGTGGTGGTGTTTGTTTTAAATTTATTAAAGCCTATACAAGCCTTTGTAACTTGCATTTTCTATTTCTGAAAACAAATATATCATTGAATTTGTTGTAGTATATTTAAATTTATTGTACACCTACATTTATATAATGGGTTGTTATTTATTTATTCATTGTTTTAATCAGGTGGACTTTGACAGCTCAGATGCTTTTTCTGTCTACTCAGTGATGATTGGAAAATGTTGTATGAACTAATTCAAATTAATAAGCACGCCAACACTTACTTTCTCCAATTTACCCGCAAGAAAAAATTGTTAAAATTATTATGTATAACAAAAATTAAAATATACTTTTCTGTAATAAAAACTCTTCTCAGATAACTGTTCAAAATCACTATTGTCATCTTGGGGTCTTTAACCATATCTCCACAAACTAAGGAACGTATTCCTCAACTTTTTTCTTTTAATTTAGACACTTCCTATGAAGTCTGTATGTAGCATTCTTGCTATTTTTATCTCATGAGTGACAACCTGTTTCAGGCAATTTTCATGGTGTAATGTTTGCATTCTACCATGAAAAAAAAATGTCACCACTTGGTGTTGACTTCAGTGCCCACTTTATATATATATATATATATATATATATATATATATATATATATATATATGCACTGGCTGGTGAACAAGAGACACTATTTAAAATAAAAGTGAGGCATCTTTTTCAAATTCGAGTATCCAAATAACATTTGAAGTAATATATACATACATACATGTATGTATGTATGTATGTATATATATATATATATATATATATATATATATATATATATATATAAAGAAAAACAAAAACTATTGATGAAACTAATGGACAACTTGCCAAAACCTAAAACTCTTATCCAATCTTGAATAAAAATGACAATATTGAGAAAAGAAAGAGAAAAAAGGCCTAACGGCAAACTTACCTACTCAGTAAAGTGCTCAAAGCCTAGATTCCCTAGACTGAGTAAAGAATACTTAACAATGAGCCATCCTTTGAAAGGATGGCTCTTGACATAACCTGAATTTCACGCAATCTTCAGACGACTTAAACATGATATGAGAGAGAGAGATGTAGCATATTTTTATAGCATAGAAGAAGCACTTTTTTCAAAATTGGATCCACAAAATCTAGCTCATTTACTTTTTGCAGAATATGCTTAATTTGGGATGCATCTTATATATAGTGTCTGCACTTTGCAGTATATAACACGCATTTCTTTTTTTTGTTATTAAAAAATTCAACTCTCAAAATCACCCACGTATTCTATCTACATGGTGAAGAAAAGGTTTGGTATTTCTTGCCTCAGAAAAAGCTGAAAACATTTTCCCTAAATTTTCGTTTTTCTTCTCCAAAAGATTTCACTCTAAATTTAGAGTGCATCCCATATCTCAAAATATATTAAGTATGTCTATAGACTTTATCATTTCTCTTTTTTCTTTTTCATACAGATTATTAATATTTCACTCAAAGAAATATTTGTCTTTTCATTTGCAGATCCATTTTTTAATTCTGAAATAAACAAAAAAATGACACAGTCTTGAAATGCATTCAGATTCACAAATTTTTTTCTAGATTAAGTTTCTTTATATGTACATTTAGTTTAAGACAAAATCATCAGCCACATCTCCAATCATCTTTGGGTGACATGATATAGCAGTGCATATTTTTCACATTTCATTGACTGCAACCCTTTCTACTGAACAGGTTTGTTCATATATAATTGTTTTTTGTTTTATTACTCTAACAACCATAAATTTCTGGGGGAAAAAAAATCAGTTTCCTTAACTGCACCAGAAATCTGGATTTTTTGTGTCAAGAGTTGTTCGAACTGTTGAATTCATTCTTTGTGTTGCTTATTGACCAATCCATTCTATAGCCTTCTTCAGAAATTCAGCCATTTCTTGGAGCCATACTCAAACATAAGTCATAATTTAAGGAGAAATAAGAAAAGAAAATCTACAAAAGTCTTGTCACCCTCTACCAAAAAGTAATGAGAACAATAGAAGAACAAGTAATAGAGTAATATAAAAGCGCATGTACTGGATTCAGTTTATTCACTTTCATTGATGCTGTCACACATCGAGAAGGTCTGTATGAACACCGTCATTTCTGTGACGCAAAATGACGAGGCGCCATGTCCTGTGTGATATTTTACGAATCTGTGCTTTGTTGATTGCTGTAAAGGCTCTCTGAACAGCGTCCTTCGAGTGACGGGTATTCTGGTATCGTTCTGGTATCGTTCATGTGAAACTCTCTCCTTGCTCTTGCCAGAATGCACATGATCATTTGTCTATACACTTGCAAACAGTCTCTCTTCTTTAAACTGTAGGAGAGCTCGTGTCATCAATCAGAAATAGAAAATGATATCATGTAGGGTGACAAGACTTTCGGACTACCCTGTACATTATTCCTCTTCCAGTTTCTTGCTTCCCTGCCATCTACAATTTTCAGAAATTAAAATAATGAAATGCCAATCGCCATCTTATGGCTTCCTGAATCCTGTTCTTTTTATTTTCCTTTCTCCTCATTAGAGTCTTCTCATTCTCTTCTCCTCCCAGTAACTTTATCGCCCTGCATGGTGCAAAATGATTAAAAAAAATAATCTTCTGGGATGAAGTCTAAATAATAAATAAGGAGCATTGCTGGAAAATAAGAAAATTAAAAGAAGAAGCATACATTGGCTAAATCAGGCCTGTGTGTATTTTCAGCATGATGTGGAGTTTTTTTTTCTTTTTTCAGGGAGGCAATTAGATAGTATCACTCATATTATGAGGTGTGATTTTCAAAGTCTAACCAAATGTTCAAACACATTTTTTTCAGAGAGCTTTTTGATTGGGCCATGAACATTTTAGCATCCTCTTCATACATGAGAACAGTAATGGCTGTATGGCTCACATTGCTGGGAATGAACCAACACAGTATTTTCCATTTACCATTTCTGAATGAAACAGGTATCTCTCTTTCCTTACAGAAGTTTGCAGAATGGATCTAACAAAATATTGTGTTAGTTCCCTCAGTTCAGACATTTATAGCTAAGACCCACCATGCCAAACAAACACAGGTTTGAACCATTCTCACTCCCTTCGCATTCAGTTGGTAAGAAGGACATTCCATTCAGGCAGCTTCGCAAGAACTGCTAATTCATGGAAGAGACTCCTGAGAGGATGCTTCCCCAATCACTACACTCTTAACCTCTTCTAGTCTAGCATCAACTATTATCTATCCTACATAGCCTCATAATATGCACTTTTTCCATCCTCCTCTTAGGTTCATACAACCACATCATTTCGTAACCTTGTGTGGCTCTTGGACTTTGTATTCAGTGAAGAATAGTAAAAAAAATTTTAAAAAAACAACATAAGCCACACAATGAGTTCAACTGTTCAAGCAAATCTGGGAACGATAATGACTCATCTCAAAGTTATATATGATATTTGTTTTTGACCTTGGGCTTTATTTTTGTGTAACTTCTGCAGTCAACAAAAACTTAATAATATACAGTATACAATGCTGCAAAATATGTTTTTTGTAGTCAAGGAATATATTTACGAAATCCTATTACCATAGTTGATCTACTCTATGCTTGGTGAAAGTGCTCTCATGAATTTTATAAAGGTGACTTTTTCCAAGATGGCTGAAACAGCAGCAAAAATATTTTAGAAGTGTTTATCATAAGTGAAAAAAATAATTTCCAATTTTTTTTTTTACTTTATTAATTTCATTTATTTTTATTATTATTTTCTTTAAACTAAAATTAAACAATTCAGTATAAAAAATTTTCAACAGATTCTTCTTAGAACTGCTACCTTAAGATGGTGGCTATTTTGTCATTTCAAACATTATAAAAATGAATAACAGTTTGCAAATGTTATGGATTAACTAATCCTTTTGTCTACACACAAAGTATTAGTTAATCCACAAAATATGCAAACTAAACTTTTGTTTTTCAGGGTGATATCACATACATGTAAAATTTGGTGTGGTCATTGTGTCTTGTTTTTAAGTGACACAAGAAATGATTAAATTTTTTTCAGTTTTTTTTCCTTTGAACAACATTTTATATACCAAAAATATTTTATTTAAAATACCTGGTGGGGACCCACATATCTCATATACTTTTCAATTATTTATTCCTTTAACAATATTTTACTAATTAAAGTAAAATTTAAAACATTTTACGAATTCAAGTAAAATTTGCATGCATTTTACTAATTCTGGTAACATTTGTATACAGTTTATGAATTCAAGTAAAGTAAAATATATTTTACTAATTCAAGTAAAATTTGCACACAGTTAACTAAATTCTGGTAAAGTTTGGACACATTTTATTAATTCAAGTAAAATTTGCACACATGTATAGGAGAAAATATTTTTATTGGTCTTTGTCAGCTCAGTTTAATTATAGATTTGTATGTGATCAGAGCTGAATATTCAATAACTAGATTTAGCTTATGTTTACATTCAAACCAAGCCTTTTGTCTCCTTTCCACTTCTTATTCTTACTCTTTATTCAAAACCTTTTCTAATTTAAAATATCAGGAAAGTTAAAAAGAAAAACAAAAAAAAAACAATATATAACACACGTCAATTTTATGAAATTCAGTCAAATCTTACGTAAAATTCAGAAATGGTTGATTTTTACATGTCAATTCTTGTTGGGTTATCTAATATTGACTTTTATATGGTGCACTCAGTGAGGATTGAGCTCACTATTCAGTAGTAACATTTGTAGTGGGGTTAATTCCACCAACAAGATGGGTTTACCAACCTGTAAAGGGTTGATGGTAATGCGATTAACCCACTACTTTTTTTAACTTCACAAATGTAACAAAAAGCAAGCAAACAACAAGAGAAATAGTGATATGAAACAATACTTTGGTTCAACAATAAATATTTTTTTATATAACCAATAGAAGGTAAAAAATTGTATGTTGAGAGTGTTTAAATTGTTTCAAAGTTTCTTGTGTGGAATGAAGTGTTTTATGAAGATATTATATGAAAGATTAAGAGTTGAGAAATTGTGTGTATAAAAATGGTTAAGTTTGATAAGGTATTTTTGTGTTTGTAGGAAAATTAAACAGTTTGTTTTTGGTGTTGAATTTTGTAATATTTTACTCGACTTACTGTTCTGTACATGAAGTTGTCTCTCTTTGATTGAATGTGTCACTTGATGTTTTCTGTTGAGTTTATATAGTTGAGTGAGTGTACTTCGCAAGCTGTGGAAATGTTAAGTAAATTTAACTTTAAGCCTGGTAAGATATGTGACATGGATTCATGTGTCGAGCTGAGAAATTTCGTAAGACTCACTGTCAAAGGTTGAATGATGTTTCATATTTATTGATGTTTCAAGTAACGTGGGAGGCTCCAAGAAATTTGGCGCAAATTTTGTATCTGCTTAGGATACACTCTAAACTGATATGATGAGTACGTAGTTGAGAACGTATGAAATTATGATTTTTTTTTGTTTATTAGCCAATCAGAAAGTGTTTTTGGTTACTTCTCGTCTGGAGCCGATTTTAATGGGTTGTTAGGCTACTTGGATTGATTTGAGATAAGTTCCGCTCTGAGCCACTTTTAATGGGTTTTTAAACAAATGTAGAAGTCTGATTCTACACATTCAACCAGACTAGCCTTACTAATGATTACCCCAGTCTGATTATTATCAAACTGAAAATTGTCAGATATGAATGATTTTCCGAATGTATTAATATATAAAAATATTTTTAATGAATAAATATGGGAAAACAATATATAAATTTTGATACATCAAGAACAATTTTAGGGAAATTAATGACAAAGAGGAAAAAAGTCTTTCATCCTTTAGTTCCTCATCAGACTAAGTAATGTTTCTATTGACATTATTACACATGGGTATTAAGGAGAGGGGATGCTGAAATTTGAAACTTAAATTTTTTTCTTTATCTGTTTTTGGTTATATGACACATTTGGTGGAGGAAGGGCCTATTCAACAAAAAATCAAAAATGGCTTTTTTCACTGCAAATTATTCATTATATCATATTCAAGTATTTTACAAAACATTAGAGCCAATTATTTCAATATTTCAAACTCAGTTTAAGCTTATAGTTCATAACTGTAATAAGATAAACCATAGATTTGTCAGTGGAATATCATTACATTATTGTTAAGTGAAACTATTAATGTTTTTTGTCAAAAGCATTTTATTTTTGGTCATATATTAATTTAAAATATTCCTTTTTACAGGCTTTATTTTTTAAATGGAATAAGATCATTCTGAATTTCAGAATTTCGCTGTTGCCCATTAAAATGACTGGAAGAAAGCTATCTGAAAACAAGAATAGAAAAGAGAGGTAACAAAGCGTAAATGAAATAGCTGCCGTTTGTTCAACTTAGAAAAATTAGTATCGTAGCCAAAGAATTCTAAAGTGTTGCCAACAACAAAGGAGAAAATGAAAAATACCTAACAACAAAATGAATATAGCATCAAAATTTATATCTATTTGTTATTTAACTAAATAAATAATTATCAACAATGTTTCCGTAAAACTTGATATTTCCTGTAAGTCTAATAAATTTTTAATAAATATTATTATTGTTATTATTTTACTTAAGTGTCAGGTAGTCCTACATTTACAATTCCTTATGGGTAACCATGCAAAGAAATGTTGATCAAAAGTTCAAATCAGCCGAAAACCTTGAAGTGCATATGCCACAAAATTATCAAATGTTGAATACACCTCTTCTCCACCAATCACGTCATAGCTAATTTCATTTAGTTTCTTTTTCTTATGTTTTTATCACTTTTGTTATTAAATATACCACATTGTGATAATAGAAGATCTGTCAAGAAAGGTGAAATGTTGTAAGAACATGGATGTAAATTTAGAATTTAGTGTTCTAGTGATTAAAAAAAATTTTTTTTTTTTTCACTTTGTCATAGATTTTCATGAATAAATATCAGACATTTTCTCCAAATGACATTTTTTCTCAAAAACAAACTGAAGGATTGACAATTGAAAGCCTTCAAAATAACAAGAGATGTGGATATTAGTCTTGGGAGTGAATGGGGGGGGGGGGGGGGCATTGATTGAAAATTGCAATAAACTTTTTATCTCTATGGTTCTAGATTTTAAACCATGAAAATTTCACAATTTTCCTATTTGAATTATCTGATGAATCCTATCTCTTCAGTTAATGATTGAATAAGCTCATGCCGGGCTCTACGACAATAAAATACCCATAGAAATTCTTCTATTGCATCGTTAAATATTTGAGTTTAATAGTTAATAACAATCATAAATATGAATGCTGGTCATTATTTTAAGAAGTAAGGGGGAACAAATGAAAAGATTTGAAATCAACAACTTTTTCTATTTCATCGAAACAGACATTAAACACTTCTATCTTCATTTTTTTTTCTCATTGAAACCAAGCAGCATCTTTAATGTTTTTTGTCTTCTCATGCGATCAAAATAAAATAGTCCATTATTTATGAGATATTAGCAGGAGCCGTCAAATGTTTCCTTTTTGCTTTCTTTCTTTTTTGTTACTGAAACCAAGTAGCATCTCTGATAAGTCTTTTGTCTTTCAATACAATCAAAATAGAATAGTCCATTATTTATTATGCCTTGGCAGGGAGTAACGGTCATGCAAACTAATGAAAGGAAGGATAAGCACAATTATAATAGGATACTTGTATAAATTTATAAAATGAAACCATGTCTCCGCATCAAAACACACCCACCAAAAAATCACCGCATATAGTTTTTATTTGTTGGGCCCATCCGCCTATTCAGATATCTATCGTTCCATGTAATCTTCAAGGAATTTCAAACTGAGCCCTTTTTTTAATCTGCAATGGTAGATCTTTCTTGTTCTGCTGTCCAACTGAGTATTATTTAAAAAAATAATGAGATACCTTGAAACATGGACATTAATCATAATGTAAATAATAACTCCTCATCCCAGAAATTCCCAAAAACTGTCAAATATTGTTAAGCATTTTCCATAGATTAAACCTGTCGACTGCCCATGGCGAATGGGACTGAAACAATACTATACTCAGGAATGTTGTTGCATTTTCAGTAGCAATTTTTTATGGGGAAGAGTTCCTAGCTCCCTGTCCGACACATTTGAATTCAGAGTTGTCATTCTCTTAGACTGGTTGCCAAAGCAAGACTAAAGAGTTCTGTCTACCCTGCTATTTTACTCATACCTGATGGAAGAAAATATAAATTCATGGTCAATAGTGCAAGGTGGCCACAACAGACTCGACTGAAACTTGAACTCAGATCGCAATTTTTATTTTCCATGCTGCTCTTATACTATGTGCACATCACTTTAAAGAGCGCTAATTATTTTAAGTTAGTGAGCCATTGATAGAGAGTTCAAACCTCATTGACTGCACCATAAACTTAGCTTTCAGTTAAGTTTTTCATTGGTTTAATAACTTTATAAAGACTAAGCCTAGTGATCATCCATCATCATAAAACGTTGTCTTAACTTTTTTTTAATCATTTCAACCCAAGCAAGACAATAAAGCCACTAAGACACAAGTGGTTACTAAATGTTACAGAATATGAGAAAAACTACTATTAAAGAAAAGAGGACAATAAAAGAACAAGAATTAAGAAGACAGAAGATAATGAAAATTAATTAAATTAATTTCAATAAAATTAATTTCAGCAGAACATTTTATGTTTTTTTAACCAATATCCACCTGGTGCCAATTTAAATTAATATTTTCTTTGTTTCCCATATTTAAATTATAATTGTAAACTATAATTTTGGAAAGTGAAAATTTCACTGAAATGTGTTAAAAAATTTGAAAAGTTTTCATCTTAAATCAAAAAAATAAAAATTAAAAAAAAATGAGTCAGTTTGGCTCATATTCTTCTGACATTAGTTTAAAATGACTCTTTATTTTATTATATATCTAAGTTATAAACTGTAATTTTTGAAAGTGAAAATTTCACTGAAATATGTTGAAAAATTCTCCAAGTCTTCATCTGAAATCAAAAAATTGAAACCTTAAGCAAAATGGTCACAAGATATTGAAAAAAGAAGTGTCTGTTTAAACTGACACCAGAAATATATAGGTTAAAAAACTTAAATCAAAAGATGATAAATTAATTAAAAATAAATCTTTCCATTGCTAATGCTTTGTTCCAACCAATGAAAAATCAATTTTGATTTAGTTAAGCCGTATCTTTCTGGTACCAATTTAAACTGACACCTTTTCTTTCCGCATATCTAAACCATAATTTTTGAAAGAAAATTCACTCAAATACGTTGGAAAATTTACAAATTTTTATCTGAAATAAAAAAAATTAAGCTATAATGATCCCAATATATAAAAAAATGAATGTGATGTCAGGAGGATATGAATTAAAGTCATTTGTATGGGTTTTATGTTATGAGATATCTGAAAAACAACTTTGCATTCTGAGAATGCTGCTGCTTCAGCCATCTTTGAATGGGCACAAGTTAATGTTGATTTTTAAAGCTGTTAACACAATATAATTATGCATCAAAATTTACTAAGTGTCTTTTCTTATTTGATATTTATTTTCTAAGTTATTGAAAATACATTGTCATGAGAAAATCTTAAATACAACTTGGGATGGGATATATGGTTGAAAAACACTCTTAAAGCCTTGTCAATTTTGTCACTAGCTTTTTTAAAATTTCTTCATCACATCTCAAATTTATCTGACATATTCAACTTGTACAGTCATTTTTAATAAATGCTGTGTTTAGTCCCAAGGTTGGCAAAATCATTCAAAGTTATTTTTTTTTTTTAAATTTCAACCCTTATTCCTCATTTGCAAAGATTAAAGATATTTGAAATACATGTTACAATAAATTTTTTACCACATTTATAATATTTCTGTAATTTAAAAAAAATCATAATGCGCACATGTAGTTGAGAGAAAAAAAGCTTTGCAAGTAGCTTACGCACAATTTATATATTGAAATCCAAGCCAAGATGGTGGAGGCATTCATTCTCACAATTTATTTTGTAAAACTTTTGTCATTTTTATGACAAAAATATCTTTAGGCGTAAAATAGTATCAGATGAGATATGAATTATACATATCATCTATTTTATTTGTACTTTTAAAAAGAAAAAATTCATTAAAAACTTCAACAATTATTTGCCAAAATAAGTAGGATCTTCCAATATGTGTTTATCTGTTTTTATGTATGTATATAATTTTTAAATGAATTTAAATTATTTTACATTATTTCTTATTACCAAAAATGTTATTTTTAATGGTTGAGTTGATATCCTTGATTTTTTGATTTTTTTTTTTTGATTTTTCTGAAACAGAAATTTTTTTCTTAAAATATGAAATTAATATCAACCAACCTCAGACAATAAGTCCTACTACAGAAAAATATGTCTCACAACAGAAATCAAACCTGATGCAGGTTAGATTCCTGTTGGGAGGTTCATTTTTTTTTAGTAAGACTTCTTGATATTAATTTCTCTGATTAAAAGATGCATAAAACAGGGATATCAACTCCAACGTGTGTACCTACTTAAAATAATGTTTATGGTAATTAGAAGTGTGTGTGCATGTGTGTGTGTGTGGGTATATGTTACTGTATGAAGTTATACAGGTGTGCAGAAGTAGGTATACAGTAATGAAAACATGCACACATAATATGTATTGTATTGATTAGGTACTGTATGCCAATTTTATATATATATATATATATATATATATATATATATATATATATAAAGTTGTAGATCAAATATGGATATGAATCTGACAAGATGATAAAGAACAAATATGAAACGTATCTCAAGCTAACATGTTTTAATTTTTATTATATTTATCTGACAAAGCTTTAATAAAAGTGAAAAATGTTAGATTGAGATGTTTCCTACTTGTTCTTTATTTTATTTTATGATATATATATATATATAGAGAGAGAGAGAGAGAGTGAGATTTAATAGTTAATAAAATTTGAGGAATAAAAAGCCAACAAAATGATAATATTATTGGCAATAAGATTGGTGATATTTATTATATATTTCTTTTTAACTAACTTGAAGCACAAAGAGAAAGATTTTAAAATCAGAATTTTCAGACATATGATTTTTTTATTTTTATTCCTCAAATTTTATTAACCAGCCTATTAAATCCATATATTATAAGAAGCATGAGCCATCTTTTGATTTAATCATATATATATATATATATATATATATATATATATATATATATAACATTTGTCTATATGAGAGGTGTTTGAAAATGTTCTTAATGTTATGATAAGAGGAAAAAATACTTTTGTTTGATTTTTATTTTTTACCAAGACCTTTTAATTTTCAACAACAGTTGCTCCTAGAGGTCATCTTGAATGTAGTTTCTTTTCAAAGGATTTACTCTTCTGATGGCACACAGCAGCCAAATATTTGATCGTTACATACAAAGGACAGTCCCCATGCTAGAAATTTTGCTTGGAATCAGTTTCTCTGTGGTGAAATCTGTTCTAGGATAAAACAAAAAAAATTTCGCTCAATTTCAAATTCTGATTTCTGTCTGTTATCGTTAGTTGCTCCAATTTTTTATTGCTTCCGATGTGTAACTCACAAGAAAATATTGAGAGCAAAGAAAAGATTCAAATTTGGAGAAAAATATATATATAAGTAATATAAATAAATATAAAATATATATAAATAATATATTAGAGGAGAAAGGACAATAACATTCTACACACAAAAAAAAATCAGCCTAACACCAATAAATAGAGTTATTGGCCCTCATTCGATGGTGTTCCTTTGGAGGATTGGCGTGATTGCGTCTCGATTAAGGAACGAGCCTCGCGAAACGGAGTGGCTCTTGCAGCGTGTCTCACTGGCGACGGTTCGAGGTAATGCTTTCTCCATCATAGCGGCTGGCAGAGGATAGAAAAAAAAATTGTTTAGAGTTACGTTGTTCTGGAATTGTCATCATTGGTCGACTGAACTTGCTTTGTTTCAATGACTTTTGTGTTGTTGTTATTAATTACTTTGTTCAATAAATACATTACCGTTAAAAAAAATAAATAAATAGAGCATAAATTATTTATGTAATATAAATGAAAATGAGAAAATCAGCAGTCAGTTGCTGAAATCTCCTGATGAGTGGACCGAATGATTGCAAAAGAAAAGTCTACGAAACTCTGGAGTTGGGGTGCTGAAATAACTTCACTCAGCTTAGTGACAGATTTTATATTTGTCTAGGCATCCCTTGATTAATGTGCATTCAATTGATATGTTTTCAATTAGTGTACTAAAATTTTTATATACCAAATTTTGATTAGTGCATACATAAAACATTCTTCAGTTTATACGTAGTAATTGAAAATTGATTTTTTTGTAGTTACCAATGTACAAATCGAGTGATTCCTGTATTAATCTTAAATAATATATCTTAAATAATACATCTTAAATAATATATCTTAAATAATATATTAAAATAAAGTAATCAAATATAACAATAATTTAGAACCACTGTAAAAGGGATCATGCTCATGCTAAAATCTTTTGGAACACCCCTCATATATTTGTATGCATTTATATATATATATATATATATTACACATGCTCTATTACTGATATTGAGCACTTTATCCCATAAATATAGCAAATTTTAAGACTATATTTCTTCATATACATATATATATATATATATATATATATATAGACAATATTAGTGGTAAATATACACATACATATGCAATTATATATACACGTACATATATGTATAAAAATAATTCCAAGAGGATATGATCCAGGTAGAACTCAATGTCCAGGACAGAGTAAGGATATAATAAAAAGACTTAAACACTAATATTCCATGGTCATAATTTATTCCATTGGAATCGTAAAAACGATCCAATTCATCAGACCTACAGATTCAAAGATTCCAATGGAATAAATTATGACCATGGAATATTAGTGTTTAAGTCTTTTTATTATATATATATATATATATATATATCAAAACAAAAATTGTATTTTGCCAAAATTCGTCAGTAAGGGTACTTCTGGAAGATAACATTTCCAAAGTAAATATTCTTTGTAATTACAGTGCTTGATATCAAGACATAAAACATTAATAATAATAATAATAAATAAAACTAAAAGTTTTCTTATCTTATGCCTATTCTTAGTTTCGTAGAATTACCTCTTTTTTTTTAGGATACTTAATTATAAAATTTTTTAAATTATAAAATTTTAATTCTTAAAATCAAGTCTTCTGTACAGAGGATGTAATTCCACAAAATTCAGAGTAGAGAGAATATCAGTAAACCTTATATGAAAATGATTTTCACTGTTACAGTGCATTTGTTGCCTCATTTGACTGTAATACATGAGAAAATATTCATGAATATGAAAGGATTATGCTGAAAATAAGCAGACATAATGTTTGTAATTTATTTAATCAGACATGACTTAAATAGAATTTGCTGCCTAAATGCACACACACACAGACACACACACACACATATATATAAGCAATTGTAACAAAAAATATATATTACCATAAAATGATAATACTAAAATATAGCAGTGATTAATAAAACAGCTAAACTGAATGATTATAAAAGAAATATATACTACTTACCTCTCATGAGAGTTTCTTCGATTTTGAAATCCACTCATCGGGAGACCAAAGTATTTTTTTATTTGTTTCCTGATGAGTGGATTTCAAGATCTAAGAATACTGAGAAAAGATAAGTAATCATTTTTATTTATTTATAATAATAACAGAATGTCTGTCTTCAAGTTACATTTAAAAAACTATTTTTAAATATAACTTGAAGATGACAGTATTGTTTAACATTGTCAAATACTGTTTTTTTCTTTTCTTTTACTTTTCTTAAATCATGCACTTTTCTTAACTTTTGAAAAATACTAGAAGAGTTACGTCAAATCATTTTGTTTAAAAATAATATTCATAAAAATAATAACAACAACAACAATAATAATAATAATAATAACATTATTAATAATAGTAATAATAATAACAACAATAATACTCTATCCCCCAACATTGCACTGCAATTCCAAAGACTACTTGCTTAAAAAAAAATATTATCTTCAGAAATACCCTGGATTAGCGTTACTTTTAGCATATCATATTTTTGTTATATATGCAAAAAATAATACCTATACTGTGTGTGTGCATCTCTGATCTCTGTGTGTGTCTGTGTAATTTAAAAGATTATTCACACCAAGTTTTAGTCAAATTTTCAACAAATATTTTTTGTTACATGTAATTTCAAAAAATAATATTCATCTCACCTAGACTGAAAAATAGTTTAATAATCCGGTTTAGTTTGTTCTTTTATAATACATATATATATATATATATATATATATATATGTATATATATATATAGAGTATAGGATTGGTGTATACGGAATAAATTCCAATAACCAACAATTACTATTCTTAAAAAAGTGCTCAATACAGAGTAGAGCAGATATAATTGTTTATTTAAAATTTATAACATAAATATGTTATAAAATCACTACAAAAATAGCCATTTTGTTTCAACACCTCCGGTGTCTTATCAGGGAGGATGTTGAATGTAGAATAAAGGGTTTTAAAACCTGCGAAGGATCGTTAATTAATTTGAAACTTTTAAAACCCTTTATTCTACATTCAACATCCTCCCTGATAAGACACCGGAGGTGTTGAAACAAAATGGCTATTTTTGTAGTGATTTTATAACATATTTATGTTATAATTTTTAAATAAATAATTATATATATATATATATATATATATATATATATATATATATTTAATCTCAAAATGATTAATATTGTCTGATGTTTTTACATAGCTTTTAGAGAGGAACAACCAAATTTGTGTTTGAATCTTACTGCTGATAAATTAACATGAAAAATTCTTTGAAAATCAAGTAATTTTTTCTATACTAATCTTTCTTGCCTTGTTCCAAAATCTCAAAAATATATTACACTATTTATAGTATGCACTCATTTAAAAAAAAAAAAAGAAAGAAAAATATCTGATCCTCACTCTGCAGATTCTTCACCCTCATCTGATACAGCTTTACAGAATTTAATAATATGCACATTGCATTTAGTGTTGCAATGATCCAGCTACTAACAAAAGTTTTATTAAAATCCTGAACTTCTTAAAAATGACTAATAACTTTTAGTTTATTTGTCTTTGTTCAAGCCTTTCCTTCACTTTTTCCCTCTAGGTATATATATATATATATATATATATATATATATATATATATATATATATATTTTGGTCTGTCATTTTTTTTAAAGACTTCCACTCAGTACAATAACACAAAATAATTAATGTTGCCTTTTGAACAATGTTTGTTTTTATTAAATTTTAATTTTGTTGACCTTTAGCATTTTGGCAAATTTGCATTGTTTTACAAACCAGTTGAATTTTGAATAAACAATCTCTAGAGAATTTTTACTTGTTGCATTTACTTTTTTAAAAAATGTTAGCCTTTATTTTTGCAATATTTTTTTAAAATGTTGTTATTGTTGTTATTTACTCTTGCAAACTCCTTATGGAAGATGGGGAGGGCCACATCTACACTGAATGATGCTGTTGCACTTTCAATAGCAAGTGAATTTCCAAAGGCTAGGATACAGTTCCATCATCCAGTATGGATTGTTTTACAATGCTAAAGACTTCCAACTGTGCTATAACTTACCCATAAAACTTACCCAACCTTGTGAGTGATGAATTATTTGTCACCCTACAACCACTTTTGTCACAGATGAAACATTGTTAGCCTCTCACTACTCGATTGCTATTTTCATGGTAAATGTTCAAACAAAGTACATTCTTTAGGTTTTTTTTTTTTTTTTTTTGGTTTTTTTAATCGTATCACCCCAAGCAAGGCAGGAGGCCACTATCACGCAAGGGGTTAAAGAAGGGTTGGAGGAAGAGCAGATAGGAGTGGCAAGGTAGGGGATGTGGTGAAAGAGAAAGACAGTGGGTCGATCAAGGCAAGGGGGCCACAGAAGATCCGGAGCGAGAGCAGATAGGAATGAAAAATGAAAGGATGTGGAGAAGGGATAGATCAAGGCAACTGGAGATGTCGATTGACGCTACACTTAAACCGTTGGAGATTGTATTTGTCAGGGAAACAGTAATAGGGAAGGGAGTTCCATAGGCGAGATGTGCGAGACATGAAGCTCCACCAGTTCAGACCTTCACAGTTAGGATGTCACATACATTGGGTCAATTCATTCTCATTCCCTTGGTAAGGAGGAAGTTCTTCCCCAGAACTCCTGAGAGGATGCTTCATTAATTATTACAATCCTAACCTCTTCAAATCTAGAGTCAACTGTTATCTATCCTACATATACTCATATTAGGTGCTGCTTCTCTTTATGCCTTTACAACCTCATTCAGTAGATGCTGAGAAAAACCATGGCTCGAACATATAAGCAACAAGCAAGTTTTATGGAAACAAAATAGTTATAATTAAAATCAGAAAAAAGACAGTTGAAATTTCTGGGATGCATTGTGAGAAAAGAGTCCTTGGAGAACTCACAGGACATATTGAATAGGAGACCCAACTTAAGAAGCTTGTGAGAAAGATGGGAAGTTGGGGAGAGCCATGATCATCCACATCTTGAAGGGACATGGCACATAAAAGAAGATCCTAACAATCTTGTAAACTTATAATCATGGAAACATTTCTTATTGGTTGCTACTAGAATGATTATACTCTCTTTTATTTTTTTATTTTATTGTCTTCATTTTTTCTGTCAACACGCTCCAGGTGAACGAGAATAGAACAGGATTCAGGGAGATGTGCCTTTTTTTAAAATATCTTAAAACGATACCAGATACCGCCTGCTCGATCCTTTTATCCATAATAAATAGTAATGGTGACAATAATGATTTTGCTATTATTATTACTCACTCATGCTTCATGTCTGCTGATAGAATTTATATCATAATTATTTGTAGATGTTAATTTTCCATAAGCTTTATTATTATAGCATCATCACTGGTATGCCACTATGGCTGACAGAGGAGAATGCAGACAGATCAAGGATTCTTCTCTAGTTATTCCTCTTATTTTCTTGCTAATTATACACAACAAGTCCCTAATTAGCAGTTCATGATTTATATTATAATTACTTGCAAATGTTAATTAGCCCTAAGCTTTATTGTTATTATCATCATTGGTATGCCACTATGGCCGATAAAGAAGAATGTAGACAGATTAAGAATTCTTCCCTATTTAGTCTTCTTACTTTCTTATTAATTCAAGGAAACAAGTCTGTAATTAAGAGTTAATGATTATCTACATCAAACAGACATGTTTGTATATGTATGGGAATTTATAGTTAATTAAGAATTATTCAAAAACTGGTTGCCTAATTGTATTAGAAATTGCTACAGTTCCCAAATCAGATCATTTTTGAAGGTATAAAAATTATGCTACAATATGCCATTTTTCCTGTGTTATAGTAACAACAAAGAAACTTACAATAGAAATCAAATAATTAAAGAGATGTTATTTTTTTTTTATGTCAGTCAACATTCCATGGCTACAAAACCAGGTTTTTGGAGCAATCAGACATCAGTGAGATGAGTAGTTCCTAAGGACATAATCTCTTTTTGTTCTCAATCGGACATCAGTGATATGAGCAGTTCCTAAGAACATAATCTCTTTTTGTTCTCAATTGGACAACAGTGAGATCAGCAGTTCCTAAGGACATAATCTCTTTTTGTTCTCAATCGGACATCAGTGAGATGAGCAGTTCCTAAGAACATAATCTCTTTTTGTTCTCAATTGGACAACAGTGAGATCAGCAGTTCCTAAGGACATAATCTCTTTTTGTTCTCAATCGGACATCAGTGAGATGAGCAGTTCCTAAGAACATAATCTCTTTTTGTTCTCAATTGGACATCAGTGAGATGAGCAGTTCCTAAGGACATAATCTCTTTTTGTTCTCAATCGGACATCAGTGATATGAGCAGTTCCTAAGAACATAATCTCTTTTTGTTCTCAATCAGACATCAGTGAGATGAGCAGTTCCTAAGGACATAATCTCTTTTTGTTCTCAATCGGACATCAGTGAGATGAGCAGTTCCTAAGAACATAATCTCTTTTTGTTCTCAATCGGACATCAGTGAGATGAGCAGTTCCTAAGAACATAATCTCTTTTTGTTCTCAATCGGACATCAGTGAGATGACCAGTTCCTAAGGCCATAATCTCTTTTTGTTCTCTTTTGTATATGGTTTACCTTGGTTCTATTGAAGGTAATCATTGAGAAAATTCTTCATTGTGACAAGTGCTCCTATGACAAAACATATTTGTTGCTGCATTCTGCTGACTGTCAATTACCATTCTTGTATTCTCATTACTCACTGTTGCTGACATTCTAATAATATTAATAATAGTGTATATGTGTTGGATTATATCATCTTTGGTGCACGTTATGCAGCACCTAGTGACAAAAAAAAATGAAAGACTTGCAAGATAAAGTATTGTGAATGTTCTCCAATTGTTTATTTAGTAAACTTTAATTTACATTATTTGGACTGCTCATCTTAATTGCAATATTCACAACATTTTGGCCATTATATGCTCCAGTTTTCTTCAGGTGATTGGAATTTCAAACTGAACCCTTTATTTCATCTACCCGGGGTAGATTGTTCTAATTCCACATGCCATGTCTCTTCTGGATGTCTCATTTGTTTCCCTTTAACTCAACTCTCTGAGTTGCTATAATACCACTGCTGTAGCCATGTATTGAACTCACAACTCTTTGGGTCTAGTCAATGGGTCTAACCAATGCCTTTATCCATTGGGCTATGTGTTCTTGAATAACGTAAATAATGTAAGTAATCATAATACCTCATCTCAGAGATATAGACAGGTAAAGTTTAAGTTTACTATTTACAGCTTTGGAAGACCAATTTTGCTAGTCAGTATACAAGGTTGTGTTTCTATAATTATTATAATAATGTCAATAAAATAGGAATGGCTAATTTTTGATTTGTTCTTTTTTTTTAATCATTTAATCACCAACCACCCCTCAAAAAAACAAGGTTATAAAGCCACTAAGATGGGCATTGTAACTGAGCGTGAAAGAATCTGAGATAAAACATTATAAAAGAGAGTCGATATTAAAAGAACAGGTATTAAGGAGACAGACGATGACGATTTATATTGTATATAAATTTTTGAAAATCAAGTTAATTGAAAAGCAAGAATCCAGAAGAAAGTTCCACAAGCTAGAAGTGCAATAGAAGAAACTGTTAGCATAGAATTTATGGTTACATCTAGCAATTTATACTGTAAAATGATGAGACCTAGCTGCCAATCTAGTACTATGCTTAAATTCGTAAAGTTCATGTACCAAAGAGGAAAGCTCATCATAACAATTACTATGAATATATTTATAAAAATGGCACAGAGAAGTTGTGGCAGTGAGAATGTGACTGAAGCTGAGACACCAGGCCAGGACCGATAACATTACAGATACATCTTTAGATTTTGTCAAGAATCTCTAAATATAAAGCAGAATCACCAGAGCAGATGTGACAGCAATATTCAATGCATGTCCAAATGGTAGACTCATAAATGTGCAAGATAGATTCTGGCAAGAAAAATTGTCTGGCAAACACAGCGAGCCAACTTTCCTAGCAGCAGGCCTAGCAATTATAAATAATCACGGTAAGGAAAACTCCAAAATTCTAAATTTCTGTAACATGGGCTATTGAAAGTTAGAGAGTTGGGTCCCTTTAATTGTTTTTATCAATAGAAGCAAAGATAGTGGAATCCAAAAACAACTGCAGTATTAAAAACTTGGGAATCCAAAATTTCAGGATTGTGATTCTGGATCTGGCCCAGAATATTTTTAATTTGCTCATGGAGTCGATCTGATTCCAAAATGGTATAATATTTTGGGCTACAGCCTCTAGGACTAAAGTTGAAAAAATTGACACACTGACATTTGCATTTATTATAGAGATGTATAAGGTCTGATCAAAAAGTATTAGGACTGTTGTTATAGTAACAGAGCTAAAGTACACAGAGTGAAGCTGTCTGTCACATATGCGCATGAAGTTATAATGTTCCCACTCACTTCCATTGTTTATAGCAGTGCCTGAAAGGAAAGTGTGTAGAGTGTGGTTGTCTTACAACAGTAAAGAGGTTCCATCAGTGAATATGGCAAAGGACAACAGTTTTTGGCAATGGACAACATTCCCCAGGTTCAACAATCATCATATACTCCAGATTTTGCCTCTTGCGACTTTTTCCTCTTCAAAAATCAAATCCATTTAAATGATTCCATCACTGTAAACAATGCTGGATAATGTGTAGCTTCAGAAGGGGACTATTTTGAAGGAGATTAAATACTGAATTGATAGGTGTTGTAGTTTTCTTTGCAGATACCCACATTTGAGTAGGCATCCTGCATTTTGTTTAAAAACCATGTGAATTACATATACCAGTTTGTGCGTTCAAGAGACTTAATAAAGAAAATTTGCTCTTTACCAGAGTTTGAACCTGTGTCCCCCTTCGTAGGTGAACCCACCATCAGATCCAGTGTGCTCTTTGTGGCCGAGCAGTCTAAAGCCCACTGGATCAGATGGTGATTTCTCCTACAAAGGGGGACACAGTTTCAAATCATGGCAGAGAGTCATTTTCTTTATTAAGTCTCTTCAATGTGCAGGTCAATAGCTGTAATTAAAACTGTTTTTCAAAAGTGTAGGATACTCTATTAAGACATGGATATCCACAAAATAATGTTTGGAGTATTTGGCAATATATACACTACAGTTCAAAAGCTTGAGGCCACCCCTCATATTTTTTTAATTGGCCCAAAAAGTAGTTGTTTTGTACTTTAAATAAGAAAATTATTATACAAGGTAAAAAAAAAAAATGAGACATGATTTTTTTTATTAGAAATTTTATTATGACAAAAAGAAAAGAAACATTTTATGATTAAATTTTCCTCTCGTCAGAATATCCTCCTTTAGCCTTGATTACTGCAGCACATGTTTTTGGCATTCATTGCAAAAGTTTCTTAAAATAATTGACTCCATTCTTTTTTATTTATTGGATGGAAAAGTTTCACTCTTCTGTCAAGTTCATCCCATGCTAACTCTGTGGGTGGCTTCAAACTTATGAATATAACAAACCCAATGGGAATTGAAACTTGGCTCTCTGATTAACAATTCCAAGTCATTATCCATTACACCCTCCACACATCCAAGCTTACAGTGGTCACCCATCTAGGTACTGGCTTAACCCTAGAACACTAACCATGAGTATATAGTACCCAGCGCAAATTTTCCTATTTTTAATTACAATTTTCAGTACCTGATTTTCTTACCTAAATAATGTTTTTCAGTTCCTATTAATGTTAACTCAAAGTACAGTTTGAAGTGCCTGCATGTAAAATGTTTCAAATAAAGATTTATATTTAATATTTTTTTTGATATTTTCAAAATCGGGTATGATATACCCATGGTTAGTAGTGGCATAACTTTAATTGATGGTTAGTGTTCCAGGGTTAACTTCAGTGATCATACGGGAACCAATGTTTCAATGTGATATGGGTGTAAGCTTTATATATATATATATATATATATATATATATATATATATATATTTGTCATCCACAGACAGACTGTTTCGCTGTTCCACAGCTCATCAGTGTGGCTAGACGTCCGGTTGCCTCTAGCTAGGATCGAAACCTGACTGAATTTGTGTCAGTCGGAACTTCTACCACTAAGCCGTTGGCGTATGGCAGGAATTAAGGTGAATTTTAGCGTGTTTATTTTTAGATTTAGATAAACACACAGTGACTCAATTCTGCCGAAGAGTCGTGCAATAGTAGCTTAAATAGTCACTGCTTACAAACCCACACCTCAAACCAAAGAGCTCAACCGAAATTAATTTTTCAGGAGCCAATATATATTTTGAACATAAATAACTATATATATATATATATATATATATATATAGTTATTTATGTGCAAAAGTGCTCAGTATCAGGGATAGAGCATATGTAAATATAAAAGGGGACACTGAGGTTAATACTGAGTGACAACGATCTGTTTCATGCTGGAATGCAATCTTCAGCCCATGAAGATTGTGTTCAAGCATGAAACAGACTGTCACCACTATATATATATATATATATATATATATATATATATATATATATATAAAATTTCAGATATAATATATCTGTAAAAGGACAATATGAATAAAAACAAAAGGTAAACTTATCAGAGCTGATGCATTTTGTTCTCTGAGGGACTTTATCAAGGCAAATGCAAGGATTTTATTTTCTAACAAATATTTAATTAGCATAAAAATTTCAAGAACATGTTTCTAATAATTGCTTTTTAAAACAAGATTGCCGAGGATGGAAGGTAGTTAAAATAATAGCGGCGTCAATGGAAAAACTGTCCTTTTGGCATTGTTTTTTTTTCAGGCACCAAGGTCTAAGTTTGGCCATATTTCTTTCCGTTCTATGTGGTCTCATTTGAATAACAACACTGTTTTTTCCAGTTGTCACTGCACCAACCACTTCATTTTTTTGTAAGGTGTGATTCTGCACCCGTTACATCATTTTTCATATGCAATTTTCTTCCGTATTTCACGTGTGAATCTTGTGAGTCATGCAGCATAAGATTGAACTCTGTTTTTCTTATTTTGTATTCCTCAACAAGTTATGTCAGGGTGGGGAGTAATTTCAACTTTAATGTCGATCTTTATCCTGCTACATTTACTAAAGAGTTACATACTCCCCACACCTAACTCGTTTTATATTTACTGATTAACACTTCTGCTACTGTAGACATACCCAGACATCTTTACCAAACCTAATTTGTCTACAGCCAACATATATATATACATTTTCAAACCCCCATGAAATGTTGGTCACTAATGTTTCAATTATAAAGTAACTCTTGCTTAGTTCTATTTCCAAACCAGTGCAGACATATAGTATCTCTATCTATAAAAGGCAGGATGTGTGTATGTGTGTGTGTGTGTAACGAATTGCACGAATGCCGCAATTTTTGATGGATTTGCACCAAAATTTACATGCACATGCTCCAAGTTAGCGGGAAGGCCAAGACCAACTTTGCATTTCCCAACTCCCATCGATAGTGGAAATAATCAATTTTTTCATGCTTCTACGGCAGTTTTCATGTAGTTTGTGGCCATTTTCTACTGGCCGGAGTGAGAGCCTATAGCTGGCTGTCACGAATAGGCAGGAAGATTCTATTGGTCAGCATGAGAGCCAACAGCTGACTGACACGAATGTTAACTAGCATGCTAGCATTAAAAAAAAAATCGATAGCTGCATTCGTCACAAGTGGGAAAAATTTAAATCTGCATGGCACTTTACTCCAATTGGCTCATTCGCTTGCTTAAACTCAACGTTGATTCTGATTCCGCAGAACTGGGTTGGGTGTGAAAAAGTATTTGTTGTTAACATTCTTTTTCCATTCGGTTTTCCCAGTTACGAGTCCTTTTTTTAAAGCTGATCGTTTTGTGTTCATTTTGTTTCGTTCTTTTTTCGTAACAGATCTAATGTTTAGTATAGAGCTTAGAAAAAATTCGCAGTGTGAGATAAGCAAGAAGTAAGGCATGTAGCAACATCAACACAGAAAAGGGCACTCCTTTAAAGGCAAGGAAGGGCAAAAATATTTTAAGTCAAGTGATAGCGATTGCTGTATGAGTCGTACGATTTTTGAATCAAGCACGGGCAACGCTGGGCCATGCTGCTAGTTGTATAATACAACCTGTCTTGTGAAGTATTTTTATTATATTGTGTGTTGAAGGTATTGTTCAGATTAGTCTGTACTGCAGAGTATCTGATGCAAACCAAATTGCTGGCATCCTTGAGAAATCACCATCAGCATTTTTATAGTCATTTATTTCCAGTAAAAGTTTCCTGTTCTTCCCAAAATAGACCAGCACAGCCAGGCAACAATACTATAACAATGAAAACAGTGAAAGTGTTATAGTTACATACTAAGTGAAGCTTAGGTGTGGCACAAGACCAGAAATTATGGAGCACCCAATGAGGATCATGACTCAGTTATAATTGTTCTCGCAAGATAAGCTTTCTAATCATTACACCATGTCGAAGTGCCTGAGCAGCGAAAGTGTTATAAGGCTTTTTGTACGTTTCTCATAAAACCATTATTGCACAAGCAGCATGAGACTGTAATATCATTCACCTCAAGTTCCTTTGACTTTTAAAAAAAAAAAAAAAAAAAAAAAAAAAAGGAGGTCTTCCTGGGTTAGGATACAGATTGAATAAAAAAATATTTCAACTTCTTTAATTCACTTTAATCTTTTCTGATAACTTTTATTTTTCATATTAGAATTGGGGTTATTAATGTTTAACAGTGCATAAAAGTACAAAAAATAATAATGGGACAGAATAAAATCAAATCAAAAATCAAAGAACAATATCTGTATATTATCAAATATATAAGGCATTGATGGAAAATATCTATGTGTATTAAAATATATATATATATATATATATATATATATATATATATATATATATATATATGTTTCATTAAAAATGACAGACAAGGTACTACGGTTAAGCTTTTTATTTAATTTTTCTTGTGTTTACACAAGAGCTTTCTTTTTTGGACACAGAGTGTGTAGAAACTGTCCAATTGTTCTATAATTCTGAGCGCTTTTGGCTATACTTTTAGCTATTATCAAGGATGATTTTATTTTTTCAGCTTAATTGAGTGTGTGTGTTTGGTGTATGTTTTTAGTGTGTTATAGAGATGTTTTATTTTCTGAACATGGTTAGCACATTGTGACCTAGTTCATAGTTAATATTGTTAAGAGTTGGTTTTTTGTTTTTTATTATTAGAGCTTCCATTATCTTTTTTTACAGGTGGATGAGATTATTAGTCGGGTAGCATCAATCAGATAAGTGACAAACTTTTACTCAAATTAAATATATATATATATATATATATATATATATATATATATATATATACACACACACACACACACACACATACATACATACATACACTGGGTGCGATGGGTAAATTGTCGCTATTATATATTTTTAATTTTGACATTCATGTTGTTTGTTTTTGACATTCATGTTGTTTGTCTTAAAGTAATAAGAAATAATGTTGGATTAAAAATAAAATCAATTAATTCCATAGAAATTATATATATATATATATAAGGTGTGATGGGTAAATTGCCACCATTTTATGTTTTTAGTTTCATCCATGCACATGTTTGTCTTCGATTTTGTCAACTGCACAGAGTAGAGTCAGTTGGGCACTGTCTGTGAGAAAAAAAGCATCATGACACAATTCACTCTGCCAGAAATTTGGAAACAGCATGCTGTACAGCTTGGCTTTCATGTCAGAAGCTCCAATTCAAACATTTCAAAGTGTTTAGGTGTCAATCTGAGGACAGTGCAGAGGATTCAGAAAGAGCTGGATGAGTCTAATGGTGATTACGAAGGTGTTTTGAGTGATCACTAGTGATGCCAACATCATGGCCCCATTCATCTTCCCACAGGGCCTCAGACTCAACACAGAGGCCTATATCAAGTGCATTGAGGTAGTGCTACCCTGGATCAACAGGGTGGGTGCTAGAAGACCCTATATCTGGCAACAGGAGTCTGCATCATGACACACAAGCAGAAGAACCCAATCATGACTGTCAGACAATTTTTGCAAACACATCACCTCTTACATCTAGCCACCTAACTTCCCAGATTGCAATTCCCTTGATTATTACGTGAGGGGGATGGTTGAGCAAGAGAGCAACAAAACTCCTTGTAAAACCAAAGATGAACTGAAGACAAGGATTATGGCAGCATTCACCAACTTAAACAAGGAGACCATCCAGAAGAGTTGCGGGAGATTCCGAAGTCGTCTGGAGGACGTGATTGAAGCCAATGGCGTTCTTATTGAATAAATTTACTCTTTAGTATTTTTGGTAAATATATCTGTTAAAATGAGATGTCAGTGTTACTTTCATTTTTGCATAATTTAGATGACAATTTATCCATCACATCCTGTATATACACACACACACATATATATATAAAATATCTCAGTCATAAAACTATATATATATATATATATATATATATATATATATATCTCAGTCATAAATATATATATATATATACGAGGGTCATTCAATAAATAAGTTGAATTTTTTGGTATAAGGACTTCTAATACAGATAGAAGGTTACTTTTTTTAAAATTTTTTTTTGTTTTACTTCACCTTCATATGGATTTAATTTCTTTTGCAGATTAAAAAAAACTTTGAGAGTTTTGGCGATTAACAAAGATGGCCGACCAAGAAGCATGCTCCAGGATTGAACAGTGGTCAGTTATCAAGTTTTTGGTTGCTGAAGGGTGCAAACCAGTTGAAATTCATAGGAGAATGTCAACTGTGTATGGTGCCACATGTTTCAGCCAAAAAAATGTCTACAAGTGGGCTAAATTGTTTAAAGAAGGACGGAGCAGTGTTGAGGATGAAGACAGGCCCGGGAGGCCTACAGAAGTGAGGTCTCCTGAGGTGATCGAATCAGTCAATGACCTCATTCAGTCTGACAGTGGATGACATTGCAAGGACTTTGAGCTTATCTGTTGGGACAAACACAGGGGTCATCAGTCAGAAGGAGTCATCTTGCATCATGACAACGCAAGGCCTCACACAGCAGCCCAAACGGTGCAGAGCATCAACGAGCTGGGCTGGGCTGGGAACTGTTCCCTCATCCCCCTTACAGCCCAGACCTTGCCCCTTCAGACTTTCACCTGTTTGGTCCCTTGAAAGCGTTCATGAGAGACACAAAGTTTAAAAGTGACGATGAAGTCAAAAGTGTTGTGAGCGACTGGCTGAGACATCAGTCCAAAGATTTTTACGCTGAGGGAATACGGAAGCTTGTGCACAGATGGGAAAAGTGTGTGACAATGCTGGGAGACTACGTTGAAAAAAAAAAAGTAAGCTTCTATCTGTATTAGAAGTCCTTATACCGAAAAATTCACCTTATTTATTGAATGACCCTCGTATATATATATATATATATATAAAATATCTCAGTCATAAATCTATATGTGTGTGTGTAAAATATCTCAATCATAAAACTACATATATATTTATATATAAAATATCTCAATCATAAAACATTTAGATGCAAAATATTTCAATCATAAAACTCTCTCTCTCTCTTATATATATTTATATGTATGTATGTAAAATATCTCAATCATAAAAACATATATGTGTGCTTTTTATGCAAGAGATATTTTCCAATCAATGCCTTATATGTTAGTAAAATCTATGACAAAGTGAAAAATTTTTTCATGATACCTTTCATCCTTTAGGACTTGATCAAACTAAAGTAATGTTTACGTCGATGTGATTACACATGTGCATGAAGGAAAAGGAAGCGTGAAATTTTAAACTTAAAAGTAGAGCAAATAATATTTATTCAAAAATTATAACATAAACATGTTATAACATCACTATAAAAATAGCCATTTTGTTTCAACACTTCTGGTGACTTATCAAGTGATGGTGTTGATTTTCCCAATCAACATGCTTATTTTATAATTTTTGAATAAAAATTTTATATAAATATATATACAGATATATATATATATATATATATACATACACACACACACAGGGTGTCCATAAAGTTTGTGTGCACTTTAAAAAATTAATAACTTTATTTGTATTTGAGATAGAAATAATCTGTAAAAAATGTTATAAAGTTTAATCTACCTAGTTTTAAGTATAGCTAAAATAACTAATGTGATTTCAGGCATTACTGTAAAACAGTATTACCCTTTGTATTGCTAATGATGGAGGACATGTGGAAACTTAAATCAAAATTTCAATAAAACCTTAAAAAATATAGATTTACTTCTTTCTAATCCTTTTACAAATTATTTCTATCGCAAATACAAATCAAGTTATTTTTTTAAAGTACACACAAGTTATTTTTTTTAAAGTACACACAAGTTATTTTTTTTAAAGTACACACAAACTTTATGGGCACCCTGTATATTTGGGTATATCGTCTAGCTGATTTCATTTAGTTTCTTTTTCTTTATGCTTTTATCACTTTTATCATTAAGTATCCAACATTGAGATAATATATGTCTTTCACACACACACACACATATATATATATATATATATATATATATATATATATATATATATATATATATATGTGTGTGTGTGTGTATGTATTGACTGACAAAGTACTGTATATAGTTGAGTATGGTGCAAGTTTTTATGGTTAGTTTTTTACTGAAAAAATAGGTTGCACTATACACAGGTAATTATTTTGAAGAGGTTAAAAATCATACATTTTTGGTGATCGATTTGCACAGGTAAATTTTTTTATTGAAGGGTTAAAATTCATGCAAAAAATTCAGGGGTCTCACTATATATATGAAGTCAACTTATACATGAGTATATAGGTACTTCTATTAAGAAAATTTAAAACACTTTAAATATCTCTTAAAAATCAAATATCTGTCCTATAGATTTATTCAAAACAAATAGTAAAATTAAGGATTAATTAACAGAATTTTGGAAAAATTTACAAAAATTTCAAAATTGTTTAGTTTCATTAAGTTTAAATATTTGTTAGCTTTCCTATTTTTTTTTTTTTAATTAAAACCAGTTTCTTCATTGTAGTAGTATTTTTCTTACTTATTTGATTTGATTTATGGTGTAAAATTTTGAAAGTAGGGGCAGACTTATAAGAAAATAATTATTTGACCTGCTGGGGAAAATGTATTTTTGTTACATTTTAAGTAAAAAGTAGGTAATATTTTTACAAAATCTGTTTAATTAATCCATAAATTTACTTTTTTTTTTTTTTTGTTTAACAAATTAACTTTAGATTATCATCTTTTAAGCAAAACCAAAATTTAACATCAAAAGAAGACATTTAAATTATTTAAAATATGTTTTTAGCATTTTTTAGAAAGTCTGTAGAAGTACCTATATAGTGTTGTTTTGAATTTTTCAAATATTTTCATAGTATTGCTCTGCATCAAGTAGATATTTGGGGGCTCCAAATTCTAAGGTCTTTTAAATAAAATCCTATGATTACATAAAATAAACCTTTCTACTGACCAACATAGTCACAGAAATTTGTCAATCTTACACAGATCAATGCTTTTTTCACATAACCGAAATTTGGCTTGCAGAGTGTCATCAGTAGCTGATATTATTGGTATTTTGAATCAGATGCAATTTATAATTCCACTGTATTATTTTTGTCTATTTCTATCAATCATGTAGATAGGTTAAGATGTTTAATTATGAAAATCCCATATTAGATGACATAAAAACAAAAGTGTAACAAAAAGGAAATAAAAGACATCATTTTTCAAAAAATTAGGAAAGAAGAGACAACTTAAGCCAAAGTCTATTTCTAAGATTTTATATTGCAAATATTGCATATTTTAATTTTTTTGACAGCATAAAACATCTCTGCAGGCTAGAAAATAAACATTAATAAGAATAATAAGTAAGTAAATAATAATGAAGTTCTAAAATATTTTTTTTGTGTGAATATTCAGTATTGGTTAGTTACGTTGTTCTGGAATTGTCATCATTGGTCGACTGAACTTGCTTTGTTTCAATGACTTTTGTTTTGTTATTATTAAACAAATAGTTGTCTATTAGCATGAATGAAGGTGGCAAATGATCACGTGACATATTTGAAAACATCCAGACGACAGTTAAAAAGTGATTTACCATTTTTCTTTTAGTTTTCTGTAATTTCAAAAAACTTCAAAACATTGCAAATAAATGGAAACCTTTTTTTAAAAAAAAAAAAAAAAAAAAAAAAGAAGGTTATTGTGGTTATATACAAAACACTCAATATCTAATCAGCAATTATTTCAATTCATTTGTGTAGAGTTCATTTTTTTTTATATATATATATTCTTGGGTATAATTAAATACAGGTAAAAATTTTATGTTAAAGTATTAACAATATAATAACTATTAAATGAATAATAGGCAGGTAACACTTTCAAGTACTGTATTTAATGGCATATATATGATCTACTTTTTTTCTTCCCAAATATTAGAATTTCATCAATTTGTAATAAATGCAAACGGATATAATTTTTTTTTTTTTTTTTTTTTTTTTTTTACACATGCCATGGTTATCAAATATGAAAAATTCCAATATTGAATTTTTGTGTCAGAGAAAATTTGGGAAAAGAATAAAAATCAAGAAAGATATTTTTTTTTTTTTGTTTTTTTGAACTTGACATGATTGGTGGGGGGGGGGGGCACAAAGAAAATATCAACAACCATCTTTCTCTTTTCTTCGTTTTCTTCTTCCCATTCTTTCAATTCTGTTCAGCATGGCATCTCTGGTGTTCTGATAAGCTAGCCGCTCTGAGGAAGTCTTTGCCACACTCGGAACACTTAAAGCGTTTCTCTTCCGAGTGAATTTGCTCGTGTGCGGTCAGGTGCGACAATCTAGAGAAAGTCCTTGTACACACCTCACACTGGTAGGGCTTTGAAGAGGAGGAGGAGGAGGAAGACGACGACGATGCATTGTGACGAAACACCTTCATTGAAGACGATTTCCTGCTAACATTGCCACTTGAAGCAGTATTGCGACGTGAATGTCCGTGTTTGTTTGCTGTAGAAGTGGTTGCATCATGAATAATGCCTGAAGCTGACAAATACGTCTTTGAAAAACTGTTATCGACCCGAGTAGAGGTCTGTGTTACAGTTTGCGGTTGGTGTGAAGTTCTTTGATGAGCATCACGGTCATGGACAGAAGCAAATATTCTCTGACAGATTGAACAAGGGTGTCCGATAACAGAAGCCATAAAACCTCCAAGATTTCTATTTTGACTGTTTAGAGAAACTGTAGTTTCCCTCCGCCTGGGAATTGGCGGTATAGGTGAGGAATAGTGATGGTGATATTGGTGTTGCTGTTGTGGGTGCTCTTTGGTAGAGTGATCGACCAAGATAGAATGAGTTTGGAAACTCTTATGACAAATCCGACATGAGTAGGGCTTCTTTTTGCAACTGGCCGCCAGAGATTTCGCTTCCTCTTCCTCTGAGGAAAAATTGACGGGGGGTTGTTTTCCTCTTGAATTACTTCGAATAAGATTTCTCATCGTTGAAATTGGAGGTTGTAGTTAAAAATATTTGAGTTTGTAAAAACCTGACATTCAATAATAATAAAAATAGTCACTTTAAAAAAAAAAAAAACTACCAGATGAAAGAATATCTATGCTGGACCGAGTATGTTCGTTACTTATGTTTTTAAATTTACTTTTTTTAAAACTGGAGAGAGAAGCCTTTAAAAGGCTTAAACTTTTCAGGTTTAAAAAGAGATGCAATTTTTTAGTCGGGCATCTTTTTTTATCTGTCTACATTTGGATTTTATTTTTTATGTGTCTTGAGTACGTTTTTTTTTTTTTTTTTTTAAATAAATTAGCCTGAACTATTTTTTTCCTTTTTAACGAAACAAAAATAAAATAGTATCTTCTTTCTTTCTTCTTCTTGACGATGTCTTCAACAAAAATATTCAAACTTTAGTTTAAACAATTAATTAATTAGTTTGAAACTAAAGTAGAAAGAGCTATAATTTTTGAATAGAGTCGAATTCTGCTCTTTTAACAAGGATTTAATTCCCTATTTCTCCTTTTGAATCACTTTAAGTTTTTTTCGCTTGATATCCAAACAAAATACAGTTCAGTTTCAGTCTTTTTATTACTACTTCAACTTCATAATTTCCAGCAAGAAAATTAATTTTACCGCCCCCCTCTTAAAACGGGTTAAAAAGTTGGTTAAATAATTGTTAAATTGGCATTTCTTCCTCTACAAGTTAAAAAAAAAACATTGCTGACACTGCGAAAAATTCAACTAGACTATGAAGGATAAAAAACCCCAGAAACCTTAACTCTTCTTAGCAAAACTAACTTTTTCCTTTAGGGAAAAAGTTGCAATATAAATTAATATTTTAAATTTAAATTAACGAATTAACCTATAAAAAATATTTCAGTTAGGATGAAAAAAAAAAAGAGATTTCAATTTCGGATAAAGAAAAGTTTTAATTTATTTTCGAAACTTAATAAGGGATTTTTAGTCGAAAAGATGTCTAAGATCAATTTCGTACCAGTAGTAGATATTTTTTTCTTTTTGGCACAGAATTTAAGCGGGGTAATTTTTTTTTATGTAACAAGTAAAAAAAGAAAAACCTAAAGTTATTATCTTACATTTCCGAATATGATTATTTTTTTCTCTCTCACTCTCTCTCTATCTCTTCTAAAAACAAAATACTAGAAACTATGCATCTTATTTTTTTTCTCAAATTAAAATGTATTTCGTTTTAAACATTCGACAAAGGGTACTTGTCTCTAGTCTAGAGAGAGTGTAAAAATAAACCACAAAAATTTCAGCCTACAAATTCCCCAAATTCATATTCAAATCAAAGAATAAAACTGTAGTGTAAAATAATATTTCTTTCTTCCTAATATAAAATTGCATTTTTCTTTCTTGTAAAGAGGTGTATTTCAGAAATGAACATAAATCCAACACGTTCCTTCCTTGATGGGTGATGTAATTGTTTTTGTTTTGTATACAAGGGACGTAACTCGCTAAGAAAAGACATTAGGGTGTTGTAAGGAAAACAGTCACTTAAAAAATAAAGCTACAAAAAGATTGAAATGTTTTGGGTTTTTTTTTTAGTATATTTAATTTTTAATTTAAAATGCAACAAATTACACAGAACTTATTTTGATTAGCCGCTTTACATAGAACGATTATTTCGCTTCTTATCCAAATATAAAAACAGTCTCAGTTGGCAATAATGACAGATAACGATGAAAAAAAAAAAAAAAAAAAAAAAAAAAAAAGGGGCACGGTTTGATTATTTGCGGCTCTATCAATTATATACTTTCACGGAAAGTGCTCCAACGAACTACATTCAACCTTCACGGAAAGGACTCACCATGCCACTTACAGGGTGTTCCAAAAAAAGTCACGCGAAAATTGGCAGAGAACATACACTTCACTTGTGAAATTGCAACCAGGGAAAATTTGCATGACGTCATCTTTCATAATTCGACCAACAAAATTTCTTATTGTCACATACTGAAAAATGATTCCATTTGTTGATAAATAAATATAATATTATCAATGAATGGTAATGCGACTTTTGGAACACCCTGTCTGTAGTAAACCACCACCTACATTCCCTCCGTATGTCATCGGTGAGAAGTAAAAATTCCCTTGGAACAGCTTTTTCCTGCGAACCACTAGCTCTGTGGAACAGAATCCCAAGAAGGATGTTTCCCCGATCGCTACAATAACCTGTTCAAGACTGGGGGGGGGGGGTAACTGTTACCTTACCTTCCTTTCCTTTCCTATCCTAACCTACCCTATCCTATCCTATCCGTACAAACTGCCTCCTGACGTAACTATCTACCTCGAGTGTCTCCCGGGCCTCGTACATAGTTTTAACTTTTTTTTTTTTTTTTTTTAAAGAAAGTTGTTTACCGACCAGAAGCGTGCAGGAGGGGAAGCTGCGAGCCAATCAGAAAGTGAAATAAAAATTTAGTTTATATTTATTTTTTAAGTGTTTATTTTTTCATGATTCATCTGTTTTTTTTACTTCTTTTTTTTTTTAATATTTAAAATGTCTTCCTTTCTCACATTTCTCAATGCTAGGCCCTATAGGCTTCCCTACTAGACTCTTAGGGTAAATATAATCAGGGAGTTGGCTCTGGACCTCAAACTTCTGCATGTCACTAGTTCTGACTATATTGTATGTGTCACGTGTATTGTAAAAAAAAAAAAAAAAATGATACTTAAAATAAGTGACCAAGTAATCGTTTTAAGTTCTCTGAATATCAGTGCCTTATTTTAAAAGATTTCAGCCATTTCACAAGTTTTCAAAAAGACAGAGGTGATAACCAAAGGCAATTAAACTTGAGAATTTTTCTACTTGCAAAATTATGAGAAAATAATCAGAAGGAAATCTCGGTCTGTTTCATTTACTGTTAGAAAGAGAAATTGTTTAATTTAATACAGTAGACAACAAATATATTAATAAAAAAAGTCTTAAAAATTTACTTTTAGATTAAAAGTATTAGTTTAACAAACATCAAGAGAAGGCAAATACATGTGAGACCTATTTAACCAATGAAAAACAAGCAAGACAAAAATAAAAAATACGGAAATTTTCTTTTCTCCTGCATATTTAATTTCTGGTAAAGCTTAAATAAAAGTGAAACATGTTAAATTTATAAACCTTCTCTGTTTGTTCCTTAACCTATCAAACATCAGAATATCTGTTAATTAGATATTGATTAAAAGCTTGTTTTTCAAAGTGAGTTTTTATTATACTCTATCTATCTATCTATCTATATATATATATATATATATATATATATATATATATATATATATATATATAAATATATATAGATAGATAGATAGATAGATAGATAATTGATAATGTTAGTGGTCAATATATATATACATACATACATATATATACATATATATATATATATATATATATATATATATATATATATATACATAAATTCCCAAGAGGATAGAATCCAGGTAGAACTCAATGTCCAGGACAGAGTAAGAATATAATATAAAAGGCTCAAACACTAATATTCCATGGCTATAATTTATTACATTGGAATCATAATCACGAACTAATTCATCAGACCTACAAATTCAAAATTGAATTGGATCATGATTACGATTCCAATGTAATAAATTATAACCAGGGAATATCAGTGTTCGAGCCTTTTATATATATATATATATATATATATATATATATATATATATATATATATATATATATATAGTAAGGTAATGAAGGGTTTGGTAATCTGTGTGTGGATAATTCCAAAGGCGATGTGATCCAGAGAGTTTAATGTAACACCAGAGCAAATATTAATTAAATAATTAAGAAAGAGACAATCTTAAGGTTCCATGACTATAAATTATTTCCCCAGAAAATATATTTTTCCTGATTCATTTGGTCACATCTCTAGTTACAAAAGAATTAAGTTTCTTTTATTTTTAATACAAGTTTTTGAGGGATAGTTTTAGATTGATGATATAAGGTGACAGAAGTGGTGGGAGGAGGAGGACTATAGAATGGTCTATCTTGGAAATGGAAAGTAGGGATAAGGTCGTTTTTAAACCATCTTTAATAATTTACTTAGGTTCAAGAGTACTCAGTTAAGAGGCAAGACAATTTGACCTCTTAAATAATTTTTAGACAGGAAGAAAAAAGGGAGATAAATTGTAAAGCAGGGGAGCGGGAGGGAGGAAGAAGAAAGAAAGAATTAAGTAGGGGAGGAAGAAGGGAGAGTGAGTTATCATATGTAGGCATATCACGGTGACACTTGAAAAGCACATCAATATAATTTATATTAATAATATTATTAATCTTTATTAATACAATTGTAATTAATATAGGATAATATATTAAAGATTATTAAAAATTTTAAAAGGAAGTGTATAAAAATTAATAATATTATGAATAACAACAATAATAAAGGTTAAAATAAGTTTAAATCTGAACTTTAAAATTTAAAAATTAAAGTTTATAAATGGTAAATAAAAATATATTTAATATTAATTAAATATTAGATATTTAATATTAATTTAATATTAATAATCAGATTACTTACTATTACTAGTAAAAATAATATATATAAAAAGAATGATAATTAAATAAAAAATAAAGAATAAAATATAAAAAATAAAATATAAAAATAAAAATATAATAGTGTGGCTTGGTAAATTGGTTTAGTAACCTTATTTTGATGGGAAATTCAACAAAGTAAATAAAAAACCTAAATATATACATGCATATTCATACATATACCTATATGTGTCTATATGTATGTGTGTGTATATATATATATATATATATATATATATAAATAGATAGATATAGGTGTGTGTATATGTTTATATATATGTATATGCATATATGTGTAGATGTGTGATAATATTATTAATCTTTTTTGTGTATTTTTATGTATGTGTGTATATAGATGTATATATGTAGATACATACATATGTACTTAGATATAGATACGTGAATTTGTGTATATATTTGGGTATATACACATTTAAGATGATATAATGATATCAAACAAACCATACAATTATATAAAGACCAATACATAAAATAATCACATATACATCTTAAATATGTATATACACAAATATATATATACACAAATTCACGTATCTACATCTAAGTACATATGTATATATCTACATATATACATCTATATACACACATACATAAAAACACACAAAAAAAATTAATAATATTATCACACATCTACACATATATACATATACATACATATAAACATATACACACACCTATATCTATCAATCTATCTCTCTCTCTCTCTATATATATATATACATATACACACATACACATATAAACATACACATGTACATACACATATACATAGTTATATATACCCATATATATACACACACACACACACACACACACATATATACATATAAACACATATATAAATACATATAAATATAAAAGTGGACATTGAAATCAAAATCCAGAAGCAACAGTCTGTTTCATGCTAAACACAATCATCAGGCTTAACTTTATATATACAGGTCAGTGATACACAGTCTATTGTATTATTCTAACAGTTATTTTGGTAGGCAGTAACAATTATGCTTCAAATTATTCTAGGGGGTATTGAGTGGGAATACTTGAGGGTCCGGATTCAGTTTTTTGACTATAGTGTTTTTTGTTAACATTTTTTTGTTTATTATTGATTATACAACAATACTATGAAACAGACTGTTGCCTCTGGGTGTTGAAATCAATGTACACTTTTATATTTACATAGCTCTATCTCTGATATTGAGCATTTTAACCCATAAATACAGCATACCTCAAAACTATATTTTATCATATATATATATATATATATATATATATATATATATATATATATATGTATGTATGTATGTATGTATGTGTGTAAATATATAGAAAAATAGGAAAGAACTGTTTGGTTAATAATCCAAAGTTCTTTAGTATTTTTGCTTTATTTTTAAAAAACAATGCTCAAAAAAAAATTATATATATATATATGTATGTATATATGTATATGTGTGTGTGTGTGTGTGTGTAAATATATAGAAAAATAGGAAAGAATTGTTTGGTTAATAATCCAAAGTTCTTTAGTATTTTTGTTTTATTTTTAAAAAACAGTGCTCAAAAAAAATTATATATATATATGTGTGTGTGTGTGTGTGTGTGTGTGTGTGTGTATTTAGGTAGCAAATGCTCTGTATGTTGAAATGTTACTAAAGACAACAGATTTTATGTCGATTAGTTTTATTGAGCAACTTTTACAAATTACAAATAATCCTTGCATATAATATATATGAATACACACAGGGATTCACTCAGCTTGCTTAGATGTGACAAGATTGCAAGTATGGAGCACCCAGTGTGTATTGAACTCATTATTCAGTTGTAATTGACCAGTGAGATAGTGAGTGTGCTAATTGCACCATGTCGAAGTGCTTTAAAACATAGCATAACCAGATGTAGCACAAGAAATTAAGTAAGGATCAAACTCACTATTCAGTTATAACTGATTATATACATATATTTGCAGGGTGTGATAGGTAAATTGTTGCCATTTTATATTTTAAATTTCATGCATGTGCATTGTTTGTTTTTGATTTTGTCAACTGCACAATATAGTAGGGTCAGTTGGGCACCATCTGCAAGAAAAAAGCACCACGATGCATTTCACTCTGCCAGAAATTTTAAAACATCATACTGTACTGCTTGGCATTCATGCCGGAATCTCCAATAAAAAAACATTTCAGTGTTTGGGTGTCAATCTAAGGAGGGTGCAGAGGATTTGGTAAGAGTTGGGTGAGTCTAATAGTGATTACAATGGTGTTTGGAATGATCACTAGTGATGGTGACATTGTGCCTCCATTCATCTTCTCATAGGGTCTTAGACTCAACACAGAGACCTATATCAAGTGCCTTGAGGAGGTAGAGCTCCATGCCATTGATTTTCTGAACAAACCACCTGAGTGGTTGAAACCGTGGTAGTATTCTGGTCAGCATTCATTTTTTTAAACATCATATATATATATATATATATATATCAAGGCATAAAAAACAAATTTTTTTATTAACGACCATGTTAGATTTAAAATAAAAACACCAGTTAACCGGTTTCGTCCCCTCTCATCAGGACTGTTTAACGGGGAATAGAAATTATGAGGAAAATATCTGTTATGGATGACATGAATGAAGGGCAGGGAAGAGAAAGATAAATAAATTAAAAAAAAAAAAAAAGGGAAAAAGTGTATATAATTAAAGTAATACCACACAAGATGCTAGAGACCCAGCACAGCAAGCCCAAGCAAACAGTCCCTTTGTTTGCAAATATATATATATATATATACACTAAGGAAAAACCAGCTATGTTGCTGTGACCAACAGACAACTTGCCAGAAGACCTAACACCTTAGAAAAGGAAAGAAAAAATAAATAGTTAGTAAAGTAAAATGCTCAATGTCCAGATGGTCAAGACAGGGTGAAAAATGCTTCACATCAACACTTAAAGGACTGTCTGAGTTGTTATGCAAGTTTCATGCTCTTGCGATCTTCAGACGACTAGAACACCCTGTTGCAACTATTGTTTATAAAGAGAAGTAAAAATATTAATTTTTCAGAATTTTTAATTTAACAATATTCATAAATATACAGGCTAACTGAAAGTCATGGTGAATCATAGAAATATTTAAGTAAATGCTCGGTTTATAATATATAATTTAGTGATTTACTGATACAAATTAATTACTATTACTAATTAACTCATAGCTGGAGGAGATCAGGTGAATCCATACCTTTTTACACATAAGTGGATATAACAAACTCAACTGGAATTGGAATGCATCTCTCCAATTTCCCATTTCCACACCATTATCTATTACACCAGCCACACATCAACGATTACAGTACCTGATAATCCAAAGCATTTATCCATCTAGGCAATAGTGGTATTGTTCTACTTCACATGAACCAAATCCTTAAAATTATAAAAGCTTAGTGAACCAGTTGTGGCAACACCCAAAAATAATCTTATATATGAGGATCATTCAATAAATAAGGTGAATTTTTTGGTATACGGACTTCTAATACAGATAGAAGCTTACTTATTTTTTTTTTTCAACATAGTCTCCCAGCATTGTCACACACGTTTCCCATCTGTGCACAAGCTTCCGTATTCCCTCAGCGTAAAAAATCTTTGGACTGATGTCTCAGCCAGTCGCTCACAACACTTTTGACTTCATTGTCACTTTTGAACTTTGTGTCTCTCGTGAACGCTTTCAAGGGACCAAACAGGTGAAAGTCTGAAGGGGCAAGGTCTGGGCTGTAAGGGGGATGAGGGAGCAGTTCCCAGCCCAGCCCAGCCCAGCTCGTTGATGCTCTGCACCGTTTGGGCTGCTGTGTGAGGCCTTGCGTTGTCATGATGCAAAATGACTCCTTCTGACTGATGACCCCTGCGTTTGTCCCAACAGATAAGCTCAAAGTCCTTGCAATGTCATCCACTGTCAGACTGAATGAGGTTATTGACTGATTCTATCACCTCGAGAGACCTCACTTCTGTAGGCCTCCCGGGCCTGTCTTCATCCTCAACACTGCTCCGTCCTTCTTTAAACAATTTAGCCCACTTGTAGACATTTTTTTGGCTGAAACATGTGGCACCATACACAGTTGACATTCTCCTATGAATTTCAACTGGTTTGCACCCTTCAGCAACCAAAAACTTGATAACTGACTGCTGTTCAATCCTGGAGCATGCTTCTTGGTTGGCCATCTTTGTTAATCGCCAAAACTCTCAAAGTTTTTTTTTAATCTGCAAAAGAAATTAAATCCATATGAAAAAGAAGTAAAACAAAAAAAAAGAAAAGAAAAGTAAGCTTCTATCTGTATTAGAAGTCCTTATACCGAAAAATTCACCTTATTTATTGAATGACCCTCGTATTTTTACCAAATATGTAATGGCCAAAAATATAATTAATACCATTGCTGTTCTGCAGAGGCTGAAAGAGAGTTTACTGTGATAAACATAATTTATTCTAGCAAGGTCGTTCTCAAAGGATTCTCCTCCAGCTCCTATCCCACAAATGCAGGTGTTCCCCAAGGCTCCATCCTAGGCTCTACTCTGTTCCTTATCTTCATCAATGATCTTCCTGGCATCATAGGTTCCCAAGTAGGCATCTATGCAAACGACACTACTATTTACTCCTGCCTCAAAAACAAATCTAGTGTCTCTGACAAAATTAACCTGGGTGTTTGACTCGAAAACGACCTCCAATCGGTTGTGACAGGAATTGGCTGGTTAACTTTAATGCCTCAAAAACAAAACTGCTCTCTATTACTGACCAGAGAGAACCATCCCCCCCAATTAGAATGTCTGACCCGCAACTCCACGAGAGCACCTCTTTGCGACTACTCAGACTCACATTGACCGCTGACCTGAGATGGAACAAATACATTGAGTCAATAGCTTCGTCCACCGCAAGGAAAAATTGGCTCCCTGTGCTGCGCCAGGAAATTTTTCTCGCTGGAGTCGATCCTTCAAATCTACAAATCAACTATTCACCCTTGCATGGAGTATTGCTGCCATATATGGTCTGGAGACCCTTCTGTTTGTCTCAAGGTTCTTGATAAAATCCAGAGACGGATATGCAATGTAATTGGCCCTGATCTGGCATCTTGTCTGCAGTCACTCCCTCACAGACATGCCATCGCCTCTGTCTTTTTTTACAAGTACTTTCACGGTGACTGCTCCGATGAGCTGCTTTCGCTTGTTCCCAGACTTCATGAATTTAAGCATTCTACTAGGCTGGCATCTCACTCTCACCCTTTCACTGCCAAAACTGTTAAATGTAGCCGTCTTTTCTACTCCAATAGCTTCATGTCTTGCACTTCTTGCCTGTGGAACTCCCTCCCCTTTTCCTGTATCCCTGATAGCTATAATCTCCAACTATTCAAATGTAATGGCAATCGATGTCTCCAGATGCCTTGATCTGTCCCCTATCCTTCTCTTCATCCTTTCCTCTATCACTCCTATTTTCTCTCACTCCAACTCTCTGTAACCCCTTGCATGCTAGTGGCTTCCCTCCTTGCTTGGGGTGAAATGCTTAAAAAAAAAAAAATCAGCTTGAAGTTAAACATGTGGCAAATCTAGTCATAAATTTGATAGGTCTTCCATTTTCCATTCACATGTGTCTAGGAAACCATAACACAGATGGTGGCATTAGAGTAAAAAAGCATCATACTTCTGAACAGAATTTCAGTCTGGAAATATCTTAATAAATGTTTTCTATTAAATTATCAAAACAGTTTAATTCTTTTTTATACTAAAAAGTGATTTGTTTCCATTTTGCAGATTGAAAAGAAAATAAACAGAATAGGTTCCTAGAGATTACCTGCTTTTATAAAATTTGGGGTTCCATTATTGCATCTAGTTACTGACCAGGCTCAATGTTGCTTAACTTTGGTGATCATACAGGAACTGATGTTTCAATGTGATATGGCCATATGTCAAACCAGGTAACCTGCACAGAACTTCAAACTGAAGCCTTTATTTAATCAACAGGGTAGATTGTTCTCATTTTGTTGTCTATGTTTAGGGATATCTTGTTTTGTTTATATTTAGTATTGCTCAGTTATTACTCACCCTGTCTTCAATTGAGTCTGTACTACTCAACATAGGGTTTGAACTCACAATTACTATATCCTTAGATTCATCAATCAAAACTTTACTTCACTAGGCCATGTGTGTACATGTAGAATGTCATGGTTATTTGTCCTTATTTACATTGCTCAGAATATAATCCTTTGTTGTCATATTTATCATAACGTTTCAACTGTTGTAGGCTCCAGCCTTCTTCAGGTGGCTGGAATGTCAAACTAAACCCTTTACTTCGCTTGCTGGGGTACACTGTTCTAGTTCCACATGCCATGTCTAATGGATGTCAGTTATCTCCTGTTAACTCCCCTCTCCGACTTCTCCACCGCCTTAACCAGGTATTGAACTCACACTGGGTCCTGTGACTGGATCTAACTAACACCTTTATCCACTGTGCCATGTGTCGTCAAGAGTGTGAGTTCAATACCTGGTTAAGGCGGTAGAGAACTTGGACAGGGGAATTAACAGGATATAACTGATAACTGATTTCCATTAGACATGACACGTGGAACTAGAACAGTCTACCCCAATGAGTGAAATGAAGGGTTCAGTTCGACATTCCAACCACCTGAAGAAGGCCAGAATGTACAACGGCCAAAACGTTGTGATAAATATGGCAACAAAGATGAGGATGATAGTCCAAGCAATGTAAATAGTGTACATAATACCTCATCTCAGAAATATAGACAGTTATTTGTCCTTTTCATTGTTTTTTCCCTTTACACTCACTCCTTCATGTTTTTTACCATTTTCTATCTTTTTGTCTATATAGGCCTTTTAAATCCAGTGTGTAGCATCTTTGAAAAGTGCCTGAAAATCAAGTAAACAAAAGCTTTGTGAGTGAAATTTGGTTGAATGAACTGCTCAGAAGTCATTGATGGTTGTTCTAGCACAAAATCATAAGTCATCATGACAGAGTACTAGAGCATACTGGCCGTGTTAAAAAGTTGATCATACCAGGTTATACACTTTCTACCAGAAACTTTAACTAAAGTCCACACAGTATAGTTACAGTATAAGCCACAGTGGACTCTTTGGCTTGCTAGCTGTCCTAGCAGATGGGTGTACTTAGAAATCAGTAGTCAGCCATATAGATATTACAGATATGTTATGCAAATCTATATACCCTATATACTCATGTATCATGTGACTTTTGAAGACCTAATTTTGAAGCTACTTTTAAGGGAGTCACATCATACATGAGATATAGAATTAGTGTATGTACTGCTGGTCCTGGCTATGCCACTGACCAAACTATATATCCATTTACTGTAGTAAAATTAGGTTCAACATTAGGTCTTCCAATGTCACATGATACACAAGTATATATATTTCGTAGTTTAATTTAATTCCAAGAGCATTTCATAGTCTATTGTATTTAAACAACTTCAAATTTGTAAATAGTTTTAAATCAATGTTAAGGAATATTATGGTGCTTTATGTACTTTTATTTTATTTTATCTTATTTTTACTTTTATTTTTTGTGTGTACAGAAAAAGAAAATATACGCCATGTTTATGGACAATTATTTTAATTTTGCGAATACATCCATTAAAGTTAACCTGTAATAATGTTAAGAATCAGGTTAAATGATAAAATGTAATAGTAGGGTTGAATTTAAGTTTCCTCCTCCCAAAAAAAGCACAAATAAAATAAAAATGGCAAATATTTAAACTATACAATACTTAAGGAAAAGGGTTAAACTTAAAAACATTAAGATTACCTCCTCAGTTATCCATTGAAACTGCTATCCACTGAAAAAAAAAGAAAGAAGCCAGTCCCCACCGTGGACCATTTAAAAGATAGTTCGCGCAGCGGATTGGTTGTTACAAACATCCAATCGGGTGTGCGGAATACATGGTCTTTCTTTGTCTAATTCAATTAAAGGCCAGAGTAGCTGTTAGCGTTTGATTCGAGAGGTGGAATCAGGGATTGATCTCCCCTGATTGGGTTGATTTCGTGATGGGGAACTCCCTGATGAACCAAGTCAAATAACATCACTGATGACCCCCTCAGGCACCTACCTCAGGCGTATTTTTGAATGAATGAATGAAAAAGTATAAGACTAATAGTTGGTAATTGGATTACATTTTTTTTCCATTTTGCTATTCAATTACATACATATATATATATATATATATATATATATATATATATATATATATATAACAGTTTGAATGTCCTTTGGGAGATTGTATCTCTAACACAAAGTAATTACCTGTTGGTTTGACAATGACAACATTATCAAGATGTCTTACACTTCATTTGCTGGATACAAGTTCTATTGCATGACATCTAAAAATACATTCCTGTCCACCTTCACAATACAGGAAAATACTTGTTGACAACACCAATATACTACACCACAAAAATTATAAACAAAAACTTCAAATTCTCAAGGCCGTCTATATCAAAAGTAACCAACCAACACGGAACAAAATTTATTGTAGCAACAACATTCTGAAGTGCATTTAACCAACAATTAATGCCATTTTGCATTTCTACCAATTTCTGGTTAGCTCCCTTATATAAGGATGCTTGTTCTGAAAAAATTCTATAGCTACAAAGGATAAATTAGAAATTTCAAAATAATTATAAAAGAGCATGTTCATGAGTGTTTTTAAAAATCATCATCACAACAATCACAGTTACAATAAGTTTGTCTTTGTAATTCACCCCTGAAGATGGTCTGAGAGGAAATCAAAAGTACAGAGGTAGGAAAAAACTACAGTGCCTTCTTTGATCAATTTTATCTTAACATCAAGAAACTTATTAGAGAACTAGAAAGGATTATTATAAAAATAAATAGACATAATATGTCTATATTATTCAGTGAAACATGTTTGGTATATATATATATATATATATATATATATATATATATATATATATATATATATATATAATGTAAATCTATTTAAACTCAGTGGGTGAAAAAAACATTTTCAAACAAATAAATTATTGAGGAAAAATGGAAAAAAAGAAAGCACCAGAAACTTCCGAATTGTCCAGTAACATAAATCTCTGGTACAAAGAAAAAAACAAAATGGCGAGTAATAAGTTAAAATGAAGAGTGCTCAATACACTAAGTAGAGCAAAAGTAAAATAAATAAATTTTAATGAGCCAGGTAATACCTACCTAGATTTCACCACATGGGATCATCAGGGTGAACTGGCCCTGATGATCCCATGGTGAAAACCTAGTGGTGAAACCTAGGTAGGTAGTACCTGGCTCATTAGGTTTTATTTATTTTATATATATATATATATATATATATATATATATATACATTACAAAGAGTCAATCATACCTTGAATCAATCAGCAATATGAATGCGATTATTGGCAAAATCACTTCGCTAGTAGACATAAACATAAGCATTATACTACTGATAATCCTCTGAATGATGAGATCCTCATAATTAAATAAAATGGATATGGTGTATTTTTTATTTTTTATTTCTGCTACTACTTTCGAATGCTTCACGTCATTCATCATCAGGCTTTATTATCCATCAGAATCAAAACTGGGAGACGATTTATATGTGTTTATCTGACCGAAAGATGTTTTTAAGTATGAGCTATTTGTTAACTGTTATATGGTGTTGGAGCGTGCAAATATATATATATTACTTCAAACATTATTTTTAGCGGATATCCTTATTTGAAATATCGGTTCACATATTTTAATCAATTAGAAAATGTTTATAAACGAATAATTAAAAATTTGTTTAGATATTTATTTTAGAAATTGGTATGATGAGGAATATTGCATTGCATTAGTTTTAACTGTATTAATTTTTAGAATGTTGTAAATATAAAATTATTCTTCTAAATAAACAATATAATAAATAGTGTTTAATATTTTTATTGTAAAATTTCAAGAACAAAAAATTTATAAATTCACTTTTATCATATTGATATAATATATATATATATATATATATATATATATATATATATATATATATATATATATATATATATATATATATAACAGTTTGAATGCCATTTGGGAGATTGTATCACTAACAAAAAGTAATTACCTGTTGGTTTGACAATTTCAATTTGTTACTAATGACATTTTCATATGCCTTCAGTTTTATTACAATTCTAATCATTGCTTTTTAAAACAAACATTGCCGATAAGTGAATGTAGTTATAAATGGTAGCAGTGCCAAGGAAAACACCATCCTTTTGACACTCTTGTGTTTTTGCAGGTGTGAAGGTCCTGTAATTTTTTATTGCTGATACCCACTAAAAAGTGGGCAAACAGCCAGGTCCATCTACAAAGCTCCGGAGTTAGGATGCTGACGGTAACATCAATCAGTTTAGTGACAAATTTTACTCACATTAATCCTAAAGCTCTTCCATGAATTGTGCACCATCAGCCATTGGTGTGTTTATTCAAAGAGTAAGTCTTAAAAATTCGCCTTCCTTTCAACTGAATGCTGATAGTTCAGGGGTAGAATCTCCAACTGGTGCCAAATTGGTCGTGTTTCGTTACCGGTTTGAGGCAATCAGATGTCTAGCCACACAGATGAACTGTGATACAGCGAAACAGTCTGTCTGTGGATGACAGTATATACGCTCCAGGAAAATTTAATTCCAGTTGAGCACTCTTGGGAGAAAGAATGAATTTGTAAACAATGACTACTGCTGCTGATATTGCAAAGCTCTTTCATAAATTGTGCACCATCGGCCATTGGTGTGTTTATTCAAAGAGTTAGTACGTAAAAATTCACCTTCCTTTCAACTGAGCACTGATAACTCAGGGGTATAATCAATCGGTCAGGTTTGCTCCTGGTTTGAGACAATCAGATGTCTATCCACACTGATGAGCTGTGATACAGTGAAACAGTCCATCTGTATATATATATATATATATATATATATATATATATATATATGTATATATATATATGTGCAGGTATGCAGAAAAATAGGAAAGAACACGTTAGGTAAATAATCCGGAGTTCCTTAGTATTTTTGCTTTTATTTTCAAAAAGACAGTGCTCCATATATAAGTAGAGCTTATATTATAATATTTTTTTGTTTTAAAAATATGATTCCTTCGCTACATAAGAGTTCTCATGTTTCAAGAGCGAGAGCCGAGACCCCTAATATAATTTTTGAAATTATGTTGAATTAAGGTGTCTGGTCATGCTTCCTCGTCAAGCGAGAATTTGGGAAGCTTTAATGAAAATAGGAACCACAAAAATTCCCAAATTCTCGCTTGACTAGGAAGTGTGACCAGACACCTTAATTCAACATAATTTCAAAAATTATATTAGGGGTCTTGGCTCTCGCTCTTGAAACATGAGAACTCTTATGTAGCGAAGGAATCATATTTTTAAAACAAAATATATATATATAAATTTGTCAAGTAGGTTATTGTTTCCATGTAATTCTCTTGCCTTCTATGTATACGGTGAGTGTTAAATTCTCCAAGCTTTCTTTCCTCCTTTATGTGTCCTAGAAATTTTGTACTGCTTCTTTCTGATTGTATCAGTTTTTTTGTGGTTCTTATTTTCATTAAAGCTTCCTCATTACTCATATGTTGAGTCAATATCATTCTCTGTATTCTTTTGTAAATGCTGCTTTTCTTATGCGTTGTAATTGCATGTTGTAAGAGAATTTATCTATTATACATTTAACGATTCAAGAAAAAACAACGAGACTCCAATTTGTGCATCAACAATAAAATATATATTGAAACAATAACATACAAAACAATTATGCAATTATGTGTAATAATTAAGGGAGAAAAAGTTGTTTCCCTTTAACTGTATTCTGATTAAGATTGAATGTTCGAAAGAATTTCTCTTGAATAAGAATGTTCAGGATTCTATGTTGAATATGGTCTGGTGTTAGAATAGAATACAGTTAATTAAGAAGTGTGTTGTTTTGAGTAATGAATAGAATGCTGGTACATGAACTTGTCTTGGTCACAGAGAGGAAGAAATGTGTAATGTGATACAAAGTTCTCTGTCTGTGAGTAAAGTCGTGGATTTGTGTGGACAGGTGTAAATAGCTGGACTCTACTAAAAGTTGCAGAAACAAACCACTTGTTTATATAGCTGCTGGTAGGCTCCCAGTGAAATGTTTGATTGGTTAAAATTCGACCAATCACTGATTTTGTAACAAAGACACATGTGAGCAAGTTCATGGCAGAAAAATTCAAAGCGGTGACTGCGATTGCTAAATTGTCTTATGGAAAGACAGTATTTATTTACTAGCCAATCACAGGCGTGTAAATTGTGGGCGTGGAAAGCGTAGCAGTTGCTACACTTTGATAGAACCACATCTGTATCAAGTCTCCTCTTCATCTGTGATGAAATTCTCCATCATTCACAGCCATATAGGAAATTAGATATTCGATAGAAGCTCAGAAATTTTTTTTGTTACTAATGACATTTCCATATGCCTTCAGTTTGATAACAATAAAATAGCTACTGATTTTTAGTTCTGATATTAACTTCTTAGATTTTATTTTTAATAATTTTAAAACTTCACATAGATTTATATAAATTAATAACGGAATATAATACGACAAAGATAAGTTTTGGTCCCAAATCTGGTTGAGAAAAAAAAAGGAAAAACAAAATGCTCGCATATCAAGGGAAATAATTTAGTGACACCGATATGAAGAACATTTGCACTTTTTTTATAAGGAATTATTTTGCATCAACGCCGTTGACGTTGGTATCCTTGGTAATAGAAGCTTCGCCATGTTGCTAGAAAGCAGAGAAATGTTTAACTTTTGTTTGATTTTTTGATACTTTTGCTGCATTCTTCATATTCCAGTTTCGGTGCTGACAAAATGATTTTTGTCCCCAGAAAGTTACAGGAGAAGAGTAATAAAAGGCAAGCTTCTATTTTATTTTTTTATTAACTTTTAAATTAAAAGTCAATTATTACGTTGTTTCCTTTGTTTTCATTTTTTTTTTTTTTTTGTAACTGTTTGTTTGTTTATCTCTAATGATTTGTTTTGATAAACACAAAAGGAAATTGTTCGGATATTAGCGATAAAAAAAGACAGAAATTTACTTAGACTTGATCAAGTTTTACTTTCATTGAAATGAACAATAAACAAACGATGTTGATCACCCTAAAAATGAAAGACACTTTTTTCAGATTTGTAAAAATAGAATTATTTCATTAAAAAAATACGAATTCATCACTTTTCATTTTTGTTGGACATATTTTTTAATTAGATTTCCAAAACACAGGAATAATAAAGTCCATTGCTATAAAAAATAGTGAATTTCTTTTTTAATTTAAGGAAAATGCAAATAATAATAAAATTGTAGATTTAAAAACTGAAATTATTAAATTTTTTTTTTTCAAGTTTAATTTTACTTTTGTAAAATTTCCTAAGTGAAATGAAAATATTTTATTTAAATATCCACACTGTACTATAATTGTTTGTAACAATACAATTTCAGCTGGATTTAGGAACATTTGTCTCACTCTATTTGTCTAAAAAAAGGGGAACCTGTCTAAGGACATTGGTCTATGGAATAATACCCGTCTTATGACCATTGGTCTATAATAATATGCTTTAATAAATCAACATTTTATTCATGTACAAAATACTCAATTTTATTGATATTTGCTATATTTGTGGAAAAATAAGTGAAATTACCTGTGTGTGTTGGGTTGCAGTCAGGCGTGAGAGCTGGAGTGTTTGGCATGGCTTGTTTTTCAAAGCGAGACCCCTCCAAGCACTGGTTTTTAATCTTTTTACCATAAGGGATGGGATGCACAGATCTGCCACCTTGATACTTAAGGCCTGTCTTCCCTTTTCACCATTTTTTATGAGAGAAGAGTCGTTCCGTGGGCTCTCTTCTTCTCTCATTATTAATTGATCCCTGACTAAAATTTGGGTCACAAGACTAGGTAGTGTTTCACAACACTTACTGTACCAGAACAGCTTCTGATTTATCCTTTGAGTCGAAAGAAATTTTTGACATATTACAGAATAATATTTAACTTAAGACACTTATTATAAGTGTCTTAAGTTAAATATTATTATTGTTGCTATAAGTGACTTATAGCAACAATAATTTCTGACAATACATGTTGTTTATAACAATCCACATTAGACAATAATTCTCTAGGCAAATATTTCTTATATGTACAGTGTAACCCGGATATAAGAGAGTTGTCGGGACCCGAGAAGAAGTCTCTTATAACCGGGTTTCTCTTATATCCAGGTTTGGTCTATTTTATATACATTAACACAAGCTCTAATTTGGGACCAGAGAAAATCTCTCTTATATCCGAGTTTCTCTTATATCCTGGTTACACTGTATATTCTTTAGAAGAGTGTTCCTTAGAGCAATATCCTTAGACGAATATTCTGGATCCAATTTCAGCTATGCTATCATCAATCAACTTATATGAAAATAACACCAAAAACACTGAAAATTTGATCAAATATTGAGCAACCATTTCTATTGTTTTTCATCTAAATCATAGGTTTGCCTATATACTGATTTTATGCTTTTATTTTTATGTTTTTCTTTTAAAGTTAAACCCTCAAAATGGCACCAATTACAGAAGGAATGGAAGGAAATCCGTGCAAAAACCTTATCCTTTTCAATGCCTCCAAAAATGAGCAGCTTACTCTTAACCGAGGATTCAAGGTATTGAGTCGGAAACTACGATCCCACTGGCAATTCCAGAGTAACAAGGATGAAATCAATGACAAGAAGTTGTCTGATGCCTGCGTATATATCCTGGCAGCACCCCGTGAAAAATTCACACAGAGTGAATTCAATGCCATCAAAAGATACATTGCAAGTGGTGGAAGTATGCTTGTTTTGCTCAGTGAAGGGGGCGAGGAGCGCCTGCAAAACAACCTGAATTTCCTTCTTGAAGAGTTTGGAATCATGGTGAACAACGACTCTGTTGTTCGCACAACATACCATAAGTATTTCCACCCGAAAGAAGTCTTGGTACAGAATGGCGTTCTGAACCGTGCTATCAGTCTTGCTGCTGGAAAGCTAATAGTAGGTGGAGCTGGTGAAGGTGACAATGTAAACAATGCGCAGGCACTTTCATTTCTGTACCCATTTGGGGCAACGTTGAACGTGATTCGGCCTGCTGTATCGATTCTGTCTTCAGGCAGTGTCTCATTTCCTCTTAACCGTCCGGTATGTGCATTGAGCTCTGAGAACAAGTCCCACGGTAAGCTTGCTGTTCTCGGCTCTGTCCAGATGTTCAGCGATGGCTATATTGAAAAAGAAGAGAACATGAAAATCCTGGAAGTGTTACTCAAATTCCTTACGACAAACGACATCAAGCTGAACCAGATTGATGCTGATGATCCAGAGATATCAGATTATAATATGCTGCCTCAGGTAGAAACAGTATCTAGGGAGCTTAAAACATGCCTTCAGGAAACAGAAGACATACCCCGGGACATTGCCACCCTGTTTGATAATTCTTTGTACAAGCTGGACACATCTCTTGTGCCAACCGCAATCCAGTCTTATGATGAACTCCATGTGAAACATGACACTCTTGCTTTGATCACTCCACAGTTTGAAACCCCCCTTAGTCCCTTGCAACCAGCTGTGTTTCCCTTGTCCCTCAGAGAACTGCCTCCACCCAGCCTTGATTTGTTTGATCTTGATGAGCAGTTCTCGTCAGAGAAGGCCCGCTTGGCACAGTTGACCAATAAATGTTCTGATTCAGATTTGGAGTATTATGTCCGAGAATGCGGGGATATTCTTGGAGTGACCAGTAAACTGTCATCAGACTCAAGAGATGCTAAGCATATACTCGAATATATCTTTCACCGTGTGGTTGAGTTTAAAAAACTGAACCAGGAAACAGAATGTGAAAACATATAAACTGCACAAAATAGAATTTGCATTTGACATTGTATTAAGAAGATTATACATGTTCATTTTTTTTTTTAAACCTGATCTTATATTTTGACTATTTTAAAAATATTTTGAATGTATTCTTGAGGTCATGAAAAGTCAGTATCCATAAATGGTATTTGAAACCTGAAAAAAATCAGGGCATATATTATCTCTTAAAATAACATCAACAGGTTTAGTTTCTCTTTTCAATGTTTCATCTCTTTCAAACAAATTGCATTATTTAAAATATTTTTTTTTTCATGGTTGAAGAAGCTATCTCTTGTGTGAAGTGGAGAATGAAAAAGTCTACTTTTTGTTAAAGTTTAAAAAAGAAATACAACTTTATTAATGTAGTGAAACAAAAAATAAATAATTTTCTCTTTATTTTTTTCTTGGAATTTTTTCTTTTCTTAACTATTTTTTTAATGTATTCTTGACATCATGAAAAGTCAATATCCGTAAACATTATTTGAAATCTGGACAAAAATAAGGGCATATATTATCGCTTAAAATCGCATCAACAGAGTTATTTTCTCTTTTCTACAGTTCATCTCTTTCAAACATTACATTATTTAAAATAACATTATTTTGGGGTGAAGGAGCTATCTCTTCTGTGAAGTGTAGTGTCAAAAAAGTCTGCTTTTTGTTAAAGTTTTAAAAAAATGCAATTTTATAAGTGTAGTGAAACAAAAAATAAATAATTTTGTCTTTATTTTTTCTTGATTATTTTTCCTTGCACATGTTTATAAACACCATTACTTGAAATCTGAAGTCTCTTATATCCGGGTTTCTCTTATATCCGGATTTGGTTTATTATATATACATTAACACAGGCTCTAATTTGGGACCAGATAAAATCTCTCTTATATCCGGGTTTCTCTTATATCAGGGTTACACTGTATTTTGCATTAACCCATTTTGCAGTGTAAAAATTAAAAATTCTCAAGTTTTCTTTCATTTGTTTGTATTTATGCATACCAGCTTTAAATTTATGTGCATACAAAAATAATTTAGGTGGTTTCCAAAAACATATATATATATATATCTTCAACCATTATGCCCATTCCAGATTGCAGCCATGGCTCTTCACAGCTTTCTTTTCTTTTGCTATCTTTAAACTGTACATTGCCATGATCGTTCTTTAGAAAGATAATGGGACAGTTTCCCATTGTCTTCTCTAATGTTTTAAATTCTGAGTTGTCCTTCTCCTAGACTGATTACCAACCAAGGCTAGAGAGCCTAGTCTGCCCTGATATTTAAGAAGAAATGAACTCATGCCTTTTACAAAAGCATTAGTGAAACGTGAAGGCAAATTTTCAAAGCTACTCTTTCATCTCTACTACTGTTTTTACTTATGCTGTTAACTGTTGGGCCACTTACTCTTCTATATGACATGCCCCTTCAGGACATAGGCAATCATGGCTCTCCACAACTTTCTGTCTCATGTGCCTCTTAGCAGTTTTCACCCTTTGGTAAGTTCTGCGTACCCCTCATTCCACCATCGATTCACATAAGCTTGTCAGGTAAGTGGCTCACTGCCTTCCTTTATCTCTCTTGCCCTCAATATATCCTTTCCAAGCTCTTTTTCCTCATTGGGTGTCCGAGGAATTTCAGTTGTCTTTTCTTGATTTTGAGTATAAGTTTTCTTTTTGTTGCCATTTTCTTTAAGACTTCCTTGTTGCTTACTCACTGCCACCATGAAATTCTCACTAACCCTCTGTGGAACCACATTTCTGCTGCTTCTAGGTTTTTCCTCATCCTTGGGGAGATTGTCCAACATTTACTGCCATAAAAGAGGATAGATACCACATAACAATCCATAACTCATTTCTTTGTTTCTAACAAATATTTTTCATTACCTTGCTTAGTTTTTGGAATGCTTCTTTTGCTAGTCCAAAGTGTCTTCGGATCTCAATGTCACATTTTCCATCCTTCCTTAAAACACTTCCCAGATATTTGAATTTATACACCTGCATGATGTTTATATTTCCAATTCGTAACTCACATCTCAGGATTTTTCTCTTGCTGATGACCATACACTCTGTCTTCTTGCAGTTGATGGTTAGTCCTTTCTTCTCCTTTTCTTCTACCACTCTGTCTAGGAGGTCCTTTAATTTCCTTTCCAATTCAGCCATCAATACAGTATCATTTTCGTATTTTATATTGTTAAGATTATGCCTACCAAAAATAACTCCTGGTCGGGTCTCCAGTTCCTTCAGGATGGCGTTGCTGTAATGGTTGAATAAATCTGAGTTGAAAACATATCCTTTTCTCACACTCCTTGATATTTTTGTATAGATACTCAATTTATTTTCTATCCATATGCAGGCGGTTTGCTTCCAGTATAAGTTCTGAATTATTCTAACATTTATTCCAAATAAATTGAGTTTTCCCAGCAGTTCAAATAATCATCTATACTTGTGTATAAATTTGAGTTTTTAGAGTAAATGTTTTGGCCAAAATTTGATTGTTGACCATAATTTCAATAAGTCGACATTCATACAAGATGGAAAGCGTTAGAAGTAAATCTTTTCTTCTGCCATGGTAAATATTGATTATAACCAATAAATGATTGAGACGTAAAATTTGTGGCAGTTAATAATGAAAGTTACGCAATGCCTTCAGCAGCTGAAACTTACACTTTCTTTCAGTTTCCCAACTTGAAGTTCTTAGCTTATTATATCATACCATAAACTGCGTCATACAAGTCAAGTTTTCAAGCCTAAATATTGATTTATATGCCAGGTATAAAATGCAAACCTTTACTACTGAGTTGTAAAGAACTGGGTCAGCACTTCTAATAATTACTGTACACCACTTACCATACCTCCAGCAGTCTATCACTAAAACTTGTGAACATATTTGGTGTATTAACACAGAATTTAATATAAAATAATAAAATAGTAACACAAATTCAGTATTCTATTAATGATATGACACAGAATGCCCAACTACTAATACACTAAGCATAAACAGACCAAAACGCAGTTTAACTCAGGCGGCCATTCAAGCAACTATATATGATAGGTAGCAGTACTCTCAAAAAACTGCCTGTTATGACATGTAATCTATGATATTAATATTTTATAGGAATTGATTTTGATTTTAATATGTTTATCAGTAGACCTGATGAATTTTAAATGTTCACTAAGTTATACTGATATAGTATATAGTACCTACTTGTATGTGTTGTAGGTTATTTGCTATATAACACATATAGAAAGATATTATGGTTAGTATCTCAATATACAGGTAAGTGGTGTGACCGTATGTATTTTTGACACAGGTTATATACTATAACATAATTTCATTTACCGTTAGGCCTAAGTTTTAGGCCACTGGTAACCTGCATTATGTTTGGGGGTTGACCTGTATGGTAAGTATTGATGTAACTCAAAAGTTTGACCTAAAAATCTAGAGGTTGATTGCTATGCCACAATTTACAGCATGTGTTATTACAGTAGCTAAAGTTATTTTCACACTCATTATAATCCATAGCTATCTGATATTATCACCACCAGTGTTTCTCAACCTTTTTTTTACTTCAGGGCACACTTATAGAAGTAAAGTTCTGGGGCACACTTTAAATTTTAATAAGGAAAAAGTATTTACACTATTTACATTGTTCAGACTATTGTCCTCATCTTTATTGCCATATTCACAACATTTTGGCTGTGGTACACTCCAGCCTTCTTCAGGTGATATTTGTTCAAATTTCAAGCTGAACTTTTTATTTAGCCCACGAGGGTAGATTGTTCTAATTCCACTCCTTTGGATATCTCAATTTTAGTTAATTCTCCTTGATAACTCAACTCTCCAATATCTGTCTATATTTCTGTATGAATAGGATAACTGGATTCAAACCCAGCTGGGCCTGGGGCTGGAAACTCCACCCTTTAAAAAGCCTACTTGCAACAGAAATCTCAGCATGGTGAGGCTGTGAACCTATACTTTACGTGGAGTAAGAAGGACTCCTCTTTCTTTCTTGAATAGTGAGTCCTTATACCATATTTGATAACATAAGATCTATTTTGTTTATATTTCTGAGATGAGGCATTGTAACAATTTATACTATTTACATTGTTTAGACTGTTGTCCTTATCTTTATTGTCATATTCATGATGTTTCGGCTGCTGTATGCTCCAGCCTTCGTCAGGATTTGTCTATATTTCTGAGATAAGGTAACTATTTACATTGTTTGAACTATTGTCCTCGTCTTTATTGTCATATTCATAATGTTTCGGCTAGATCCAGAAAAGGCATGGCATCTAGCACTATCTACCTTGGTGGATGAAATAAAGGGTTGATTGATCCAGAAGTCATTTGACCCTAAGAGTTGAGTTCAATCCCTGGCCACAGCAGAAAGAACAAAAACTTTGAAGGTTGTTATTTACACTATTTACATTGTTCAGACTGTTGTCCTCATCTTTGTTGTCATGTTCACAACATTTCAGCCATTGCTTGCTCTAGCTTTCTTCAGGTGATATACGTTGGAATTTTGAACTGTAAGGCCTGTCACTAAAGTTAGTTTCTCTTTTCTGTCTAGGATTGCTGTTAACTCTACTGACCTATCTGATCACAGTGCTCATATCAAGTGCAGCCTTTCTGTGAACATTCACTAACCCATTGTGAATGTTTGCAGCACTTTCTCCTTTCAAAAGAATAAATTCTATGACAGATCTTTGCTTTCTATGTGTTCCTAGAGGTACAGCCATTTTGAAAAAAGATTATGAGCAGGAAAAAATATGAGTTAACAGCATAAATTCTTCTCCAGGGCTTCTTAATGGTTTATAACTTTTAAAAAAATATTAGTAACCCTTTTAAAATTAATACTAATTAATACTTAGTAACACTTTTAAAATTAGAAGAGGTATTACTTTTTAATTTATTGATTTCTTGGCCAGCCTTAGTGTTGGAGTGTAGAAATTTTAATTTCTGTCTTACTTTGATTGCTTCCCTTTGAAGATGAAACGTGTAACGCTGAGCAGAATGTAATGATTTTCTAAGCAAAGCTTAAATGTGGCACAAGGCCAAAAGCATCTAGAGGATCAAACTTGTTACTCAGTCATAATTGATCTAGCAAGACAAACTTGTTAACCATTACACGATGTCAGAATGCCGATTTTGAGCAGAATATAAGCAAAATATATGCATGAATGTATTGTTGCTTAGTAGGCATTGAGGTTAATCATTAGCACGGGGTCAAGACAGAGTGTAAGATAAAGATACAAGGTGCGATGGGTAAATTGTCACTATATTTTTCATTTTGCACATGCACATTGTTTTTGATTTTGTTGACTGCACAGTATAGTAGGGTCAGTTGAACACCATCTGTGAAGAAAAGAGCACCATGACACAATTCACTCTGCCAGAAATTTGGAAACAGCATGCTGTACTGCTTGGCATTCACACCAGAAGCTCCAATACAAATATTTCAGAGTGTTTAGGTGTCAATCTGAGGACAATGCAAAGGATTCAGAGAGAGTTGGATAAGCCTACTGGTGATTATGAAGGTTTCGGAGTGAACACTAGTCATGGCGATGTTATGTCTCCATTCATCTTACCACAAGAGGGTGGCTGTTGGAAGAACCTATGTATGGCAACAGTACTCTGCACTATACCATACAAGCAGGAGAACCCAGTCATGGCTGTCAAACAATTTCTACAACCATATCACCCATTACATCTGGCCACCTAACTCTCCAGATGGTAACCCTCTTGATTATTATTTGTGGGGTGTAGTTATGTGAGAGACCAACAAAACTCCTTGTAACACCAAAGATGAACTGAATACAAGGATTATAGCATCATTCACCAAAGAGACAGTCCAGAAGAGTTGCAGGTGATTCTGAAGTTGTCTGGAGGCCATGGTTGAAGCCAATGATGATTTTTTTGAATAAATTTACTCTTTAGTATTTCAAGATATTTTTGTGTAATTTTAGTAATATATGTGTTAAAATGAGATGTCAGTGTTATTTTCATTTTTGCGTAATTTAGATGACAATTTATCCATCACACCATGTATTTGGATACACAAATATTCAATAATTTACGTGGCAGAAGGAGTAATAGGAACTTTATGAATTGATGGATTCATCATTTATTAGGCAATTTTCTTTGGCATTAGTACAATGTTAGCAATATCTAAGAAGTGTATGAAATAAATTCTTCTTACATAAAGTAACTGTTTATTCACTTCTGGACTCCATTGAATTAATATTGGATGTGGAGGCTTTGGGGGACTTTCTTTGAACCCACATTCTTCTTGCAATAATGTTAAGGACTCTGCTTTTTCACTCATGTAGTGGCTGTTTTTATGTAATATCCAGTTGTCTTGCTTACAATTTAGGGACCAACTACTAAAAATTCTTCCTTGTCAAATTTATAGACAAATCCTACAGATGGATGCTGGGATTTCTTCTTAGCCAATAAAAATGGAGAATTCTTGGTCTTATCCACACATTTTTCTTTCTTACCTTGAAGTCAGAAGGCTGTAACCACTTGACTGTTTCCCTGTTGTGTATGAAGACCGTTACTGTCTTAAAATTGCTTTACTTTGCTATTGTCTTATAGTTGCTTTGTTTTGTCTCGTCTTACATTGTACATTTTTGTATTATTTTGTTGTTCTTTTTGTCTGTATTATTCTTATTGGGAATTATGTCAGTTCCACTTAAAAATGCCTTCATATTCAATGAGTGAATATATCCTAAATTCAGCTGAGTTCACTTCCTGTCAACACACTCACCGACATCCTCTGGAGCCTGATTCTACACTTGGTGTCTATGAGGTTTCTTTCTAGATCAACCCTCTGCGGCACCTAGATCTTTTGACACTGAGTACAGCGTTTACTTTAGTACCTCTTAGGGTGAATGAACCCTGTACATATTGGGGTCTCCACAGATCAACTCCTTTTAGATCAAAGGTTCCTGATGAACATTCAATTCAATTGCTGGCATGAATGACATACTACATTAGTTTGGGGTATGTTCATCTTGGCAACTTGTAACAATTCCATGCATGTGTAAAAGAGAGGACAGTGAAAAACTGAATGACCCATGCATTTGTAAAATACATGTTAAACATAAAAAATGTCACATCTACTCACTAAGTCAAAAGAGAAGTTTTAATATACTGCAACTTGAATGAAATCAAATCCCTTTGCTCTTTGCTCTGATGAGGGATTTACTACTCATTTCTACATTCATATTGTCGGGATACTAATGACAATTATCTCCCTTTGTTTGAGATGAAGTCACGTGATGTCACTTTACAATGTGACAAAAATGGTTAGATATCAGGATGGAGGCTAAATCTACCTCCCCCAGCCACCTCTCAAATGGTGCAGTTTATAAACCCATGGCACTGTTTCCCTTTGGGAATATATATCTCCCCAATATAGAAAGAAACTATCTCTGGCTGGGAAAAACCCAAGACTTGCTGTTTCTCCATTTGTGGAATATGTCCTCACTAGGGGTATAACAGATAAATCTGGCTGCTCAAATCTGGAATCCTGAATATAAATATAAACCCTGAAGAATCTCCAGAAACACAGATGTATCTCCATATTATATGTAAGACCCTATCTTTTTGTTCCCCTTTCACACTGCTTGTTGTGTAGACATGTTATATTTTCTTTGTGTGGGACGAATGTATATATGTATATATCATATTGTGTATGACTTAGCAGTATAACACTCTATCTCTCTCTGAGAACAAAACATGTTTGTAATTGCTTTTCCTATCAGCCATTCCATTCTGTCTGTGAAATGTAACAAATAAGTTACAGAATCATAACTTGGGGCCATGAGATGGAAATATTAATGTTGCTGTGACTGACAACCACAAAAATAAGAATACGAAAGGGTTGAAGATCAATTAAAGTATTGATTGTTGATGGGCTGAAATCAGTGAAAGTCTTTATTTGGTACTATAAGGTAAAAATTATCTGGTTATAACAACACAAACAAGCTAGAAGTACAGCTATATTGCTACCTTGCTTTTTATATACAGTAATGTTTTCTGCTATGGTTAAAGTGCTTTTCAATACAGCAAGAAATCCCAAAAGTGAAAATGTCCTTGTTGATTACAGTAAATAAAATTTGTGAAAGAAAACAAAGTAGAAACAAAAAACAAACTTCCTCTACAGGTGAAAATAATCCAAGATACAGTTTTACCTGTATTTTTTCCAGGTATGTTTCTTTGTCCTTTAGTTTTCAGTTGGTTAATAATAGGAGTGTGTTAATGGCCCATGATGGATCATCTGGTACTGAAAATCATTGCTTTGTTAAAATGATTTCTTTTACAGTACTACTAATAATAATAACTAACTGAAAACCTGTCTTGCAAACATTTTTATTAATTTATTTATAAGTAAGGGTATAAAAATGAAAAGATTTGAAATTGACACTTTTTCCATTTCATTGATGCAGCCATTAAACACTTCCCTTCTTTCTTTCTTTTTCTTTCTTTCTTTCTTTCATTTTCTCACTGAAATCAAATAGCATCTCTGATATGTCAATTCTGTGGTTTCATAGTCAAAACACAATAGTCTATTATTTATGAGGTATTGGCAGGGCGTAACGGTTGTGTGAAGTAACTAAGGAACTAACTAACCAACAAAGGGAGGGATATGCATAATTATAATAGAGATAATGTAATTGTTATAATAAATGTTGCTTGAGAAAATATTATGGGAGGCTTCAACTTCACATATAATGTGCATGGAGATTTATTTAGCAATTTGTTTGGGGTGAATAATAAATATTTCATCTTCCATGTCATTAAATGCAGTAATTTTGTTTACTGTGTGAAGATTTAGGATAAAATATTTCCATTGTTCCAGAAATTATTTTAATCACAAAATTTTGCCCAATATGTTTGAAGTGCTAAAGAGAGAGAGAGAGAGAGAGAGAGAGAGAGAGAGAGAGAGATCCAAATGACCACATTGGAAAATGCATAAAGCAAAAAAAAAAAACAGGTAGTAATTTGCATGTGAAATGAAGAAAAGAAAGAATGCTTATGGCCATATAGCATTAAAACACTAGTTCCACTACAATCATTGAAGTTAAGCAATGTTGAGCCTGGCCAGTATCCATAAGAGTGACCACTTGGCGATGCCAGTTGCTGTAAGCTTGGATGTTTAGGTGGTGTAATGGATAATGGCTCAGAATTGTTAATTGGTGAGCCAAGTTCCAATTCCTGTTGGGTTCATTATATTCACTTACTTGCAAATACCCTTGGGAAAGATATGAATCTGCCTCTTCTCCCACCAGCTATAGGTTAATTAGTAAGATTTGTATCACTAAATTATTATTATCTCCTCCCTTCCCTGCAAAAAAAATTCTCACACTCTAAAAATATTTTTTGGCTTTAAATAACCTGCAAAGGGTTGATAAGCCATAAAAAACAAATCAATCATTAAAAGAAACAGATTTATTTACTTACTTTGAAAAAACATGAATCTATCTCTTCTCACCCTCACTATGGATTAAATAACAGGGAAGAGTCAGCTTTAGGTCCTTGAGTTGTAAGCAGGCTAGAAGGAGGACAATTCTGAATTTAAACCAGGTTCTAAGCCTCCATAAAGGGGAAAGTTGGGAGTAAACTCAGTATTTCTACCTCTTAAAAACTTTCTTTTTAGCTCCTAGATAAATAGGGAATAATTTTTGTAATTACAGTGTACTTATAAAATATCAGAAAACTTATATATTACTTTCAATTAAGTACAATTCATGACATTATAAATGCAGCCAATAAATCACAGATTGTTCATCTATTATTATGTGGAGCAATGTTTCTATGGTATTGACTTTTATATATGCATGAGGGGTACTGAAAAGTTCTCTGCTTGGCTTACTTTCCAAAGCCTGACCAAATGACTAAACATCAAAATCTTTTTATTTTTTAAATTCTTTCTTGATGAGGTCAAGAACTTTTCTGCACCCCTTGTTACACTTAGCTTTGCACATATAATTTTTCCCAGGTTCCTTGTTACATAACAACAATTGGCTATTACATTTTTGACTTATCAATATTTTGATATGAATGTCATGTGTGGTGCCAAACTTGTTCAAAAATATCTAAACCAGTGTTTCTCAAACTTTTCTTTTTACTTCAGGGCGTACTTGTAGAATAACTAAAACACTGGGACACTCTTCAAATTTTAATAAGGAAGAATTAGTCATGAAATTTGAAAATATGAAATTTTGGTTTAGCATTCCCAAAGAAGATTAGCAGTATATTTTTCATTTAAAGGAATTTATGAAGAATCTATTTTATTTTAGAGAGGGCAGTAATGACTGATTTAAATCCTTTTAAGGAAGGTAGAAGAGAAAGGATTATCCACTTCTTAAAGATTAAGGAATTTAGCATCTAGTTTGAAATATCAAATGATAAAGACTTGACTTAGAAAGTGAAAGCCATGCGATTGGTGCCTCTAGCTTTTTAAAAATAAAGATGTTTTAAATATGAAAAATAATTCATAAATTGCCCTTCTGTTAACTTGGGGAACACATGCCTACATTTCAGGGCATATTAGTGTGCCCAGGCACACTGGTTGAGAAATGCTGATCTAAACTGTCAACTGTATACAACTGATTTCTCAGATCAATGATTAAAAATGGCTTTGAGTGAGTGAAGCTTGTAGGTCTTTGAGAGGACCAACCTTTTTCACAACTTGTGGATTGGGGCTACAGACACTGTATCAGATAACTGAAACTTCTATTGAGGACTGGTAAGTGTTGTATGGTTGGTTGAACCATCAGTTATGTGCCATGCATGATACATGCTTAGGCGATCATGTATCTTTCGATACATGACTGACGAGGCAGTAGGTTGCCATTTGTTTCTGCAGTAGACCAGTTGCCATCCAAGGCTATAGAACCCAGTCTGTCCTGCTATTTACCCATAGCTGGTGGGAGAAGAAGAGGATTCATACCTTTCCTAAGGGTATTAGCACGTGAGTGAATTTCAGTCAGTTATGTGCCAAAGTGTTATACACGCTTAGGTGATCATGTATCATTCGATACATGACTGACAAGGCAGATTTTTTTCCCTGCAGTAGGTTGCCATTTCTTTCTGCGGTAGACCAGTTGCCATCCAAGGCTATAGAACCCGTTCTGTCCTGCTATTTACCCATAGATGGGAGGGAGAAGAAGAGGATTCATACCTTTCCCAAGGGTATTAGCACATAAGTGAATGTAATGGATTTGACTGGAATTTGAACCTGGCTCTCTGATTCCTCAATCTGAGCCGCTACCCATTACTCCACCATGTCTCTCCTGGAGTGGAATCCATCTTTGGTCAGTTTCTTTGCCTAAAACAATAAATATTTCAAAATAAGATATTTTTATTATATGCGGTACAAATTAATATACAGATACATTTTTCTCCACACACCCATTTTTTTAGATAAATCTTTTTCACTTATCACTAGTTTCACTCCATTTTTTTGCTTGCTATCATAGCAGCCTGAGTCATCACAACTTCAACCACTAGAGCTAATTATCTGAAATCAAAAATAAACTAATTTCCAATAAGACGGGATGCAGTTTCAAACTTCATCGGAAGCTGCTACTATATTTTCAATTTCAAACTGATTGAGTTGAGGTTCTGTTGATCCATAAGGCTGCAATGAAACACTCACACAAAACCAGTCATGAAATAAAAACATCAATAACAGTAGTAGTAGCAGTACTAGTATTACAAAAGAAAAAAATGGATGACAGATCCACTTGAAAAAATATTTGGTGTCATAGCGAAACCTCTTTCATTTCCATGGGGAATATTAAGGGGAAAAAATTGTTGGATGCTACATTGAGTGTGTTGCGGACACCCCCGGAGTGGGGTCGTGATGGCCCGGGCGCCCCCGAGTCGTATATGAACGATGTCACAGGGAGCCCGCCACATTTTTACTTTGTGATCTGACCAGGCGAAACAATATGGACAACAGAATGAAGATGTGTATGAATTAAGCAGGGGTTTATTACATGAAGGAGAATAGGGTGTATATTGGTATTGTTAGCGGTTGGTTGTTGCTGGTGCTCTGGTAGAGTGTGGTTGCTCCGGTCGGTGTCGACGGTTTTGACGATTGTTGATGATTGCGTGGGAGAAGAGCATTCATACCTTTCCTAAGGGTATTAGCACATAAGTGAATGTAATGGATTTGACTGGAGGTTTCTATGTGAAACTATCGGTGTAAAAACGCTTGGAGGTGTATTACGATTAGGTTCATAACAACCGTGAACGAAAGAGGTAATCAGTTCATCTCCAAACGAAATTACAAGCGTGCAGGGATCATGGTGGAAAGGTCAAGGTTGAAAAATGCCGTTCTTTACTGCCTTTAGTGAGCAGCCGAAAGCGGCTGCGATAAGTGTTTCTGTAACTTCATCCATGCTCCCTTTTGTTCCAGTTTAAAATGAGTTTTTTTTTTATGCATTTATTACAAACTAGCAGTGTAACCCATCTTTGACCGAGTCTTTCATTACTGGGAATTTTTGCTGTTCACTTGGTACAGTTTATGTTTAAAGTCAGCCCACCCGAAAATCAATATTGGTTAACAACATTTGGGTGAAACTGAGGCACATCCCCAAATAGGGGTTAACAATTTGAATGGAGTCGGGGGATGGCCCTGAAAAGGGAACTGTATAATAATAATAAATAATATTATTGTGATAATTTAAACTATTTATTTTTATTAATGTTTTTATGAAAGATATATATCCAAGAACAGATAGTAAATAGTAAAATGTTGCTGAGAATTATAATGGACAGGAAGTAGTGGAGAGCCATTGTCACTAATAAATTGGACTCAAAACTGGCACTGAAGAGTTATCTATCAAACAAAAAAAATTTAATCGAAATCGGATGAAAACTGGAAATGCATAAACAACATCCGATCACACACACACACACACACATTTTGAGAATTATAGATATAGATTTATGAAATTATAATATCGGAGGTAAAAAAAAAGTGGGTTTTATGAGGGTGTGCTGAAGAGTTTTTGGACTAACCCATTTTCTAATTTGGGGGGAAATCAATTTTTGGTCAGGCCATGAACTTTTCAGCATCCCACTCAAATACCATCAATTAAAACTGCCAGGCATATAAATTTTACCATAGCCCTGCACAGAAATTCATGATTTATATTTATTCCAATAAGCTAATGTGTTAAGGATGATAAGAGCATACAAAAAACAAGAATACTTATTTAAGTAAAGTAGATTAATTTATTTTAACAGGGTGCCCATTAACTAATACTAATTTTGATTTACACACAAATTTCAGTTGTCTACATCAGTCAATTATGTGCCATGTGTGGTACATGCTTAGGCGATCATGTATCTTTCAATACATGACTGACGGGCAGATTTTTTTTTCCACAGTAAGTTGCCATTTCTTTCTGCGGTAGACCAGTTGCCATCTAAGGCTGTAGAATCCGGTCTGTCCTGCTACTTATCCATAAGAGGATTTATTCCTTTCCCAAGGGTATTAGCACGTAAGTGAATGCAATGGATTTGACTGGAATTCAAATGCATGTATCCTACAAGCTTTGTTTTTCTATTATCCCTCCAAGGCCTTATTCTCATCCATTTACACATGGACTTTTTCTCTGTGCCTTATGTTAGAACACTTCCTAGATATTTAAATTTCTCTATCTGCTTGGTTTTAGTGTCCTCGAACTGTAAATCGCATTTTGGGCTCATTGTTTTGCTGATGACCATGCATTCTGTCTTGTTGTATTTTATGCTTAGTCCCTTCTTCTTGCTCCCCTTTGCTACCCCTTCTGTAGGAGGTTTTGTACTACGCTATCAGTCAGTTATGTGCCATCCATGATACACGCTTAGGTGATCATATATCTTTCAATACACGACTGATGAGGCAGATCTTTTTCCCACAGTAGGTTACCATTTCTTTCTGTGGTAGACTAGTTACCATCCAAGGTTATAGAACCCAGACTGTCCTGCTATTTACCCATAGCCAGGGGTAGAAGAAGATGATTAATACCTTTCCCAAGGGTATTTGCACATAAGTGAATGTAATGGATTCGACTGGAATTCAAGCGCGGCTCTCTGATTCCTCAATCCAAGCCGCTATCCATTACTCTACATACTAAATTTAAACCCACCTCACAAAAAAAAATGGGTACTACTTTAGCTTATTATCAAGAAGGAGGCACAGTGGAGTAATGGATAACGGCTCGGATTGAGGAATCGTAGAGCCGAGTTCGAATTCCAGTCGAATCCGTTACATTCACTTACGTGCCAACACCCTTGGGAAAGGTGTGAATCCTCTTCTTCTCCCTCCAACTATGGGTAAATAGCAGGACAGACTGGGTTCTATAGCCTTGGATGGCAACTAATCTAGGAGAAGGTCAACTCTGAATTCAAAACCATTCAGCGTCTGCACCGGCATCCGGCGGCCTCTTGGTTACTCCTGCCTCTGCGTCTGTGGAAATTCTGTGGCAAGTAAGAGCATATTCCTCCCTCCACTGGGATAGCACGCGAGGTGTGGGGACAGCATGTGAAGTTCAAACTCCCTTGTTACTCCGTTTCAAGAATTCACCGCCGTTGGAATCGGGAATGGCTGTCGCTTGTTTCAGCATTGGCGACGGATCGCCGTGCTTGGTCGGCCTTCGTTCCGGACGCGGTGAATTCCTTGGAAGGAGCCGGCTTAACCGATCCAGGGTGAATGCCGCAACATATATACATACATTATTATCTATAAGAAAAAGTATCTACACTGTAGAAATTTTATTTTGGAATGATAGCTACATAATAAAATTTTGTATCCTTAAAGAGGGGTTATAAACACACAAAGGTGGTACTCAAGTAAAAGGAACAGCAACACAGGCATAGATAGAAGAAAGAGAGGGTTATTGTAAAAGAAAATACACTACAGAAAGACAGGGAATCAACTAGCACTTCCTGAATCCAGTCTCTGGTATGTCCTGTGCACATTACATATATTACTGATATAGTCAGTTCACAATAGGGAGAGTGGAACATTCCATTACAACATAACACATATTATAACATATATATAATATAAAGAAAATGTAATTAAGATATTAAAAATTTTTCTTTTATTTATATTTTAGCAATAAACAGCATGTACATCAGCTAAAACATCTACACCGTACAAAATTTTAATTTGGAATGATATCTACATATTAAAGCAAAATAACATATATATAACATAGAAAATGTAATTAAAATATTAAAAATTTTTTCATTAATAATATTCTAATGATAAACAGCACATACACCGGCTAAAAAATTCTAATTAGAGTTCTGAAGATTCTTTTCTTATCATCCACCTACAGAAGTAGTCTAAGTCTAGGTGCGATTCAGAACATATACATTACAATATAACGTGTAGATCACATACCAAAGTAGGTTTATGATACGTAGATAACAAGCCAAAGTAGTACCAAAAAATGAATGCTTAAAATTACTTTTACTTTATTACAGATTCATAAAATACTAATATTTGGGGAAAAAGGGGGTCTTTTATACTCACAAATAAGATATGATATATTCCAATATTTTCTGAGCTACTTGGCTTATATTATTCGTTATCTAAAATGCCGTGGGTGATATACCCATGGGCAAATGCTCTGAAATCAGAGAGGTCCACAACTCTGTGCTATGTCACAGTCTTGTGTTTGTTCAAACCATGGTATTAAGCCCAAGGAGTCCATTATTTTCTGTTGAAGCTGAAAGTAGAGAGGCCAGTTCCTTTCTTCAAGATGATATGTGAGGTGAACTTTTTAATCAACCAGGCTGATTTTGATTTCAGAAGTTTTCCTTCTCCTAGACTGGTTGCCACCCAGCACTATAGGACCCAGTCTATCCTGGTATTTTACCCATAGCTGGGGGCTGAAGAGATGGATTCATACCTTTTCCAAGAGTATTAACACATAAGTGAATGTAATGAACTCAACTAGAATTCAAACTATTCCTCAATCCGAACTGCTATCTATTACTCCACCATGCCTCCACATATTATTATAAATATATTAATTATATATATATATATATATATATATATATATATATATATATATACTACCCATTACATCATCTGCACATCTAAAACAACCAAGTCAAGTTGAAATTCCAGTCTAGTGTGCTGAATTCTTTTACGTACAAATATCCTTGTGAAAATATTTATCAATCTTTTCGCCTCCCCTTTGCTATGGGTTAAATAATAGGGTAGACTGGGCTCTTTAACCTAGTTTGGTAACTCTGAGAAGGACAACTCTGCATTCAAAACCTGAGGAGGGTTGTTTGAAGAGCTTGTGGCTCACTATGAGCACCAGTTCTCTGTATTCGGTTCTTCCAAAAAGTGGGGTTGGTTCTGCACAAGCTTTCACCACTTGAATCATGTGTGGGCAGTTTGGCTATACAGTTGCAAAAACTTAGTTGATAGGTCCTCATATTTTGAAGAATGATGGGTGAGTCCATTACACACATTCACATTTCCTTTGTCTTTAATCATATTGTATTTTTACAGAAATATTTTTTTTTATTATATCTGAGTTTTTACACACACACACACACACACACACACATATATATATATATATATATTGCATTTAAGCATGAAACAGACTGTCACCACTGGGTGTTGACCTCAATGTCCATGTTGATATTTACATATGCTCTATCCCTAAGATTGAGCCCTTTTACCCATAAATATAGTAAAACTATATTTTTATCATATATCTAATTATATATATATATATATATATATATATAATGTGAATAAAGACAAAGGAAAACTATTCTTTACTTTGATAGAGTCCATCATATTGTCTTTTTACAGATGTGTTTTCTTTATATCTGAATTTTTACACACACGCACACATATGATAGGATAAGGAACAAATAGGAAAGATTTATACATTTAACATGTTTCACTTTTATTTAAGCTTCACCAGAAATGAAATTTAGTGAAGAAAAGAAAATTCTGGTATTTTCATTTTTGTGTTCTTTGCTTTTCATTGGTTAAGCAGATCTCACATATATTTGTCCTGTCAAGCAGTGTTCATGTTCGTAATTCTTGTGTTTGTGTGTATCAGTTCTAGTTGGTTTATGTGGGGTTTGGTTGATAATATGAATGCTTCCTTATCCTATCATTCTGCCAGATTCTAATGCATATTTGATCTATATTTGATATTAATTCATATATATATATATATATATATATATATATATATATATATATATAGTTATTTATTTAAATATTATAACATAAATATGTTATAAAATCACTACAAAAATAGCCATTTTGTTTCAACACTCTCGGTGTCTTATCAAGTGATGATGTTGAATGTAGAATAAATGGTTTTAAAAGTTTCAAATCAATTAACGATCCTTCGCTAGGGGTAAACGCTGTTACATTAGCTAGAATGACCAATCAAAATACGAGTATATGGTAATTCAGAAAACTTGACAACGAAGCAAGGTTATCAATGGGGGGGGGTTAAGGGGGTAGAGACATGATTGAGTTAGATGTAACATTTCTATTCTTTCAACTTTAGATTTTTAGAGGAAAACCAGACATTGAGACACTAAATCTGTTAACGGAAGTTATGGGAGGGGGATAGGTCAAAAAGGCATAAAGAGAGAGAAAGAAGTTGTGATAAGGTGTTATTAGTTTTCTTTGGAATGGACGCTGTTTTTTGCTTTACTTTGAGAGTTCATAAATATTATAATTTTTTATATAAGTTTGAATGTTTAAACGGTCTAAAGAATTTAATTATATGTTAGTTAAAGTTTTTTATATATATATATATATATATATGTATGTATGTATGTATGTATGTATGTATGTATGTATGTATGTATGTATGTTATAATGTATTAATAGCAATAAGGTTGATAATTATTCTGACCTGAATAATAGTGCTTTGGCACAGAACAAAGCAATTTACCATTCATTTTGATCCTTCTTTTAATAGCATACTTTTCCTGCCCAATTTTGTTAACAAGAACAATTTTATCAAAGCTAAATTAGTTTCAAATAACTAACAAAATTACCACTCATTTGAAAAAGAAAATATGAATCATTTGGATATTGAGTATATTTGAGACTTATTGATTTAAAAAACTTGTAGCTTTAGTGTGAGAAGCAGCATTTGTTATTATGAAGTGGTAAGCTTGCTAGTCACACAAGCAAATTGACAGGTTATTTCTCTTGAGATGGTTCCTGAATATGGACCTCTAACGAAAGTGGCATGCTTCAAAAAAGATATCTTTATAACTATTTACTATTGGAAAACTAATCTGTGGAGAAACTTTAAAATTAGAAACAGCTTGATCATGTGTAGAGGAAGTGGGAAGCTCACCAACCTATGTAGGAAAGTCAAAACAAGTGACAGAAAGCAGCACTGGAGAATAAGATAATTGAAGGAATTAGCACAAATAGGATCAGCAGGCCAAGCATAGGTATCAGTTATATTAGGTTCATTTCTGTTTTGGGGAAACAATTGTAATGAAGAATGTATCGTCCTAACTATATGTGACAGTTAAGAATAAATTTGGAGTACACTAAAGAATAAATTTGGAGTACACTAAAGAATAAATTTGGAGTACACTAAAGAATAAATTTGGAGTACACTAACATATATTAGTTTTTTGCATGGCAGTGGCAGCAGACACAGGGGATTAAAGAACAAATTTCTTAACCTCACCAATGGAAGGATTGAAAGTGTATTTACATCATAATGTTATGGGAGTACAATTTGGGAAAAATATTATGGAGCCATCTAGACTCTTTGAATTTAAATGCAGTACTAGACTGGCAACAAGGTCTCACCAATTTGCAGTTGAGTTGGCTAGATGTAACAGTAAGCCGTATGGTAACAGTTTCTTTTCTTACACTTCTCAATTGTGGAATTCCCTTCCAGCTCCATGCTTTCCAGTCAATTTTAATCTGCAAAAATTTAAATGCAATGTCAATCACTATCTGCTCTCCTCCTGATTACTCTTCTTTTGTTTTCACTTCTTAGCAATGTTTCTGTTTCTAATTCTTCCACACACAGTAACTTCTTGTATCTCAGTGGCTTTACTGCTTTGCATGGGGTGAACTTAAAAAAAAAAAAGTTTAATTTTTATTTAGGCTTCATCAGAAAATGAAATATAGAGGAAAAATGTACAACCCTTTGAACTTACTTATAACACCCAGAAACAAAGCAGACCATAACTTTGATTTAATAAATAATGCCCTAATTAGAAAAGAACATAATTTGTTATGTAGATAATACTTAGAAAGAATCATATTTTACCATCAATAAACAGATGTCAAACACAATTTATTCTATAATCAGTTTTCATAAAACACAAACGGTCTAACCTAAATTCTTTCATCATAATCATCCCCTTGACTTTTGTAATTGTAGGGCAGATCCGAGTGCAGAAAACACACTAACTCTTTTCCACAACAGTCTATTAACGGCAGCCATCAGCAATTCCAGTACGGTCATACTTGTCCATTTTTTGACATTATCCAACCAGTTTTTGCATTGGCATCCTCTCCTACGTCCACCTTCAATGGTGCCTTGTAATGTGTTCAAACCACACCATTTTTCTCCATTTGACAGTGGCAAGAAGAGGTTCCTAGTGTCCCACAAAACTTTCCTTTTCCGCATAAACTCATTGTTTTTTTTCCAATAGAAAATGCCGAGGAGTTTTCTCATGCATTTGTTCTCAAACGCTTGGATCCTTCTCTCTGTCATCTGACAATGGTGCCTACATTTCACATCCATATAGGAGAATGGAGATTACCAGTGATTTGTAGTCTCTACTTTCTTTCGCTATCATACAAAACATCTCCTAATCAACATATGGACAACTACGAGACATAAATAAAAATTCCCACTAGATGCTCAAATGCACACACACATTTTCAACCAAATCCTGCATAGACCAACTACAATTGTGATACACAAAAGATTTATATACACAAATACTGCTTACCAGGACAAATACACAAGGTCTGCTTAACCAATGAATGACAAACAACACAAAAATAAATACCAGAATTTTCTTTTGTCCTCCATATTTAATTCTCTGATGAAGCTTAAATAAAGTGTGAAACATGTTAAATTTATAAATCTTTCCTATTTATTTCTTATCCTATCATTCTGTTGGATTCTAATCCTCATTTGATCTCAATTCTTATATATATATATATATATATATATATATATATATATATATATATATATATATATTTAAATAACAAAAATCTTGGTAATCTGTATGGATAATCCTAAGGAGGATGAAATCCTGAGAGCCCAATGTTAAGTCAGAGCAAATAATTTAAAGAAAAACAGACCACTTTAAGGCTCCATTAGTTATAATTTATTTCACCAGAGAATTTTATTTCTCTGTATCTTCAGTCTTCACTTTCAAAGGTGAAAAGAAAAAATGAATTTAAAATTTACACTTTTGAAAGGCAGTATTAAGCTTATATAAGGTGATATAGAGGGTGGTGAGGAATAGTGTGAGAGACATGGTTGAGTTTAGAGAGGGAAGAGAGAGTTTTAAAATTTATTTTTATTTTAATACTTAATATTGAGGAGGCGGGGGTAAGGATCAGACATTAACCTATTTAATCGGTCAACAACGGAAATGATATGGGGAAAAAGGAAAAAAGAGAAGAAAAAGGGGAAAAGGAAAAAAGGGGGAAGTAAAGAGATGTACGTAGGGTTTTTGGAGGAGGGAGAGGGGTGATATAGCTTTAGCCATTTAGATAAACACTGATTTTTATGTTTGATAGTAAATTAAATGTTTAAAAACTCCACAAAGAAATTAGATTTAATGCTTGTTAGCAATTTAAATATTTAACTTCTCCACAAATAAATTATGGATTTCTTCCTATATATATATATATAGGATTAATACAAATATGAACTTTGTTACTTACCTGATTGATATTATATTCAGCACTTCTACTCTAGAGTTTCATAGATGAATCTTTGTGTAATTGTTCAGTCTCCTCAGCAGGAGGTATCAGTAAATGTCTGTCAATTTTCTCATTTTCGTTATTTTTATATAAAGTTACAAAATAATTTATACTCTTTTTTTATTGGTGTTGACCTGATTTTTCTTCTTTTTATTTTTTGTATAAATGTTTTCTTTTCTGGACGTAAAGTGTGGAAAAATTGTGGAAATGTTCTATATATCCAAGTGTTTTCTGCTAGTCTATTAATCATTATCAAGGATATTTTTATTATTATTATATTAAGTTAAAAAATTAATTCATGTACTTTTTTTTTTATTGGTGTTCGGTTGATTTTTCTTCTTTGAGTGCATGCGCATTTGCGTGCACGCCTGTATGAGTGTTTATGTGCATATGTGTATGTTGTGATTATTGTTTTTTTTATTTATTTCTTTTTAATTTTTTATTCATTTCTTGTTTAAATAATTTTTATTAAATCAATGTTTAAAAGTATAGATTCCAGTTGAATCCATTACATTCACTTGGGAAAGGTATGAATCCTCTTCTTCTCCCCCCAGCTGGACAGACTGGGTTCTATAGCCTTGGATGGTAACTTGTCTACCACAGAAAGAAATGGCAACCTACTGCGGGAAAAAAAAAATATGCCTCATCATTCATGTAGCAAAAGATACATGATCACCTAAGCATGTATCACGCATGGCACATAACTGATTGAAAAGTATAGTATGCATTAAAAATGACTAAATGTTTTACATATAGATCAATGCTTCATCCTAGAATTACAGTAACCTTTCAGCACACTCTTCCTCAGATGAGTGTCACTCTCTCTCACTACTGTTTCAGGTTTGTGTGTTATCTGTATAATTTGTGATAAAGTGTTACACACATTTTTCTGCGTGTGAATGAAGAAACAAACAAGTTCATTTCTGGAAAAAAGAAATTTTATTTTTCAATATTTTTTAAAAGTGTATACAAAACGAGGGAAAAAAAACAAGTTGGTGTAATACAATTGCACAACATTTTTCCGCTTTTTTTTTTTATTATTTTTTATTTTTATTTATTTATTTTTTAATTAAGAGAAACAAGTCTGGAGTGGCGATTGTACATTAAATTCTTCATTCTGCAGGATTTCACATTGGAGTTGATATACCTGCCGGCTTTAATAAAATGTCAAACTGTTCAAAGGAAGAACTTACCATCTGTCTGGCAGACCAGCTGGTTGTCCACTAAATTTAGTATTTGAATGTCAAGCAGTTTAGTAAGACTTACCCCACTGGCTGTCCACTAACTTTGGCATGGAGGTGACAATATGTTTCTACAGTGTTAGGCACATGGTACCCATACAAAAGGGAATGACTACCCACAAACTTTATGCTCTGGTTTGAGGGGTAAAAAAAAACAAAAGAAAAGAAAAAAAAAGTAAATTTGAGAAAGTAGGTAAATTAGTAAACTCTTTCATGACTTAAAAATATATAAACATCTGACCTTAAGACTTCATTATTTTATCAAAAAAAGATATTTTGTATCGTACATTTTGATATATATATGTGTGGGTGTATGTACATATACATGTGTGTATGTACATGTATATGTGTGTTTATATTTATGGATGTACGTATGTGTATGTATATTCATGTATGTACATATATATGTGTATGTATGTATATATATGTGTGTGTGTGTGTGTGTGTATAGGATTAATACAAATATAAAATTTGCCACTTAGCTGATTGATGTTATGTGTATACATATATATATATAAGTTATGATAAACATATTTAAGTAGTTCACATCTCTTTAAAAAAATCAAAAAAAATCAGGAATATCTACTTAAACATGTGTACCTACTAAATATAATGTTTATATTCATAAGAAATTATGTTGGCATAAAAAAGTATTAATTGCTTCAATTTATGATCACCCCAAATCCTAAATCACACTTAAAAGCATTTTCCTTCCTTTTTTCACCCCCCCCCCGGTGATAATTACAATGAACAGTATAAGCAGTATAACAGAAGTTAGAATGATATCATATTCTTAATTCTAATACGCCTTTGTTTATTTCATGTATTTCTTCTTGATTATTAAATATCTGGGTGAAATCAATTAATAAACCTTATTATAAAGTGACGGGCTTTTCATTTGCCTCCTATGAAGCAGAGGGTTTGCAGGCTAGTCTTTATGCAAGTCCTACAACATACTAGTCATCACATGGTACAATTGGCAAAGAAGCATCAAATTGGCCACTTTAAGGTGGTTATGGGTTAGACAAAAGAAGACCCATGTGAAATACTACTACCTGAGTTGCCTATATATATATATATATATATATATATATATATATATAGTCATCCACAGACAGACTGTTTCGCTGTATCACAACCCCTCAGTGTGGCTAGATGTCCAATTGTTTCAAGCCAGGATATATAGATATACATACATACATAAGGGAATTCTGAAAAGTTCTCAGTCCAACACAATTCCCAATAAGCAGTATTGCTTGGGAGAAGAGTTTAAGACAACTGAAAAACCACATATCGAAAGTATCAAACTTGCATGGTGGGCATGAGAAATAGTATGAACATTTCAAGATACTGGGCCCCTCTTCTTGGTCAGGCTGGGTCAAGAACTTTTCAGCACCTCCTTATATGTATATGTATATATATATATATATATATATATATATATAATTAATAAAAGTATAAAATTTGTTACATAGCTGATTGATGTTATATTCAGTACTCTGACTCCAGAGTTTTGTAGACAAACCTTTTTTTGTAATTGTTTGGTCTACTCGTCAGGAGGTTTCAGCAATTGACTGCAGATTTTCTCATTTTTATACTAAATTAAAACATAATTTATGCATTATTTATTGGTGTTAAGTTGATAGTTTTTCTCTTTTTGTGTGTGTGTGTATGCGTGTGTGCAGAATGTTGTGGTTATTCTCATATGCTTGTGTGTATACACACATACACAAGCATAGTATCTGTTAAAAATGACAAGATTATTGTTGAAAGGTTGTTTATTCTTATAAATGGATAGATTTGTTTTCTACGGTTTATGAACCTTTTGTGGGTTATTTAAAGCTGAAACGTATTTCAGGTTGTAGGAAATTGTTTACAGTACCTGGTGTTCCCAAACGGACTTCCTTTTAAGTACTGACCGAACTATAGTTAGAAATAAAACCAAACACCCTATGACTCCAGGAGACATCACTAATACTGTGTTTAAGAGTATCACAGGATGATGTATGTAAAAAGCCTTATTTTTTCTGTCTTTAAATAAGCTGAGCTTAAATATGCAGATACTTTTCAGACATGCTCTAAAGAACATCACTAAATTAGCCTATGACTAATCATATCAGAATCTCTTTAAACGGTAAGACAGCAATAGATTTAAAATAACTTAGCTACAAATTTATTAATAGCTGTAAATTAGAATTTGTTAGCTTAGATATCATGTCTCAATACTTAAGTTGTTTATATGCCTAGTGTTGTTTCTAAAAAGGGATTTTGATTTTTGCTACTTTTTTAATTCGATTACAAATATTTTAATTGTAAAATATTTTCAGGTAAATAACCAAAATATAAGGGAAAAAGTATTTGATACATTTTGTAAAAAATTTTTTCAAAGGGAAATAACATTTTATAGATTTTTTTTTTTAAATTGTATTTCCTTAAAGTTTAATTAACGTTTAGAAAATTAATAATTATTTATAAAGATAAATTTTTTCTTATTGGTACCACTAAAACAAAAAAGAGGGCACCTGATAACAACAACAATAATAATAATAATAATAATAATAAATACTGTTTTATGTGCAATAGATTTTTAAAAAAAAACAAAAAAAAACAATCTTTTAAGAAGAAAACAGATAAAAGAAAAGGCATGATAATAATAATAAAAACGTAAAGTTGTGTATCTGACTTGAACAAGTGTATCAAACATGCAGTAAAACAAAAGGGCACAATTTAAATTGACTGGTTTGCTCATAAAAAAAAGAAAAAGGAAGAATTCTTTTTTAACAATTTTTGTAGATTAGCTTTCATTAGACTTTCCTCAGACCACGACATTTGTCACAATCAAAAAATATCGATTTTTTTTTTATCATTTTAGAAGGCAGGTCCTGTTCCTAATATAAAGACAGTGTCAAATTGACGGCTGACTTCATAAAGTGTTATCTGTACTTTATTTTTATTTACAAATGTCAGTAACATATTTATGCATTAAATAACCCACAAAGTTGATATGCCATATAACAAATCAATCAAGCTAACAACAAATGCCAATGCTTACATCATTGATAACTGCATACTTACTATGAAGTGAGAAAAAGGACAACATTAATAGGATGCAGTTATCAATGACAGGCACAATTTCAAGCTTGACATTTTGATTAAGTGATTTTTTACAGTTTATCAACTCTTTCTGGGTTATTTAAAGTCGAAACATGTTTTAGATTGTAAGAATAATTCTTGAGTGAATATTGCATTAACAATTTTGTTTTTTAAATAATGATTTTTCCAGATGCCAGTCCTATTATTTAACCCATAGTTGGGGGGAGGAAATGGATTTATACCTTTCCCATAAGTGAATGTAACAAACTCGACTGGAATTCAAACTCAGCCCTTCGATTTCACATTTCCGAGCCACTATTCATTACACCACCTGCACATCCTTTCGTCATTTGTAAATAAAAACAAAGTACAGATAACTCTTTCTGAAGTCAAGAATCAATTTTGTAATGTATTGATATTATGAACAGAACCCTAATTTGAAAATAATAAAAAGAAAAATTAATATTTTTTTCAATTTTGACGAATGTCAGCTTTTTTCAGACTTTTTTTTTTTAGTGCGCCCCATACCAAGAACTATATTTTGCATAGCAACCCATTATAGCTACATGTAATAAATCAAAAACAAACTCTGCTTACTAGGTTCATTTGTTTAGCATTGACAATTTATATGTATATTTCTTCTGATCTGCACATATTGGAATTGCATGTATCTATTTGTATGAATATAAAATTATTACTTTAAAAAAAAAAACAATTTAAAAGAAATTCTAGCACAAAAGTAAAATAAATAATCTGCAATGGATTTGACGAACAAGATATATGAACTCAATGTGAACAGATTATACATACATATATATATATATATATATATATATATATATATATATATATATTTAAAAAAATATAATACAAGCTTACCTCTTTAAAAAACTAGTGATGATTTAAGTGCTGTGCAACATTTAGAGAGTCGTTTATATTCTGCATTTTTTTTCATTATTTCTTTTTTGTTGCAATCCATTTTATTTATCTTGCGACCCACTGAAGGGTCAGGACCCACAGTTTGAAAAATCGTGGTCTAAGAAATACTAATATACAAAAATTATTGCCCTAAAAAGATTTTCCTAGTTTATGTGGGTTTTTTTAAGGATCAGATCAGTCAGTTTAAGTAGTGACAGCAAAAGATTTAATTATACATTTTGTTAAAAGGAATTATTAAAATCTAGAAAATATCTTTCCGTGATTCTGTCTGCCTTTTTGTTTACAATCATGGATTACAGTCTACATCTATGAACATCAGAAAGAATTTGTTTTTCTTTTTTCCAACAACAAATTAAAAAAAGGACATTCATCAAAATAACTCAAGATTTCATTTTGTAACATAAAAATATAACTTTAATTCAGCTCAAAATTAACATCTTCACCTTCATTATTTTTCTCCAAATAATTCAAATACTTTGTTGCCAAGTCTCAGATATTTATATCATAGATTTTACAAGTTAAATGGCATTCATTGTGAAAGACTTGGTCAAGCAGCTAGATGTCAGCTCTAAGGTTACATTGAGAAAATTAAGAGACATGCATTTTAATTTCTTAAACTTGTTCTCTTGCATCCACCAAAATAAATATTGATAAATGTTTAAGAAGTATTTGCAATGTTATTGTTCCTGACTTAGCATCACATTTTCAGTCATTGTCCTGCCATCATAACCGAGCTTTTCTGTGCCTTTTCTATATTTTCAGGGTAATTGTTCTGATGAGCTTTCAACTTTGGTACCATGACTTTATGAATTTAAAGCACAGTACTAGATTGGCAGCTAGGTCTCAGCATTTTACATTTGAAATGGCTAGATGTAACCATAAGTTCTATGCTAACAATTTCTTCTCTTGCACTTCTCACTTGTTTAACTCTCTTCTGGCTTCTTGCTTTTCAGTTAACTTTGATCTTCAAAAATTTAAATGCAATGTCAACTGTCATTTTCTGTCTACTTGAATATTGAAAAAATAATTTTTAAAATAAAATTGAACATTTATACAAACTCTTTAAGCTATGATTGTTGTTAAATGATTGTTGTTTTTATTTAGTGGAATATCAACCTCTATGGAGTATTTCATGCTGAAATTTAAAGATTTTTATATGCAATTTTTTGGAGAGGTAGGGGTAGATAATAATGGTTTTAGGGATACAAGTCTTACTAATTTACCCATAGCTGGGGAGAAGAGGTGGATTCATACTTTTCCAAAGGGTAAAATCTACTAAAGAGAAGAATCTGGGTTTTGTATAGAATGATGGCTGTTGAGAATAAGAGTGACTGATTGTTAGACTATAGAAGAAAATACATTATTTGTTTTGGAAGCACTAGGTAGACGTTTTTACAGTGCAGTGTATAAAGGAATTTTGAAATAAAATTTTCAAAGGGGAAATAGGATAAAAATTGTGGAGTTGAAGATGTTCATTTGACTGGGTTAATATTTCAAATTATAAGTATGGAAAACCAAAACTAAAATCCAATATATTTATCCTCCTGTCAAAAAAGAAAAAAAAACAGAAAGAATTTAGTAAAAGACAACCAATAAATTTTTTTTTTATTTTTGGTTTAATCTCGGACATGCACAGATTTATTAAGAAAGAAATTAGCTTAGCAAAAAGTAAATGATTTTTGTTATATTTTTAAGATTAAACATAACTATAAAAAATGTTCATAAAAATTTGTTGAAATATTGATAAAAGGGAACAGGTCCTTAAATTACTGTACTTCCCAATTTTGAAGACGCTATTTCGGTCCTGAAATAAGTTTTAAAAATCATCCTGTATCCTTCAAGCCAATTACTTCCATTTGTTTATTTATTTTTTTCAAAAATTTTGTAAGTCAAAATTGGAATGCATCATTAATGCTGGAAAATATGTATGAAATGTTAAAAGGATCACTTACTTCAATAAAAGAAAAAGAAATTAAAATCTTTTTAAAACTAATAAAAATTAAAAAAAAAAAAAAAGGAACATTTTTATAAAAATTTTAAACTGAATGAATACTTTTTAATTTTTCAGTATAATGCTTTTAATTTATATTTTTTTTACCCTAAATTTAACAATAAAAACCAAACATTTCTCCAGCTCTCAAAGAAAACAAAAATATATATTCAAATATTCTCCACAAAAAGTGTTTTAAAAACTTGCACCCCTCAAAAAATTGTAAATAATCTTTTTTTTTTTTCACCAAAGCATACAAATATCAAATCCTACCAAATAAATCTTCCATTGCGCACGATCACACATATAAATATTGAAATTTCACAAAAACACAGAAACAAAAATGTTTTTCACAATGGCAAGTTCCATTTCTCAATTCAACAAACAATTTTTTTTATTGTGATTTTTTTTTGTTTTGTTAGGACAGATAAGAAATTTAAAAAATGTTAATTTGGCAATAAAAAAAAACATTTGCAGTGTCCGCAGAGAATGGTTGATGAGGACACAAATATTTTATATATATATATTTATATACAGACATAGAGAATTTATTGAATATAAAATGGTTTTTAAATATACCTTAAAAAAAAGAATCATGACAATTATCATTCAGCTCAAAACAAATAAGTAGGTATGTATTTTTTTTGTTTTTACTTTTTAAATTTTTATATTATTCACCCATAAGCAAAAAGTGAAAAAAATGTTTTATTTTTATTTTTTTGAATTAATTGTGTATTTTTTTCTTCTCTCTCTCTCTCTCTCTCAAAAGTGGAAACAATAAACAAACAACAAGGGTGGTAGTAAGAGTAGGGGATAAAAAAAAATTTCATGAAAAAATATACTCCTTAAATTAATCATCAAAACAACTAGTAAATACTATTTTTGTGCAGTGTATCCATGTTTTTCTAATAAACAAATGTTTATATATATATATATATATATATATATATATATATATATATATTATATATATAAAACCATCAGAGCTGTGTTTTTTTTTATGAGGCATGACAGGATTAATTAATGTAAGCCCATATATAAGACAAAAGGAAAATTTATCTTAGCCAATGTGTTTCATCACCTGAGGGACTTTAACAAGGAAAATGCAAGAATTTTATTTTGTAACAATTATTTATATACAAGAGTGAAAATGTTATTGGTTTTTTAAATTTAGGCATACTCATAAATATTAAAATTTTGAAAAACCAATAATATTTTTATCCTTGTTACAAAATAAAGTTTATATATATATATATATATATATAGATAGATGATGATGCTGAAAAAGTTCTCAGCCAAACCAACTTCCCACACAAGATCTGACCAAATACCCAAGCATCAGGGTTTTGGGGTGGAACCCCATCTTAGTCAGACCAAGTACTTTCACATGTAAATAATAAATGCAGGCTAATGAAATTTGAGATTTTTTTTAAAAATAAAATATCTGGCAAGAATGTGTCCATATAGCAAATTCACATTTACTTTTGTAAACATTAAAAGATCAACATCTGAGTTAGATATAGAAGGCCCCTTAAATTAGATAGGGATTAAGAATGACATTGTGAAAATGGATATGAATAAGAAAAAAGGTTTTTATGTTCTAAATGTCCACTAATCTACTTCCTCAAAAGAATTAAAAGTCCCTCAACAAACTTATTACTTTTTTTACTAATATTTTTCATTTTAATTTTAGCTACTTTAATTACACTAATATAGTAATATTAGCATGATTATTTTTAGTTATATATTATGTTTCAAACATTCATTTTTTACTTGTATTTTTTCATCTTAATTTTTATTGCTTTATTTACACTAGCAATAGTAGTAATATTATTTTGAAATATATTATTAAATGAAGCATTGTCAAACATTAATTTTTGACTAGTATTTATTTCATCTTAATTTCAGTTCCTTTATTTAGACTAGTAGCATTACTGGTAATATTATCTTGAATTTTATTTGAGGAAGCCTTTGAAACTATTATTAATTTTTGACGATCATCTTAATTTCAGTTGCTTTCCGTTACGCCTGATCAAATTGACATTCTATAGCTATTCCTAAACAACATAAAAAATAAACATTCAGCAAGACTTGGACTCCTTTTATCTTGGGAAGTCTATCTGTGGTAACTGCTATATCAACTGAGTAACAACCCCATCTTCTCTTACAGATGCAACGTCACAAGCCTCTCACTACCCTATTACCATTTCTATGGAAAATGTTCTGACAAGCTATGTTCCCTTGTTCCACTAGTTCAAACCTTTGCAGCTAAAACCTGCCATGCCAGTCACACAGAGGAAAACCATCATCATTTTTTTCATATTGGTAAGAAGGAAGTTTAATTTGGACAGCTTCTTCCAAGGAGCCACTACTTTATGGAATAGATTCCTGAGAGAATGCTTCCCTGACCACTACAATCTTAACCTCATCAAGTTTAAGGTCAGCTGATACATCTTCATAATCTGACATTACATTTTTTTAAGATCAAATTCTTAAATGTTAAAATTTTTATCCTTCTTAACTTTACTAATAAAAAGAAAAAGGCATTTAAAAAAAAAGAAAATAAAACTTATTCAAAATTTATTTACCCAAACAGAAAAAAATCAGATATCCAACAAAAAAACAAAAACAAAAAAAACTGATCTAGTTAAATCAATAAGTCTGTAAATTAATAATGAAAAAGAAAATTAATTTACAAAATAAAGATTTTCTTTTTTAAGATAATCTTCCTTGTCAATGCACTTAATTCAGTGGTTAATATTAATCACATACACCAAAAATTATAGAGTGGAAATTTCAGATCTAAATTCAGCTATGTTTCAGGCTGCAGACTAATCAATATACCATATGTGTGTGTGTGTGTGTGTGTGTCAATGTGAGTTTGGTTGATTTTATGGCATTTCAACACTTTTGGAATGATTTAATTTCAAATTTTTTGTAAGGTGAGAATCAGGTATAATATTTAGTAGTAATGGTCAAACAGACTAGACTTGCTAATCATTGCCTCATGCCAAGGTAACCATTTTACATATTATATATATATATATATATATATATATATATATATATATAAACATTCTCTGATTAATTTATGATTATTGTTGCTTTAACTATCTATTGGCAATTTCTTGAGAAATTGTGAGTGCCATGACACATATTGAATTCTACAATGTTTACATATTTCAATAGGTGTTATTAAATTTGTATCATATATATGTGCGTGTGTGTGTGTGCATGTGTATTTATATGTACATACACAAGGGAGATATAAAATATTCTTGGCACAAGTAAGAAGGTATTCTAAACTAAATTCTGATGTTTGGTCATTTGGTAAAATTTTGTGATGTCTGTGTGTATGTGCGTAATCACCCAAAAAACTGGAACATGGCAAATTTAAAATATTTTGACCTATAAAAGTTATTACTATATAGTGTTTCATATTATTTGGACTGATTTCCTGGTTACTGTTTCAACAGAGAAGAGATAAACATTATAGAAAAATCACACTTACGATAAGTAATGAAAATGATAAGTCAACAAATATATAAAAGATACATAATAATGACAGTGATAATCCAAGATGTGCACATACAACAAAGGAACAATCCATCTTTGAAAGTGTGTGCGAGTAATGAAAAAAAAAAAAAAAAAAAAGCATGAGATGGACAACGTTTTTTTTTTGTTCACTTTTAACTGTGGATAATAAATAATTGAGCAGCATTTCCTAACCAGACAAAAATATTTATAAAAAAAAAAAAAAAATTTGTCACAAAATAAAATAATTCTGTGTATGATCTGAAAAGATGAAGACCTGTTTCTTGGAATAGACACAAGCCAAAATGTACAACCAGAGATGTGTAAATCCACTTGGCAACAGCTGGAAGTTACAGCTATCATACGTCATATGTTTCTCTATTGTTGTACTTCATTTAATATTACTTACATTCCCCAAATCACTGATATTCAATAAAACCAATGACTATTTGTAAACTAGTTTTACCCATGCCATAAAATCATTTTAAGTCCTTACTATTGTTAAATCTTTATTTGTGAGGCTATAAATAGATCAATATAAGAGAGTTATGTCTACTACAGAAAAAGTTACAGACATTACAAAAAACAAAAACAAAAAATGATTAATATATAGTAAGATAATCATCCTATAAGCAGCATTGTTTCATGCCAGCTATCTCATTAAAATAGCCATATTATAAATAATAATGAAATAGAAATTCTTGTGCTATTAGTACAGTATAACAAATATTATAACAGTACATTTAAATATTGTGTTTACCTTTTCTTATTAGTTCAATGTTCAAAGACAATACATAAGTTTGCATTCATATAGGTAAGCCCTCTGTGAATAACACAAGTTCACACCTGTTTTTTATTTTATTGCCTCATGAAATAAGAAAACTTGATAATCAGGGCTAGATTATCTTTTAGGCTAGTATAGGCCACAGCCTTGAGCCCCTCATGCCTTTATAAAGCAATGATTTTAATTTTCTAGATGTTATAACTTCTAAATAGTTTCATAAATTGAAATCATATCAATATGACACACTCGTATTTATTTGACTTTGGATGCAAAGCAAGGAAAACAGAGTTTTAGTTTACGTCATTGTGTTTCAAATAAATAACATGTTCAGAATATTTAAATCTTGGAAATTTTTATAAAGCAATGATTTTAATTTTCTAGATGTTATAACTTGTAAATAGTTTCATAACCCTAAAAATTATATACCATATGACAAACTCATATTTATTTTGGTTGTTTTATTGTTATAATGCTGGTTATAAAAATCTGTTTTTTTTTATAAATGTCTGTATGTTATTTGTATATTGCTTTTCTTACATATTAAAATTTGCTAAGCATGAGATAGGCCAGCAAATGGGTAACTAAATTTGTGTGTGTGTGTGTGCGCGCATGTATGCATGTATATATACATATATATAAAATCTTAAATAAAGTAGAGCCATATGTATGTTCAGTTCAAAAGATGATATCATTTATTTTTTATCTAAATAATGTATGTATATTTTGTAGGCACTAGTAAAGGCTTTTATCATTATTATTAATATTAATAATAAAAGATAGAGTGTGACCGTACATTATTATATACTAAGTTGAACTAGTACCACATTTTGATCGTTAACATTCAAGTAAATTAGTGTATCATAAAGATAACTGCACATCTAAAAAATTAGATTAGTGCATTTGAGTCTTATTGCTAAGTATTAAATTGAAAGCTAGACTCATAATACGCTTTAGCAATGTTTAACCTTTGTGCTCGTAAAAAAAGGGGGGGTGTCAAAAGGACGGTTATTCCCTTGACAATGCTATTATGATATACACTTTTAACTCACTTGGCAATGCTTATTTACAAGATTATAAAAATATGTGAGCCAAGTACACTGCAATATTTATCATTTACCTTTTAAAACAATAAATAGGGAGTCAAAATTGTATACAGTGATAGCAGTCTCAAGGGAATAACTGACCTTTTGACACACCATGGTTTTGCAGGCATGATGGTTAAACATCGCCCACTCTTTTTTATTTAAAAAAAACAAACAAAAAAGAAATGGCTGAACACTTTTGATTAGATTCTTTTTATGCTTGTAAAATATTTTTTCATGAATAATAATCTACAAAGATAGAAATTTGTTATTTTATTATTGAATTAAATTTACCGTTCTAAAAAGAAAAATATTTTAAACCAGACTGTTACCCATCATATGACAGAATGTTTTAATAATGGGAATATACTATTGCCATTGTGCATATCAGGTTTTGCTCATCCATACTTCAGCTATCTCATTAGTGCTTGTAAATTTAAGTGGGGGATTTCATCATATATGTGTTAAAAAAAAAAAAAAGAAGAGCTATCTAAATAAATTTTTTTATTTTTTTTTCCAAAATCCAGCTAAGAAATCATTAAATTAAATAATTCACTCTGAATCTTATATTTCTATAGTCAATTTCAGTTTTAGAAGATTTTTAATTACAGTCTAAATTTTTTGTCGGCAGAAATCAATCATGACATAATCAAAGTTAATAGTGGATGACAAGAAGACATTAAAACAGCCTAAAACCTGCTTTAATTGTGCAAAAGTATGTTTTTATGACTAATCTTTTACTTGCAATGAAAATTAAATATATTTAAATTATTGCAATACATTTTAGCATTTTTTTATTTATGTGATCATGGCTACAATTTTTGATGATTTTGGTATCTGCCTAGTTGAGACCATTTTATACAGAGTTCTTTTAAGTTATGAATGCAAAATATGAAAGGAGTGTCTGGTTTACACTTTTCGATATAAACAAAAACATAGCATAACATGTTTTGTGCGTTACAAAGCAACAGGACACTGGCTTTTATATACAGAGTTTAGAAATAATTTTGATTTTACTTTTTTTGTTTTCTTCCATTATAATGTTTTTTTTTTTATTATTTATTTTTTTTAAGGAAATATATATTTTTATGTTAGGCAGAACCCAAATATTTGAAAATAATATTGTTAAAAGGTAATATATTAAACACGTGCAATATGAGACATCTCTTCACAAACAGTATAACAAATACAACATATAAAACAAAACTTTTATTTTTATCTGACACTCAAAGTATTAGTTAAGATAAAAGAAAGAAGCTGCATGCTATATGATAAAAAGAGACCAAAATGATGTTTAAAAAAGAGCAAAATCCTTTAAAAACATATGGTAATCATTGTCATCATCAAAATTATCACTAGATTTATTTATTCATTGAATTACGAATATCATAGAATTTGTAACGATTGATTGTTTTTATTTTTCTATAGCTTATCAACCATTTTCAGGTTATCTAAAGCCAGAAAATATTTTCATATTGTAAGAATTTTTTTTTTTTGGGAGATAATAATGATTTTAGAGATACAAGTCTTAGCTGGGGGTGGGGAGAAAAAGTGGATTCATACCTTTCCTAATGGTATTTGTGCGTAAGTGAATACAACGAACACAACTGGAATTGGAACATAGCTCTCCGATTAATGATTCCAAGCTATTATCCATTACACCACCTGCACATCCAAGCTTACAGTACCTAGTATTCCCAAGCAGTTACTCATCTAGGTACTGGCCAGATTCAACATTGCTTAACTTTGGTGATTGTATGGGAACCGGTGTTTCAATGTGATATGGTCACAAGCCTAATGTGTAACAAATTAATGAATTTTTAATGTCAATAGATAATAAAGAAAAAAGGGGAATACTGAACCCTTTGAAAGTGGTCCTGTAAAAAAAAAAAACATCCTGGAAGGCACTGTACCAGGTGAAACATTGAATTCTTTGAAGACCTCCTAATGACAAGATATAGATATGAAAGTAGAATGATAAGTCAGTCTTGCAAAGGCCATTCAGCAAGATTCAATGCCAAAAATTAAAAAAAAAAAAAAAAAAAAACAAGGAACTGGTCTTTTGGAATGCCTTCTGAAAAATGTCAATCACAAAAATGGGAGAGTTACATTTTATTTTTTAAATTTTTATTTATTATCATTTTATCTATATTGTCAAAAAAAATAAAAAAAAATAATAGCCATATTTAAGTAAGTTTTAAATTTTATTGGCTATATTTTCTGCTTGAATAATCTAGGATTTTATCTAGACAATTGAGAACTTTATCAAAAGTAGAATCATCCAAAGATAGCTAAACAGAAAAGAAAAAAAATTAATTAGCAGCCTCATCTCAGCTACTTATGTATGTAATTGTTAAGCTATGTTTGCTTTATTGGTGTTGAGCAATGTTTCTTGTTAGCATAACAACAGAATAACTCATACCTAAGGAGAGCTGTGGGTGGAATTAATAAATATATAAAATCACATATTATAGGATAGATTATTATTTTAATGTAAAAAGGTCTATCCTTTTAAAGCGATGCATTTGAGGTGTTAGTGGGGAGAGAGAGAGAGATGAGGAGGTAAAGCAGAAGAAAAAAGATAAAGGAATGCCAAGAGTTGAGAAAGACAGGATAGGAGTAGGAAGGGGAGAAAGGGAGGAGGAGGAGGTAAAATGCTAACGAGAGAAAGAAAGAAAGAAACGATAGGAGTGGAAAGAGGAGAAATAAAGAATTAGAGAAGAGGAAGAGAGAGGAGGCGGTAAAGTATCAAGATAGAAAGAAAAGAAATTATGGGAATGGGGAGAGGAGAGAGAAGAGAAGGTAAAGTGCTGAAGAGAGGAAGGGAAAAAGATTAACAAATAATAGAAGTTGGAAGAGGAGAAGTAAATAATGAGAGAAGTAGGGGAGAGAGAGAGAAAGCAGAAGGTATAGTGCTCAAGAGAGGAAGAAAAAAAGAAATGCTGGGAGTAGGAAGAGGAGAAATAAGGAGTAACAAAGTGGGAAAGAGAGGAGGATGTTGAGTGCTCAAGCTAAAAGAAAGATAAAGAAATGCTATGAGTCAGAAGAGAAGAAATAGGGAGAAAGAGAAAATAGCAGAGTCAAAGAAAGGATTTGAGAAAGGGACAGAGTTCAGGAAACATTAAAGGAAAAGAAAAAAAGACAGAATCAGCGATCTCTTCGGGTTGACTTAGTCAGAATCCTTGTTTACAAAGGATCATTCGATAAATGTCAAAATAGGTTCGTTTGGACTAAGTTTTCTTTTAAAATGTCATGACCACATAGGATTTCATTATGAAGGCTAAATGAGATAAAAAAAAAAAACATTAGATAAGACAACAACCTGGTGAAAATGAAATGAAAATCAATTTCAAATATTCTACAAACTTTCAAAAACAATCAACACCTCGTTAATACCTCCAAAACAGTGATGATCTTTGTCTTTTAAATCCAATGGTATCATGCATAAAAAATGCCAAACTAAAGATTGCCTATCATGAAACCATTATCTGACTATATTTTCATGAAATTCAGTTGTCTCAGATTTTAACAAATTAATTTTCTTTGAATTATGTACCTTATTTACAAAAAAAAAAAAAAAAATATATATTCAAATACATGAATATGGTTTTTTATTAGCATTAATCTTTTTAATTATTTCCTAAATGAATGCTTTTGTTTCTGGGCAATGCTGGGTAACCTGCAACTATTTAATAGTAATAATATTAATGATGTATTTCTTCCATCTTGTAAAAAAAAAAAATAAATAAATAAATAAAAATTGGATTAAATTGTTTTTTTTTCTTTTTGGCAAATTCAATGTTACCAGTTTTACATATATATTTTTTAATGTGCCATAAAAAATGAGAGAGAGAGAGAAAAAAGTAGTTTAAAATTCATTTTTACAATCTCCAAAACAAGAGAGAGAAATTTTAGAGAAAATAAAAAAAGAAAGCAAACATTAATTGCACTCATCCCATTATGTTGAATAATTTTAAAATTCTTGTGTAAATATTTTTTTTAAGTTCAAGATTTTAATGTTTGTTTCAAAGTCATTGATTTAATTTCAAATCAGAAGTCATGGAATAAAAATTTTTTTTTTTTAATTTTCCAAGAATGTACTAGAAATGGGTTTCTTATACACGCATTGTTTTAAATAAATAAAAAAAAAAAAAAAAAAAAAAATCACCAGTGCACCATGGGAATGGTTAAAATTTTTTATCAAGTATGGTGGTATATAATGTAAATATGGAGAAAGTTGTAAGACAGACTCTTGGGGTAGAATTATATTAGTCAAATTGAAAGTTTGTATTTTTAAATTAATTTATGAGAAATAATTTACATTTAAGACAATCAACTAAAGACAAAGAAGGATTTTGCATGGAATTTTTAAAATCAAAAGAGAAACATTCTCCTTTTTACTTTTTTTCTTTCTTTACAACAGCAATTGTTTATTGGCATTTAGAATGTGAATTTATCACTGGATTTCCTCAGTAATAATTGCATAATTGCATTTTTCTTTTGTTAACCACTTTGCCTGAGATCCAAGATGATTAATATAATTAAAAAAAAGTGTAGGCAGCTTTTACTAATTTTATTGGTTCTAGAAAAGCCTTACTGCTAGAAAAATAAGTATTAGTTCCTGGTTTAGAAATTTTATAGAAATTGATTCTTTCTAAATATTCGCTTCCACCATTAGGTTTTTAAGCTAAACATAATTTTTAAAAATTAAGCTTAAACAAATATCATAGTAATATGAGGTCACTACCATAAGTTTGAACACACTACTCAATAAACAGTACTACATCTGACCAATAATGGTTCTTACATTTAGTGTAGGAAATTTGTCCAATTTTTAATTTTTGTTCCTGCAAATTAATGGAATGTCATAAGGATGGTTTTTCCCTTGACACTGCTATTATTTTAACTAACTTTCTCCTAGGTAATGATTACTGTTTTAAAAAGTGCTGATTAGAATTGTAATAAAACCTAAACATGATGAAAGTGAATTTATACATTTTTGATTTTTTACATACACACACATATATATATATATATATATATATATATATATATTTTGTTTTTTTCCTCTTCCTTTAAGTTTCCCCCTTATATTACATCTTGGTAATCTATTGCTTTTAACATTAGTCGTTGATAATAATTTTTCTTATCAACTTCTTTATTTTATATTGCCGACAATTATTTTTCTGAAGAAGTGTCAGCTGAAAGGCGCCTTAAATCCCCCCTTTTTTTCTTTATTTTTGTATCTATTTTAACAATAAAATAGGAAATATTATCCTTATATTTAAATATATATATATATATATATATATATATATATTACTGTTATACATCCAGCTACAGGATTGTGCACAAAATGTAGACAGACCCCTACTCAGAGACAGAGGTACAAGCTTAAGTCTGTCAGTGTACCTCTTACTTCTTTTGAAGCCCTAGACCATAGAAAATGGGTGACAGTCTGCCATGAAGGTATAAAGAACTTCTAAAAATCTTATTTGGTTCATGTTCGTGATCTAAGATCTAACATCAAGATTCAATCAAACCTTCCAACATGTTCCACTCAAACTTCTGTCATCTGCACTAAATGCGGCTTGATGTGTAAATCAGCAGCTGGACTGAAGTGCTATTTAAGGCATATAACATAAAAAAAATGAACTGAAAAGACTGTTGAGCCCTCATATGTTGAATCAACAGAAGAGTCCATCATACATCATTAAAGTGAATGAAAGTTTGAGTGTATTTGTGTAATTATTCTATATATATATATATATATATATATATATATATATATATATATACACACACACACTCACAGGTTCATTAGTAAGTTTATAGCCTAATGATGAAAACAAAGTACTTATTTTATACACCAAATATTTAATTTTCAACAATCTATACTTGTTAATGCACTTAATTCAGTCGTGAATAGTAATCACATAGATTGAATATTATATATACATAGCTGTTTTTTTTTTGTTAAGGATGGGACAGGATTAATTTCACACAAAGCAATGTGGGTCCTGCCTTATTTGTCATAATGATTTGAGGCAAAGTTTTACATGGCTAGATGCTATTCCTGATGCCCAAGTGACAGTAGTCCAAGTACATTGAGCGTTTTTATTGAGACACAATCTCTCGGAAGGTTGCCCTTCAAGGCTTGAGACCCCAACCTAGCCCTATATATAGCCATATACATATGTTGGCTCCAATAAGAACAGTTATACAGTTAAAAATTTTAATCAAGATTGAGATTATAATTTTACATCAGGATGATAAGCCTATTAATCTAGGCTCATTTATTCATATATATATATATATATATATATATATCAGTTTTAAGTTTTATTATATCTATTTTTCTCCTTTTAAAGTTAACATTATACCTTTTTCTTCTCAGTACTGAAAAAAAATTTCATCATTTATTGCCAATTACTAAAAAAATATTATTATAGTATTACAAAAAAAATTATTACTAATTACAAAAAAAAATTTTATTATATTGTTACTAATTCCTAAAAGAAAATTACTATATTATTACTAAGTACTAAAAAAAATTATTATACTATTACTAAAATAAAATCAATTATATTACTAAAGAAAAATATTATTATATTATTACTAATTACTAATGCAGTGTGTTATTAGTATTTTATATTAACTGAAGCTGCCATCATTTGCAAATGTGAAAGTGTCATGATATTCTCCATACCCTTCAAAAATACTTTTTTTTTTCATATTATATATTCAGAATAAAAACAAAATAAAGTGAGTCATCCCCCCCACCCTGACAAAAAAAATAAATAAATAATCACCATAGCAAAAATATGAAACACTATCCTGAACTAAAAAAGAAAGACTAACAATAATTTCCACCCCAAAGTCTGTAAGTTTTTCTGGGGACTGTCAGAAAAAAAAATGCTGTAAACAAATTCCCCTGTTCATAATTAATGCAATGACAATGATAAAAAGAAGAGCCAGCCATGTTCAATTCATAAAAACAAATCTCTGTTTTAAGTGGATCATTTTCAAATAGCCATCATCAATTCTCAAACAGAACTATTTTACAACTAATTGCTTCCATTTATATATATATATATATATATATGTAAAGAAAGAATAAAGTATCCATTGGAATTTCTAGACCAGCTGAACTGGTTCAGCCAACCCAACCTATGGAGAGTGTGTTACTCTGATGTTGAGATACAAATCGGTTGAGATTTTACAAATTATGAAGTGTTTGTAATTTTTGAACAACATTCAGGCATCAGCAGTCACTTCCTCACAATTTTAGTCGTGTTAAATTAAAGAGGCAAAAATCTGCAATACAATCTTGTGGTTCTCCCTTATTCCAACAGTCCACCATAATGTGAAATTGAAGAGCTTCTTAAAAGACAAAAAACAAAGATACTAAGGATCACTGTGAAATGAATAAGGCTACAAATGGCTACTGCACAGAGATTAGAGTATAGGACTGGAAACTGGAGCTACAATCTCAAGAGATTCGGGTTTCCGAGCTAAATTGGCTTGAAAAGAAATTACACACACACACACACACATATATATATATATATATATATATATAAAATGGCATCTACTCATGGGTATGCATTAACATTTGGAGTAGTAAGTAATACACATTATATATATATATATATATATATATATATATATCATAAAATAAAGAGAAAATAGGAAACATGTCAATCTAATATGGTTCACTATTATTAAAGCTTCATCAGAAATTGAGAGAAAACACAAAAAGGCAGCCATTTTCTCTCAATCTCTCACAAAACTTTAATAAAAGTGGAATATGTTAGATTGATATATGTTTCATATTTGTTCTTTATTTTATCATCCTGTTGGATTTCAATGTGTGTGTGTGTGTGTAGTGATGATATGAATTAAATCTAACAAAATGATGAAATAAGGAACAAGTAGAAAAAAAACCCCTATAAATTTGATATATTTATTTAAAAATAAATACCAAAGCATATAAAATTTATAATAGTTTTCCTACTTGTTCCTTAATCATTATATATATATATATATATATATATATATATAAAAGTGAACATAGAAGTTAACACTTAGAGACGACAGTCTGTTTCATGCTAGATGCAATCGTCAGGCCATATATATATATATATATATATATATATATATATATATATATATATATATATATAGAGAGAGAGAGAGAGTAATTATGAGTTCTTAGAAGATTTACAACTACTCAATAGCAAACTGCTGCTTGAAAGTTTGAAGAGGAGATGGGTGTTGGCAGTCAGTTTATATATTTGGAGATTCCACATCAAAAACTATTAAGCAACTTTCTTTTTATTAACAAGTACTTTCAGTAACTTGCAGATCTCACCACTCAGTTTAGTTTGTTAAATGCATTATTGGAAGCAGGTGGAAGTGGGGGGGGGTGTTGCTGGCTCTTTCTTTTTATTTCTTAAATAAATAAATATTTACTAGATGCCTTTGCAAGTTACAAGGCACTGTAAATTTTTTTTTTTTTTAATACAATGGAAATTTTAAGAAAATGTTACAAATGAATACATCTGCCTTTGATATTTCTTATATACAAGAAATACATAAATACATTGAGGAAAAACACAAATGAAAGAAAACAGAATAAAATAAACAATGTATATAACTGAAAAAAAATGATTTTGTGCTCATATATATATATATATATATATATACATGAACATACACCATATTTCCCTGAATAAGTGCCCAGTGCACTTATTTAGAAATTAGATTTTTAAGGGTGGTAATTATTCTAACAAAACAAATTCACCCATATGTGTAGCAATGAGGACAACTAATTATTTATCCTTTACAAATGAAATAATTTTTAAAATTTGTAATAATACAAATAATTTACCCTTTACAAAGTAAATATAAAATCAAAACCTGTCTGAAATTTTGGGATGAGGAGTTATCATTATTTAGATGCAGATTACAGTCCTCAGCCTCTTGTTGTTATCACAATGACTCAGCCATTGTGCCTTCAGGCCTTCATCAGGTGCTTGCCAATCTGGGTAAGTTTCAAGGAATTTCAAACTGAATCCTTTACCAAATCTACAGGAGTACATTGTTGTCATTCCACAGCCCATGTCTAAGGATATCTCGTCTAGTTCTCATTTAGTGGTGCTCAGTTATTGTTTGTGGATTCAGTAGAAATGAACTGAGCAATAACTGAGTAGTACCAAATAAAACGAGATGAGATATCCTTAGACACAGGCTGCAGAATGAGAACAATCTACCCTGTAGATTAAGTAAAGAATTCAGTTTGAAATTCCTTGAAACTTATCCGGATTAGCAAGCACAAGATGATGGCCTGAAGGCACAATGGCCGAAACGTTGTGATGACAATAGTCAGCGGGTAAATAATGCAAATAAAATCAACACAATTTGTTTCTATTTTTTTTTTTAAATAGTCATACCAAAATGTGTACATTTTTTTACTCCCTTCTGTACCTGTATGTTGATATAAGCAAATTTTTATGTGTTTGGAAGGGAGTAGCTATTCAGAATTAAAAACAAAAGATGTTTTTTATAATTGGTGGTGGGGCACTTATATGAGGTTGATATTAAAAATTAGTTCTTTATGGTAGGGACACTTATTTTAGGAAATATGGCTGATATAAGAAGACAAAAAATAAAAGACCTTTTAGCAGATACCACTGAAAAGCATTACAATAACATAAAAACCCACAGCTATTAACACAAGACTTAGATTTTAAGCCCAGTAAAGAAAATAAAAAAAAAAGGAGGGAGCAGTTATATATAATATTAATAATATATATATATATATATATATATATATATATATATATATATATATATATATATACACACAAACATATATATATATATTAATAATGGCGCTTGGGAGCTCAGTTGATAAGGTACCAGGCTTGGAATTCACCCAGAGAAACAAGTCTCTGAATATTTCACCCTAGTGAGAATGATAAAATAACACCAGTAATATACTGGGAAAGTTAGTCATATTGGTTTGAGATAGAAGTGATAGACGCTTCTATTTCCAAGTGGATATCAACATTGGTAGAGGATTTTTCATTTCCTCTCTGCTGATTTTGTTATTAATTTGTTACACACACACACACAAACACACACATATATATATATATAGATTTTTTTTTTTTAAATCTTTTCTCATTAGATGACTGAGAAATTTAACTCTGAAAATTAACTTAAAAATAATTAAATATTACATTAAGGTGACAAGACTAATATAAATGAATTGTGGTATTTCGGGGTGTTGTTTTTAACCCATCCACAGATAATGGAGAACGTTGAAAATTCTCTCATCACTATTTTAGTTTGTTTAAATATGATGAAAGTAAATACATTGAAATATTACAATTCATGTTTTATTTCTGTCTTTTTAATTTATGATTAATAAAAAAAAGATGACGACCAATTATTATTTCGCATATGTTTTATGAGTCATTTATATTATTACATGGGGTACCGAAAAGTTATTGTAGAGACCCACTTCCCAAAATCAGCATTCTGATGTTTGGTTATTGATATACTGATTTTGGATGAGATGAAGAACTTTTCAACATCTAACCATATACATTAGTAATTTTAAGAAGAGAAAAGCAAAAGGGGGAGAATTTTTAATAAGTTAAAATGAAGAGTAAACAAAAATCATGATTTCTGATGAGGTATTACACAAATAAAGATTTAAATTAATGAGAAAAATGTTTTAGGGGTTTTGTTAAAAAAAAATACATTTGGAGAGTTGTTAAAACCATTACTGTCATCTTTGTTGATCTTATCAAAATTTTAAAAATGTGGAAAACCTATTTGTCTAAGTTGGGTTTTCTCATTTTCAAGACTACAATGAAGTAATGGGAATAAAAGACTTTGAAACTCAGTTGGAAGTATTTGTACTCTTTGGTTAATTTGCAAGGACACTCTTTTCCTGTCTGTTGAACAGGAGTAGAGGTTTATCCCTTGTTTCCTGTTTAGGATTGAGTTTCTAGTTCCTTCTAAAGTTTATACTTTTAACATCTTCACTTAAATTCTGAAATTTTATTTGCTATTTATTTTTATTTTGTCCTTTCAATAGGCATAAATATGGTCACCTATGGATTGTTCACTGATCTTTAGAACAGGAGTAGAGGTTTATTCATTGTTTCCTGTTCAGGATTGAGTTTCCAATTCCTTCTAAAGTCTTCTCGTTCTCTTTCACTCCTTTTGTGTTTTAGTGGCATTATTGCCTTGCTTGAGGCAAATTGATAAAAAAGAAACAAAAGACTCACTAACCAAGCAGTAATATGTCATCAATTTGTTGATTTACTTCTAAATAATCTCATATATAACAATCATGTCCAGTGGGGTGGTCTTCCACACAAAGTAATAATTGCAAAGTTGAAAATAGGGATTAAATCTGACAGAATGATGTCAAGAAGGATCAAGTACAAAAGAATCTGTCTCTATTTCTGAGATGAGGTATTGTAATTATTTACACTATTTACATTGTTCGAACTGTTATCTTCATCATGACATTTTTCCCGTTGTACACTCCAGCCTTTTTCGGGTGATTGGAATTTCAAACTGAACCCTTTATTTCAACCATTAGGGTAGATTGTTCTAGTTCCATGTGCCATGCCTCTTTCGGATGTCTCAGTTATTTCCCTTTAACCCAACTCTCCAAGTTTTTGTTCACCACTGCAGTAGCCAGATGTTGAACTCACAACTCTTTGGGTCAAATCACTGGATCCAACACTTTTATCCACTGGGCCATGTGTCTTTGGAATGTCATGAATATGGCAATAAAGATGAGGACAAAAGTTCAAACAATGTAAATAGTGTAAATAATACAAGTACAAAAAGCTTAATAAATTTAATGTTTTGCTATTTAATCATCAGAATTTGGGGGGCGGGGAGTAGAATAATAAGAATATTGTCTAAGAATCCAGCCCAACTCAATCCTTGAGCAGTAAATTTTCAGACTTTGATGAACTTATTTATGAAACAATTTGAAATCATGAAGGATGAAAGCCTCAATAAAGGAAAAATACTTTAACAAAAAATCATGGTCCATTCCATTAATTTTGCAATGTTTACATCTCATTTTCATTTTGTTTTTGAGCTATCTATATTACTTGCAAAATTATCATATAAAGAATTGTGGTTTCTATAATAGTCTGTTTGCTCCAGTCTCTTAACCATGGTTTCAGATGTCATACTACCTCTGTCCAATAATAGTTGCTATATTTGGAATACAAAATGTGTATAGAAATGTAACAAATATTATGGGACAAAGTTAGTGACTATTTAAACATCTCAATCCCCAATCTGTTGATCTCTTACTGGAAAGGGAAATTTCTCAGTTATCTTTTTTTTTTTTAACCAGAATTCAATCAAAAAAGTTTACTAACCCCACCCCAACAGAAAGATGCAGGAATTAGTCAGAACATATCTCCAAGTCGTTAAAATGATGCATGAATCAATAAAGAAATCACAATAAGAACAAACAACATATTGAAGAATTACAAATATATAAATAAATAAATAAATAAAGATAGATAGATAGATAGATAGAAAGTAAAAAGAGTGATGGCCTTAGATTACAAGTTCAAATCAGGCCAATAGGGTACCCGAATTTTACGCACCAGCCCATCAAATATTTTATCCATCCAGCTATCCAAACCATCCAAGAGTTCTTCCACAAGAATATGGTGTGGCTGGGTGTCGTCCGAATCAGAATCTGAATCAAACATACCAACTGTTCGTCCTGTGTTGACTTGACGCATCCACTTTCTGGCGCTCTTTGCATGATATATATAATAATACTGCCGATGTCCATTAATGGCCAGAACTGTACCAATACAATTCCGGATGTTAATATTAGACAACTGTACTCTGAATTCTATACTTTCTTCAAGTAGGTGTCGATACCAACCAAGATAGTCATCTAATTGAAGATAGGCAAAAGTCAATGAATTTGAGTTTGAATATGATTCCATAATTCCCAAAAACCGAGACATAAGAATTTTTTGAGAGTTCTTGTCAAGAAGAACTGTAATTGTAAATCCAGGGTCGGCTTCTTTCACAAGGTCACTGTATGTGGCTGGAGTAAGTTCGTAGAGTTGTAAGGTATTGTCAGGTCCCCGGGAAGGTGGCCTAGTTGAAGGTAGGGAGATAGTTTTAATTTCCTTGGCTCGTGTCTGTCTCATAACTTTTTCCATTTCTACATTAAGCATTTGTCGCATCAGGAACCCCACAATGACAACGGACACCAATGTGAAGATCATACTAAGCCACATTTTACTGTCATAGTTAGTCACAAAAATAAAGATGCGGTCAAACCAGTCAAAGAAGCGGTGCACTATACGTACCAGTAAATTCAGTGCATGTTCATTGTGCAAATCAGGTAACATGGCTGTGTATAACAACCTGTCAGCGTTTGTGAAGAGTTCACCGAGACGTTTTTCTAGCTTTCGTCGTGTGAGCTCATTGTGGTCCAGTATATTACTCCAGCCTGGCTCAACCCATTCATAGTTCAAGTGTTTTTTATCCATACGCCACAAAATGGCTAACTTCAGGTTTGTCTTGTCTTGCTGTGGTTCGCTTCCATTCATCAAGGCATTTACAAATCTATACTGAGTCTCTTCATACAGGTACAAAAATTTTACACGTTCTTGGAAGTTTGGGGCATGTTGAACATATGTCCGGAATAAGGACCTGTATATATCATGTTCTTGAATCTTCTTAGTCACAAGAATCACACAGAGCTTTCTTCGTTTGACCCGGATTTCAACTGGGCACAGCTCATCAAAGAATACCTGTGATGAGAGACGGGGCAGGGTGAGGTACTGGTTAGCCTCCATTACTTCATCAATGCTACCCTTGGACAAAGTACGCATAGTAACTACGGCAACAGTGGAATTGCTAGACTCACCAACCATCAGGAGAGTATCTTTGGCTTTGTTCACGTTGTACCTACGCAGGATACTTTCCACTAGGGGACTCCGCGTATTCACGAACCTGGATGCGATCTTTTCCCGTCGACTGAAAGCTGGCATTAGGAAGCGTAAGGGAGGTTTCTCTCTGGGACTGAAAAACAATGCGCGCATCCGATTGTCAGACCAGGAATGAAGAAATTCGTCAAAATTCTTATCGGTTATCAACTGGATCGTACTGGGCGGGAAGAGGTTACGGATAAAATCCCGGAGATTCTGCATCGAAACCTGACGTTTAAAGTAGGTGATGCGTCCGTTAACAACTGCCATTATCTGGGGCACTTCATTGATTCGAAGGTTGCTGCCCAGTGCTCGGTTGGACGAAACATGGATGGTTCCAATCCCTATTCCGACTTTGACAATTTCCTTAATCAGTTTTTCTATCAAGGGTTCGTAATGGAGACAAATGAGACACCCGTCGGCGTAAGCATATATGAAATAAGGTACGCGAAAGCTCTCTAATTGGATGCGGGTCTCGTAAAACCTCTGCGTTATCATATATTTGTCGATAATCGACTCGGCTCCCGATATCAAGTTGTAAGATCCAAACGGACCCGATCTGAAATTCGTATATCCGCGGTTATTGTTGCTACTGCTCTTGCGAGGGTGTGGTTCCTCCTGAGTGACTGTGTACCCGTGCATATCATAGAGAGATCGCTTTTCCGGGTCCCCCAACGTTTCATAAGCCTCGTTGATTTTTGTAAATCTGTCCATGGCAATAGGGTCCTTATTTTTTTCAGGGTGCCACATTTTGACTAAATGTTTGTAAGCTGTGCGTATTTCTTGGGTGCTGGCTGTTTTACTGACACCCAAAACAGAATACAGATCCTCGCTAGCAGTCCAACTCGGTGCGAGTATAGCTGCACTACACACCAACAACGCTAAGAAGATTTTCCTGCTCATCGAGAAAGATCGGCGGCACTTCATTTAAAAGAAAAGAAAATTGGGGAAAACAGTAGACGTTGTGGTATTAAATAATCCCGTGTCCGAGGAGCAATCCGGAAAATCCAGATGTTATTAGTCCGCCATCATCAACACATTCTTGTTTCTTTATTAATTGTGCGCTACTAGCAATGTGAATTAGTTGCCCTTGATTATCATTTCTACCGCTAGGTGAGAACAGTAGCTCTCTAGTCTTCGATTATCTGCCCTTTAATATATTTAATCCGATGTAAAATGTGCGTGTGTGTATATATTTTTGTGAGCTTTTATTTAAATGTGCATACACTTTATCTCTCTACATATGTATATGTATGTGAAAATTAGTATAACTTGCATTGTCCGTAGTTATATCCTACAAATTTTCTTATTTCTCTACTTCTCTCTTTGTTTCTACATACACAAACGTATTCAAGCAAGTTTGGTTTTAGACGTATTTTAGTTTTAATTCTTTCAAGTTCACAAATTAATTTCTTGGTGGCTGTAGAAAAATTATTCAAGAAAATGACAAAATTTTGTACTTGGGAAAATAAAAATTTGAAAGAAAATTTGGGAATTTTTTTAATAAAAATATGTTGCATAAATATATATATATACTGTAATATATATATATATATATACTGTAATATATATATATATATACTGTAATATATATATATATATATATATATATATATACTGTAATATATATATATATATATATATATATATACTGTAATATATATATATATATATATATATATATATATATATATATATATATACTGTAATATATATATATATATATATATATATACTGTAATATATATATATATATATATATATATATACTGTAATATATATATATATATATATATATATATACTGTAATATATATATATATATATATATATACTGTAATATATATATATATATATATATATATACTGTAATATATATATATACTGTAATATATATATATATATATATACTGTAATATATATATATATATATATACTGTAATATATATATATATATATATATACTGTAATATATATATATATATATATATATACTGTAATATATATATATATATATACTGTAATATATATATATATATATACTGTAATATATATATATATATATATATACTGTAATATATATATATATATATATATATATATACTGTAATATATATATATATATATATACTGTAATATATATATATATATATATACTGTAATATATATATATATATATATATATACTGTAATATATATATATATATATATATACTGTAATATATATATATATATATATATACTGTAATATATATATATATATATATATACTGTAATATATATATATATATATATATACTGTAATATATATATATATATATATACTGTAATATATATATATATATATATATATACTGTAATATATATATATATATATATATATATGCTGTAATATATATATATATAAATATATATATATATATATATACTGTAATATACATATATATATATATACTGTAATATATATATATATATACTGTAATATATATATATATATATATACTGTAATATATATATATATATATACTGTAATATATATATATATATATATATATATACTGTAATATATATATATATATATATATATACTGTAATATATATATATATATATATATATACTGTAATATATATATATATATATATATATATACTGTAATATATATATATATATATATACTGTAATATATATATATATATATACTGTAATATATATATATATATATACTGTAATATATATATATATATACTGTAATATATATATATATATACTGTAATATATATATATATATACTGTAATATATATATATATATATACTGTAATATATATATATATATACTGTAATATATATATATATATACTGTAATATATATATATATATACTGTAATATATATATATATATACTGTAATATATATATATATATACTGTAATATATATATATATATACTGTAATATATATATATATATATATATATATATATACTGTAATATATATATATATATATATACTGTAATATATATATATATATACTGTAATATATATATATATATATATATACTGTAATATATATATATATATATATATACTGTAATATATATATATATATATACTGTAATATATATATATATATATATATATATATACTGTAATATATATATATATATATATATATATACTGTAATATATATATATATATATACTGTAATATATATATATATATATACTGTAATATATATATATATATACTGTAATATATATATATATATACTGTAATATATATATATATATATATATATATATACTGTAATATATATATATATATATATATATATATATATATACTGTAATATATATATATATATATATATATATATATATATACTGTAATATATATATATATATATATATACTGTAATATATATATATATATATACTGTAATATATATATATATATATATATATATATATACTGTAATATATATATATATATATATATACTGTAATATATATATATATATATACTGTAATATATATATATATATATATATACTGTAATATATATATATATATATACTGTAATATATATATATATATATATACTGTAATATATATATATATATATATACTGTAATATATATATATATATACTGTAATATATATATATATATATATACTGTAATATATATATATATATATATATATATACTGTAATATATATATATATATAAATATATATATATATATAAATATATATATATATATATATATATATATATATATATATATATACTGTAATATATATATATATATATATATACTGTAATATATATATATATATATATATATATATATACTGTAATATATATATATATATATATACTGTAATATATATATATATATATATATACTGTAATATATATATATATATATATATATATACTGTAATATATATATATATATATATACTGTAATATATATATATATATATACTGTAATATATATATATATATATACTGTAATATATATATATATACTGTAATATATATATATATATACTGTAATATATATATATATATACTGTAATATATATATATATATATATATATATATATATATACTGTAATATATATATATATATATATACTGTAATATATATATATATACTGTAATATATATATATATATATATATACTGTAATATATATATATATATATGTATACTGTAATATATATATATATATACTGT
>OZ038485.1:95455110-95527610 GCA_964036315.1 Acanthosepion esculentum | reverse complement strand
CCGATGACAAGGTTATATAAATATATATATATATATATATATATATATATATATTTAGTTTATGAAAAACTAGGTAATCCGTATGGGTAGACCCAAGGAGGATAAAATTCAGAGAGCTCAATGTAAATCAGAGCTAATAATTTAAATAAAAACAGACCACTTTAAGGAGATATGGAACCTTAAAGTAGTCTGTTTTTATTTAAATTATATATATATATATATATATATATATATATATATATATATAATAAATCAATAAATGTTCAACTGACTTATCTCCCTAACCAACTCCCAGGTTTTGCATATTTTAAGCAATTAATGAAGTTTTCAATTAATTCTTTTTACTATTATACGAAATAAAATAATTTTATTTTTATCCAATAACAGACAATATTACAAACATGCCAAAAAGATTACACAATACAACTCACATCATTTAAATTAAAATGTCTATTGGTTAGAAATTAACATCACCATGTGAAATATTTGACCAATCAACGAAAACTAAAACCCTATTTTTCTTGAGCCTACTTTCGGGGAAAATTTCTTCAAAAACCCACAGACTTTGACTTTCACAGAGCAGAGATGCAATTGTCTCCAAGCCAGAAAAAATGTGATTACATAACTTTTTCCTTCCCCCTCAGCACAGGCCGAAAGAAACACATGTTGGTGACTACAAACAAATCAGCTACAACAACAATAGCTTGGATGATCAGTGAATTTTCACTGATGATCATATGTCAACAACTTCAAATGAATCATCTCCAATAACAACAAGTAAGACTGTCAGTAAAACTTTGCTACCAATAAAAGTCTTTTCTCAACTACAACTTATTTCTATTTAAAAGTCTTTTCTAACCTGCAGTTTTTTTTCTGTGTACCAACGATCTCAAAGACTTTAGCTCTGTTGTGGAATACTAGTATTCTTGAGTAGAAATTAGTTACCATTATGTTGCAGGTATTACTTCTTTATGTGTGATGTGTTTAGACATTTTATATTAAATATTTATGAGCTCCTGGAACATTTTTCCTGCAAACAATATTGGCAGACTCAATGTGAGTCTGGGCAAATAAAACATTAAATATAAAACAAACAACAATGCATGTTATTAACAAAAAGAATTCCATGCATACACAATTGAAAAGAAAGGAAAAGACATTAAATCTAACTATAAGAAGAATATTCTTGTGTGTGTGTGTGTGTGTGTGTGTGTGTGTGAGGGTGAGGGTGAGAGTGAGAGAGAGAAACAAGTGTGTGTGATAGACACATGTGTGCATGTGCATGTATAAGAGAGTCCAAAAGTCTACAAAGGACCAAGGAAGCGAACATGCATAGTTGGCAGCATTCTTTATTGATGTCGACTACATCTGGAAGCAAGAGTTAAAAAGAGTGAGAGGGATAATATAATTGCCTTTTTATAGACTTAGAATGTTGCAGGAGATATATTGGCCTGTAAACAAATATAGAATGATGGAAGACAAGAACAAATGAAACAAAAACTTGAGTAAAACAATATGTTGCCAAATTTATTTTCATTAAAGAAAATGCATTGACAAAAATAAGATTACAGAGCACTAGGTAAAAAATATCTCTGTATGTTCATGTAGAGAGTGAAAGGAATATTAAAGAGTGTGGTTCTGAGAAGTAGTTTTGTAGCCATTGAGAATTGTTGTCCTGAAAAGTAGTTTTGTAGCCATTGAGAATCGTTGTCCTGAAAAGGAGTTTTGTAGCCATTGAGAATCGTTGTCCTGAAAAGGAGTTTTGTAGCCATTGAGAATCGTTGTCCTGAAAAAAAAGGAGTTTTGTATCCATTGAGAATTGTTGTCCTGAAAAGGAATTTTGTAGCCATTGAGAATTGTTGTCCTGAAAAGGAGTTTTGTAGCCATTGAGAATTGTTGTCCTGAAAAGGAATTTTGTAGCCATTGAGAATCGTTGTCCTGAAAAGGAGTTTTGTAGCCATTGAGAATCGTTGTCCTGAAAACGAGTTTTGTAGCCATTGAGAATCGTTGTCCTGAAAAAAAAGGAGTTTTGTATCCATTGAGAATTGTTGTCCTGAAAAGGAATTTTGTAGCCATTGAGAATTGTTGTCCTGAAAAGGAGTTTTGTAGCCATTGAGAATTGTTGTCCTGAAAAGGAGTTTTGTAGCCATTGAGAATTGTTGTCCTGAAAAGGAATTTTGTAGCCATTGAGAATTGTTGTCCTGAAAAGGAGTTTTGTAGCCATTGAGAATCGTTGTCCTGAAAAGGAGTTTTGTAGCCATTGAGAATCGTTGTCCTGAAAATGAGTTTTGTAGCCATTGAGAATTGTTGTCCTGAAAAGGAATTTTGTAGCCATTGAGAATCGTTGTCCTGAAAAGGAGTTTTGTAGCCATTGAGAATCGTTGTCCTTAAAAAAAAAAGGAATTTTGTAGCCATTGAGAATTGTTGTCCTGAAAAGGAGTTTTGTAGCCATTGAGAATTGTTGTCCTGAAAAGGAATTTTGTAGCCATTGAGAATTGTTGTCCTGAAAAGGAGTTTTGTAGCCATTGAGAATTGTTGTCCTGAAAAGGAGTTTTGTAGCCATTGAGAATCGTTGTCCTGAAAATGAGTTTTGTAGCCATTGAGAATCGTTGTCCTGAAAAGGAATTTTGTAGCCATTGAGAATTGTTGTCCTGAAAAGGAGTTTTGTAGCCATTGAGAATTGTTATCCTGAAAAGGAGTTTTGTAGCCATTGAGAATTGTTGTCCTGAAAAGGAGTTTTGTAGCCATTGAGAATTGTTATCCTGAAAAGGAGTTTTGTAGCCATTGAGAATCGTTGTCCTGAAAAAAAAGGAGTTTTGTATCCATTGAGAATTGTTGTCCTGAAAAGGAGTTTTGTAGCCATTGAGAATCGTTGTCCTGAAAAAAAAGGAGTTTTGTATCCATTGAGAATTGTTGTCCTGAAAAGGAATTTTGTAGCCATTGAGAATTGTTGTCCTGAAAAGGAGTTTTGTAGCCATTGAGAATTGTTGGCCTGAAAAGGAGTTTTGTAGCCATTGAGAATTGTTGTCCTGAAAAGGAATTTTGTAGCCATTGAGAATTGTTGTCCTGAAAAGGAGTTTTGTAGCCATTGAGAATTGTTGTCCTGAAAAGGAGTTTTGTAGCCATTGAGAATCGTTGTCCTGAAAAGGAGTTTTGTAGCCATTGAGAATCGTTGTCCTGAAAAGGAGTTTTGTAGCCATTGAGAATCGTTGTCCTGAAAAGGAGTTTTGTAGCCATTGAGAATTGTTGTCCTGAAAAGGAATTTTGTAGCCATTGAGAATTGTTATGCTGAAAAGGAGTTTTGTAGCCATTGAGAAAAGTTGTCCTGAAAAGGAGTTTTGTAGCCATTGAGAATTGTTGTCCACAAACCGAATTTTGTAGCCATTAGGAATTGTTGTCCTGAAAAATATTTTGTAACTGTTAAGAATTGTTGTCCTGAAAAAGAATTTTGTAGCCGTTGAGAATTGTTGTCCTGAAAAGGAGTTTTGTATCCATTGAGAATTGTTGTCCTGAAAAGGAGTTTAGTACCTTTTAAGAATTGTTGTCCTGAAAAGGAGTTTTGTAGCCATTGAGAATTGTTATCCTGAAAAGGAGTTTTGTAGCTATTGAGAATTTTTGTCCTGAAAAGGAGTTTTCTAGCTGTTAAGAATTGTTGTCCTGAAAAGGAATTTTGTAGCCATTAAGAATTGTTGTCCCACAATGGAGTTTTGTAGCCATTAAGAATTGTTGTCCTGAAAAGGAGTTTTGTAGCCATTGAGAATTGTTATCCTGAAAAGGTGTTTTGTAGCCATTGAGAATTGTCCTGAAAAGGAGTTTTGTAGCTATTTTGAGAATTGTTGTCCTGAAAAGGAGTTTTGTAGCAATTGAGAATTGTTGTTTTGTAAAGGAGTTTTCTAGCCATTGAGAATTTTTGTGCTGAAAAGGAGTTTTGTAGCAATTGAGAATTGTTATCCTGAAAAGGAGGTTTGTAGCCATTGAGAATTGTTGTCCTGAAAATGAGTTTTATAGCTGTTAAGAATTTTTGTCTTGAAAAGGAGTTTTGTAGCTGTTAAGAATTGTTGTCCTGAAAAGGACATTTTTGTAAACGTTGAAGTGTTGTCCTGAAATGGGTAATTGATTGCATATTGTTGCTGCTAACGAGAATGGTGCTGTAGACCTGCTGGAGGCCTGCTGGAGAATGGCTGGCTGGCTGGAACAGTGATTGATGGGGAGCTGAATTTGCTGCTGATGATGACTGACTAGATGACTGGAACTGCTGCTGCAGGATGGGGGCAACGGGCTGGCTGGCTGTCTACTGCTGGAACAGGTACTTCCCTACTGTAGGCAAACATCTATGCAGGGACATTTAAAAAAATATATGTATGTATTCATTGGCAAAGGCTTTGGTGGGTAGGCCATGTCATTCAGCTTAATAACTACAGAATACCCAAACAAATGCTCTACAGCTAGTTGCTCTATGCTACATGACTCCAGTATAAACCAAAGGCATGCTTTAAAGATTTTTTAAAAGAAACTTTTGCAGTTTACCATATAGATGATTCTGAATGGGAAACTGTTGTGTTTGACCGATATACGTGGAGGCATACAATTTATGAAAGCATTAAGATCTTCCCAAAATATGCACTAAGTTGGGCAAATGTCAAATGTGAAGCTAGGAAAGGTGAACTTTTTGACCCAGAAATATATCAGTTTACATGTGATGAATGTGACAGAGTATGTCTCTCAAATGCAGGCTTTGTTCGCCATGAGAAGAGGCATATTGGTAAACTTTTCACAAATTACGATCAGTGCTATACTGGAAATAGCTTAACATGCAGGGTGTGTCAGAAAGCTTGCAGAAACTGGTCATGCGCATCACATGAAAACACAAGAGCAAGCTGAACTGTCTTTACAAAACAGGCCAAGCACTGTACAAAAGAACTTAGTTGGTCACATCTGCAATAAACATTGCAAGTCACTTGCAAGCTTCAAGATACATTGTCATTCTCACAAGAACCAAAAATTTTGATCAAACTTTTCAGTGATGGTCATAGTCCTTTACATGTTGACAGTTATCATGTATGTATTTGAAATTATTGAATGTTGTTAAATCAACATTGAAAAATGATAAATAATTTTTCTTACATCACTATATTTTACATTGATTTTAATTTTATATTATATTATTTATATTTTATTATATTTATTTTATTATATTTATTATATATTATATTTATTATATTTTATTATATTTATATTATTATATTTATTATATTTCATATTTATTTTATTATATTTATTATATATTATATTATTATATGTTATTATATTTATTTTATTATATTTATTATATATTATATTTTATTATAATTATTTAATTATAGTTACTATATATTATATTTATTATATTTTGTTATATTTATTTTATTATATTTATTATATATTATATGTATTACATTTTATTATATTTATATTATTATATTTTAATTTTATATTTTACATTGATTTTAACAATTTTCTCATTGATACAGATATTCATTTTATCCAGAAAGTTTTATTTTTCATTTTATTAACTGATAAATTTTCTGGCCATTTTCAAATTAACCATAGCATTTCTAAGCAACAAAGTTACCTTGGTAACAATGTTTTCCTTAATTTTTTACTTGTTCTGATGATATAAATGAAACATTGGACATTGGAAACAGAATAAAAAGAATTTAAATATCTGACTGACTTATATAAACACACGCACAAATACTCACACACATGTGCTCACATACATGCACACACATTCTATATTTGGGAAGAAATTCTTCTTTTGTTTATGTTTTGTTGAATATGATGCACAAAGAGTATTTTATTTTATTCAATTTTTGGCAAACTCGGATAAACATGTCTGCCAAAAAACAAGGTGTCAAAAGGACTGTTTTTTCCCATGATACCACCGTTTTAACTAACTTCACTCTTCAGCAATGTTTATTGATTTAAAAAGCAATGATTAGAATTGTAATAAAACTCAAACATGAAAGTGAATTTATACATTTTCTTTGTTCTTTGAGAATTTACAACAAAAATAATAAACACTATTTATTTATTAGATTGTTTATTTACACTATTTATTATAATATTTATTGGAATAGTTGATAAAACATCGGCTAATTGCCAATTGATTCAAACTTTATAAAATGGTAAATAATAAAGATATCCTTATAGATGGTTCACATATTTTAATAATTTATTAAATGTTTATAAATTTACAAATAAAAAAAATATTTATTTCTTTATAAATTGGTAAATGATAAATATTGCATTGCATTAGTTCTAATTGTATTAGTTTTTAGAATGTTGGAAATATAAAATTATTCTTGTAAATAAACAATCTAATAGTGTTTAATATTTTTGTTGTAAATTCTCAAAAACAAAAACAAAAAATGTACAAATTCACTTTCATTCGTCTTACTGCAATTCTAATAATTGCTTTGTAAAACAACAAACACTACCGAGGATGGAAGGTAGTTAAAATAATAATGGTGTCAATGGAAAAACTGTTCTTTTGACATTCTGTTATTTTGTGAACACATTTATCCAAGTTTGCCTATATTTCTTTCTGTTCTATGTTGTCTCCTTTGAATACCAGCACTGTAGATGGAAACCCAATCCTGTTTTATTTAGCTGTCACAACACCAACCACTTTGTTTTATTCCAATTCTGATTAATGCTTTTTAAAACAATAAATATTGTCGAAGAGTGAATGTGGTTAAAAAAGCTGATAGATCTCTTCTTTTTTATTAGAAATGCTAACAGAATTTCTTTCCCTTGGAGGGAATGGGAGAAGACAGAGTGTCACCTCAATAAATATTTTAAAAAAGCACATACAATAACATGCAAGACTCAAAATTACCGCATGAAACCCGAAAGGTGCAAACATTTATTATAGTGACATAAAACAATATAACAAAATACAATTTTTACAAAAAGCTTGCACAAAAATTTCCCTTTGCGCACCTTATTATGAACAAAGCAAGATAACATAACAAAAATATGGAAATTATATATCTATAATCTCACATGAACACAGAATGCGCTTTGCAGGACACTGCTTTTGAGTAAAACGAGAACTTGCGAGTGATTTACTGCTCTGGACATCTAGATATGGAACAAAATGGGTTGGTCATCCAGCAGCCACATACATTCACCGTCTATGTTATGGCACAGAATGCCACCCTGATGACCTTTTAACCTTGATGCAGCACTGTAATGGTTGGTGTGGCAGACGTATGAATGTCTGAGCTAGCTCAACCGAATAAATAAATAAAAAGATTCCCAAAACAATCTTCAAATCATGGGAAAAACAACATTGAAGAGGTAATACAAAAAAAGAAAAAACTCTTTAGAAAAAGGTGTGTAGCGGACCGTGGGGGTGAAGATGTGAAGAGATAGCGGAAGGTTAAACTTTCCTGCTGGCGGGTCCAGCTACATGGGAATGTCAGACTTTAATTAAGTCCAAAGAAGACAAAGAAAACAAACAAGATCGATATACATGGGTAAACAAATATATATACACAAAGACATGAAAAGTTACATAGTGTTTGTATGGAGAAATTATGTGTGTGTGTTGTAAGTGTTCGTACGTATGTGTATTGTTCTTAGCGTGTTCCCAGAATTTGGGAAACGCTGTATCTGTGAGAGGTCACATATTGGTGTAAGTGGAAAAAGAGAGATTTTACCTTGCCTCTGCGCGAGGTAGCGGCCCAAGGCCCGAGTCGAAAAAGAGAGAGAGGTGAGGGGTCAGCCAGTATTTATAGGCAGGGGAGAGAGAGACCCCTGTTGAAGGATTAAGGAAACTGAGGAGGAGCTAACTCCGACATGTGCCCCGACCTAATAGAAAGACGAAAGACCTAATTTCTGGACCAGATAAAGAAAACAGTCATACCTCAGAAACCTTGAGAACTTTCTTTCACTAGAGTTTATATTAAAAAAAGAGAATAAAGGGTCCATTATAAAAACCCAAGTTTTTGTATCCTTCTTCTTTAATTGTTTACATATGAACCTGCACTCACCTACAAAAGACACCAACGCACAAACTTTAAATTCAATATAACTAATAAAAAATTTCATGATGCTTCTAATATTTTCTGAATGTTTTTTTTACAACATTTTTCTTTTATGCCCTATCCCTTCAAAATGTGTGTGCTCATCACTTTCCAAAAGTTCTTATTCTCCTTAAAGATGTTTGCCCTTTTGCTATCTATCCCCCCACCCTATTCTGCCAAAAGGTGCACCTATGAAGTAAATCAACGTTTTCTTTGGTTGTTCCAACTCAGCATAAGGCTGACTTGAATTTGTTCATCATAACCATGCTGTAAAGTGGTTTACCTACTTCACGCTGCTGGCAAGTATTGTATTTGGTTGACGTTATAAAGATTACCCTTTCATTTCCAACCATCATTTTGGTTATTCCTCATTCACTAACTCTTTCTAGGTTACAACATATATATATAAATATAATTATAACATATATATAATTATGATATATATATTGTTATATACCGTACGTATGAACACTAATGGCTATGTCGCAATCCTCATAAATACATTGGACACTATTGTAAGTGGGGGTAATATGCTGTCTATGTAGTCTACCACTAGCAGTGGTTTACCTACTTCATGCCACTGGCGAGTATTGTATTTTGTTGATGTTATAAAGATTACCATTTCCAATCTCAGTTTTGGTTATTCCTTATTCAGTAACATTTTCTAGGTTACAATATAAGGTTATTATAATATTTATTTACTTATTTTATTTATATATTTTAATTATTTAGAAAAATGTGGAAAAATGAAATAAAATTGATAAATAAAATAATAATAATAAATAGTTAAAAAAGAAAAAGAAATACATTTTCCCTAGGAATAAATAAACCAGAAATTTTATTACCCTACTTGGCTTTGCTTGTTAGGTGGTACAGTTCAAGTCTATATAAAGACAAACATTTCTTTCCTTTTTCTCTCTCTCTTGCTCCAAGATGTCTCAAGGAAACAAACATGCTTCAGCATGTGAAAAAAGACATCCCTGCTGGGACATGTTTGTTTTCCTTGATCTGCTAGCGACTAAACTATCTTCCACTTTCCAACACATAGCGTTTGCATGTGTTTTCCAAAACTCCCACCTATGAAGTAAATCAACCTTTTCTTTGGTGGTTCCAAATCAGCGTAAGGCTGACTTGAACTTGCCCATCATAACCATGCTGACTCCCCCTCCCTCAACAGTGAAGTAATTACAAACCTTTCTTTGCTTATTCCAACTCTGCACAGGCTAACTCGAGCTTGATCCTTACTAACCCTAAATTCTGGACCAGAAAAAGAAAATGAACATATCCAAGGGATACTGAAAACTTTGTTTCCCTACAGTATATATAAAAAGCAGAATAAATGTTCCGTAGTAGAAACCCAAGTTTTTTTAAGCTTCTTTAATTATTAGGTTATCCCATAAGTTCTGTCCGAATTTTAACTTTTTGTTAAAATGAACGAAATTTAAAGAGTATTTTATAATGTCTAATGGAGCTGAACATTATTTTTATGTTTAGATGCATTTAAACTGATCAAATTTTATTTCAGAGAACAATAAAATTAAATTTTGTTTGATTAAAACCCTGCTAACATGGAAGTACCCAAGAATCATTTGAGGCACATAATGCTTTATGAGTTCAAGAAAGGAAACTCAGCAGCCGAAGCAGCTAGAAACATTCACTCAGTTTATGGAGAGAAATGTGTGAATGAAAGAACTTGAAGAAGATGGTTCACAAAATTCAGAGGTAGAGATTTCACCCTTGAAGTTGAAGATCGAACCGGACGTCCAGTTGAGTTTGATGAAAAGCTTCTTGAAGCAGCCCTTGAAGAAAATCCTGCTTTATCAGTTGAGAAATTGGCAGTGGTTCTCAGTTCAAGTACCATACAAACCATACAACTGTTCATCGTCATCTTCAACAACTTGGAAAAGTTCCTAAACTTGGAAAATGGGTGCCTCATGAATTGTCTCAAAACAACCTCAAATCCCGAGTTGACATCTGTTCTTCTCTCCATTCTCACCAACTTGTTTCACCTTTTTTGGATAGACTTGTGACTGGCGATGAAAAATGGATCTTTTATCAAAATGTTAAGCATTGTAGACAGTGGCTTGGTAAAGGGGAAGGACCCCAGTCACAGCTGAGAAGGGAACTTCATGGGCAAAAGGTTCTTCTTTCAATCTGGTAGGATTGTCAAGGAATAATCCACTTTGAATTCTTACCACCTAATGCAACAATTAATGCTCAAATATACTGTCATAAACTTTACATATAGGGAAAATGTTACAATAGAAAGAAATTCACATATAAAAATATAAATGAAAGAGAGGAGTGCGAGGTTTGGCTGATACCATGTTAGTTGAAATTTGTTCCTGTGTCGACACTTGTAGTGTGGGGTTGAAAGAATGTTATGTCAGCTGGAATTCTTTCCTATGGTGACACTTGGATACCAACTCATTTTAATGATTTTAAGCTCCTTTCTAAAATGTTTCATACCTCCCCCTTTTTTTTTTTTTGTTCATTCTTCTTCGTTGCACAGGTGTTGCTCGGTTACATTTATGTCAGTGTCCATTTTCAACCGTCACGTTTATCTGTACCTGACTCCACCACAACCATCTTAGGTCCCTTAACCCTCTTTATCTATAGTACTCCCTCCTCCTCTATTATAGGCCAATACTTACTCCCTCTCCTTTTATTCTTTCCTTTTTCTTTTTTCCCTCTTTCTCTTCCTTTGCCTTTCAAATTTTCTGTGAAGAAATGTGGTATTTTATTAATTTTAGTAAATGTATTTGCATTGATAAGTCCAGGGAACAACTACTTTCCCATGGATGAAATGATCATCTGTATGAGGTAAATCATTTGGATCTCATTAATTGTAATTCACTTTTATACTCTATAATAAAAATTATATTGAGCTCTCTTTTGTGGATCAGTTTTAATATTTTATATTAATAGGATCTACTTGGATTACTTACCCACAGATTTTTTTACCTGTTTATATATATATATATATATATATATATATATAATTTTGGAAATGTTCTATATATGCTTAACCTTACATTCCTGTTTTTTAAGGAGTGTAACTACCGGTCTAGGGATTAGAGAGTCTTTGATAAAGGAAACGTGTGTTTTGGTTGGCTTCAAGACTGTGTCCTCCTTACATAGGGGAATTTTTTTTTCAGGACTTTACAGTAATGCAAGGTTCCTTTACCCATTTCGAGTTTTGACCTCTTGAAATCTGTATCTACTAATTTTATTTTCATATCCAAAGTGTAAAGAGAGTAATTTCTAAGGAAATTTCTTTTATAAAAACCCACAGATTTTAACCTTTAGCAGCAGAGATGTGATTGTCTTGAAGCCATTCAAACACAAGAGAAGGCTACATAGCCTTTTACTCCCTCCCACACCAATGCATGATGAAAAAATGTGTTGGCAACTTGAAACAAATCATCTCCAACAGCCACAGCTTGAATGGTCAGTGAATCTTTGCTGATGATTGAAGTCTTTTTTAAACCATAACTTTTTCTGTGGACCAACTACCCAAAGTGTTTAACTCAACTAACAACTATTCTTAATTCTTTTTGACTCTTTTTGAATTTATGTTCATATGTTTGTAAATACAAATACTTTATTTAACAGGTATACCCATATTTTTATTTTATTATTGTTTGGAATTCAGATTTTTAATAAAAAAAAACAAACCTGGACAACTGAATTTCCTACAGATACAAATGTCTGAGTAGAGATCTGTTTTTTTTAACAGTTCCAAACTGTTTAAAAAACATGCAGCCACAATGATATTGATGCTGTTGTCTGAAAATTCTGATTTTTAACATCTTTGCTATGATACTTCCATTTGACTAAAAGGTCTAAAGTAATACAATAAATATTATTAGTTTTATTATTTTTGTTGTTTTTGTTTATCTCTCAAATTTTTTCATTGGCCTACTATATCTACATGTCCAATTTCACTATGCAGAAAAATATTTGTCACAACACCAATTTGCTGCACCACAAAAATAATAGACAAAACCTCCAAATTCTTGAGGCCCTCTAATTCAAAATCAACCAACACTCAACATAATTCATTACGAATGTAGTAACAATATATTTCAGTGCATATAACATTTATAAAGGTATATGCACGTTTAATTCAAAACAAAATTCCTTGCTAACTTTGTCTTTTTTATATTTTCTATATTTCTAATAATATTTTTTATCAGAAATAAAAGTTAATAAAAACAAAGAACTGTCCAAATTCATTTAGTATCAGGAGAGGGAGAGAAAGAGAAGGTGCTGAAAAGCACTCAGTCTGACCAAAAAATATGATTGATCACTTGGGGATTCTAATTTTATTTAAGTAGACCAAATAATTTTCAGAGGATCCCCTGCTAATATAGATCAAACGTTGAAATGCGTTGAAGAATTCGACAAGTAAATGGAGTTATTTTTTCTTTGTGTCGCTCTTCTGTATTTGCAAGAACAATTGGTAGGTGCTTGCTTATCAACGAACAAAAGATTTGAAATATGCAAACTATCTTATTTTTTGTGTCATAAAATATCGTTGTTGTTTGAGACTGAAGCCATATGCCAGGCAGGCGCTGGCTGGACTAGAAAGTTGATATAAGAGAATCAGTTTGCTTATCTATCGTCCTATGTCTCTCAAAATGAACGAGGTGATTTTCCCGGGTTATGCTCGGCCAACTCGAACCATTACGCGGTAAGTGGTTTGAAATTATTAATTTTATTATTTAGTTACGTAAGAAGAATTATTTATTATTTGTCTTCTTTTTTTAAAATAAAAAAAGACTCTTGAAGGTCATTTTTTTTTTTTTTAAAAGTGAGTAAATTATCAAATTTTTAAAATTCTAAATGACGCAAATAAACATTCGTGTGTTAATTAAAGAAAGGGGATTTCTTTATTTTTTTATTTAAAAATGTCTCTAGTTCGTGTTTCATTTTAAAATATTTAGTTTAAAAAAAAAATGAAATTTTTCTTTGCTGCATTTGGGAAATATTTTATTTTTAGCAAGTAGGTAAATAATCCTGGGTTAATTTTTTTTATCCCATATGGTCTCTCCAATAAAATGTGTAAAAATATTTTTTTGTCAAAGAATAATTGAATATTATTAATAGAAATTTAAAGATCTTTTTTTTTATCACAAACACCAGAACCCAAATTTACAAAGAATAAATATTACTTTTAATTAATTAAAGTTTAATTCAAACTAAAAAGTTTTTTTTTTTTTGTTGGTAATAATAATTTTCAATGTCTTGTTTTCTGATGTACACACCGTAAAACTTTTTTTTTAAGTGATCATAACGTCAAGGCGGTTTTACTTTTATGGAAAATAATTCCCTTACTTTACTAGATTTTTAAATTTTTAATTATATAAAAAACAATTTTTATTTAAAAAAAAAAATTTATACGATTGACTCACATCAGTTGCATCTCCAACAAAAATCTTAATAAAATTCTATCTTGTCGAAAAATATTAATTAAAAATTTAAAAAGTGTGTTTTTATTTTTACAGTTTGTCTTACTTTCATGACAAACATAAGAGCCCAAATTTGCGTCTTGCAAAGGAAAAAGAAACTTTTTTAATTAATAAAGGTTGAATTAAACGGCTTCGAGGTCAATGTTTTCCCTTGAATCTGCAAAAGTCACAATGGCCGTTATCTGACAGACAAAAAATACGATATTGTAATGTAAACAAATAAAAATCAATTAAAACTCGTAACACCAAGACAATTTTATTGGAAAGAGTCACTTTAATCTTTACTAGATTTAATTACACCAACAAATATGTTAGTAAAAAAAACTAAAAAAACTTACAAAAATGTATTTTTTTTGTAACATAAAGGCTCGCGTAAATCGGACAGTGACACAAATTCATGTTGACCAGTTCCAGACTGAATTGCTTCCGTTTGTAAAATATGGTGGCCCGTAATAAAAATTATTTTTTGTAAATTATTTTTTGGTATTTCTTTCTTTATTTTTTTTCATATCACCACAATTTAAGAAAAAATGAACCAAAAAAAAGTTAATATTGGAGCACATTCTATCACAAAAAAAACTGAAATGCATTATTATTTTTTGGTTTAAGAATTTTGTTGAAAAATGATTGTGATAAAAAAATAAAATTTTCAATATAAATAAATTTAGGAAACAAACTATTTTTAAAATAAAAAAAATCTTAGTTTACACACAAGTGAAGTATTGGCACGGTCAGAAAAAGTTTTAGATGTAAAACAATTAAAAAAATAATTTCCACTTGTTTGCTTTGCATGCAGACAGATATCGGTGCATTATCTGTTTTTATAACAAAATTTGTGAAAAGCTGCAAACAACAGAAAATTGTGGAGAGCTATGATCGCTAAATAAAATCTTTAAGAAGAGACGCCAATTCTTAATTTCGTTTAAATCTAAAGAAAAAAAAAGTGAATTTATGTGGCATCAGCAAATGAAAGAAATACTTGCAAAATTTTTTTTTTTTCCAAGGTTACAATTACAGTTGGTCTTTGTTACCTGTTTATTTACATTTTCTTGTTCAGACATTTTTATAAAAATAGTCAACAGCTTTACCAGTGGGCAGAGTAACTTCTGACAAGAGGGACAGGGAGCTTCAACATTTCCTGGTGCATGCAAAAGGAACTGAGAAGCAATTGCACTATTTTGCCTTTATTAATCACCATGAATCACAATTAGGGGAAGTGGTGATCACAGTGGTGCAAAATGCATTAACTGAATAAACTGAAATTGATGAATAAAAGATTTATTTTTATTTTATTTTTTTATGAAATGGTAAATGATAAATATTGCATTGTAGTTCACTTATTTTTCTATTGTAAATAAGCAATCTAATAGACTTTAACATTTTTGTTGTTAATTCTCAAGAGTAAAGAAAATGTATCAAGTTGTCACACATGAAATGATGCATTTTTTGGTTGTTTGTTGATCCGGTTGTCCTTATAAAAACAAATCTTGACTTATTCATGACTTTTTTTTTTTTTTCAATATATTGTTATTCGTAAGCCCGGTGAAAATGAAACAATGTTGGATGACTACAAACTGGGAAAAAGAATTATTTTTGCATCAAATCATTACATGTGATGAGAAATGGATACTCTTTGATGACGGTAAGAGAGTAGGCTAATGGTTAGATGCAAGTGAATCATCAAAACAATACCTAAAACCTCCACTGCGCACTAAAAAGTTAATGATTACTGTATGGTGGTATTTCAAAGGGGTTATTCATTATTCATTCTTGCCTCAAGGGAAAACAATAAAAACTGCAACCTCGTATTGTGGAGAAATTGAGTGCATGCATGAAAAATTGAAAAAGAAACATCCTAGACTTGAGATGGCCCAATTTTGCAGCATGACAATGTACAGCTGCATGCTTCTCAATGCCCAAAACTGCATTGCCTGAAATATGAAATTTTGCCTCATCCTCCATATTGACACAGCCTCTTTTTGTAGACATGAAGGTTAAACATTGCCAAAAAGATCTTTTAAATAACCTGAACATGCATTGGATTAGTGAAAGAAGCATTCCAAAAGCTAAGCAAGATACTGAAAAAAAAAAAAAAAAATTTGTTAGATTGCTAAGACAGTAGAAATGCAGTTCTACAGGAGGATACTGAGAATTCCATGGACCGCGTGAGTAAGACATGGGAAAGTCTTAAAGAAACAGAAAGAACACTTCTACTCTGAATCAGGAAAAGGCAGTTGAAATTCCTTTGATATGTGGAAGGAGGGCTTGGAAAACATAATACTCATGGGGCATGTTGAGGGCAAGAGATTGACTGATGGGTTTGTGTGACTGGATGGCAGGGTGGGAACCTTAGCAAAGGGAGAAAAACAAATAGCCACATGAGATAATTATTATTAGGAGGTTTGAGACACTTAAGTGCACATTGCAATTACCTAAATTCCAAGTATAGATCCCTGCGTGCATAAAGTTGTAATATATTGCTTGATTCTTCTATAAGTTCTGTCGAAAGTAATGTAGGATATATGTATGGTAACCAAAAAAATTCTTGCTATTTCTTTGGGGGAGGGGTGATCACTGATATGCAAATGAGTGGTGGTGGCATTGTTCTTGACCAATGCAGGTGCGTATGTCATAGGTTGAGTAGCAGCGAGAAAACCTGGTGGTATTGAAGCACTTGTCTACTTTATGATGTTAAAGTGGATTTGTCTGCAGCCATGTCATTGCCAAATACCTCAAGACTTTTGGGCATAAAGCATGTCAGTGAACACACTGCCAGTCATTGGTTCCAGAAGTTCAAGTCAAGCGATCTGTCCCTTTGTGATGGACCTTGCAGTGGCAGTCATAGAGGAGGACAACATCCAAACCTGTTGCCAAATGCTTTCAGGTTTCTGATGAAACAGTCAGACTTCACCTGCACCACATAAGGGAGGCATATAAGTTGAGCAAGTGGGCACCCTACACACTGTCGGAAGCCAGTGAGTGACAGTTGTTTCTCGTTACAGCAATGTACCCATATTTGATTGAGTGCTCACCAGTGATGAAAAGTGGGTTATGTATGACAATCCTGAGTATGCCAGACATTGGTTGTCACCCTGGGTCTCAGCTTCACACCACAAGACCGCCTCCACACCCATGCCAGATCATGCTCTCTATCTGGTGGACTAGTTGACAAGTGGTGCACTATTAGCTACTACCAATAGGTCAAACCATCACTGCGAAGCTGTACCCAGAATGTGTGCAACAGGTGCTGAAGCAGGAGCCAGCATTATTTAATCACAAGAGTGTACTGTTCCGCCATGACAATGCCAGGCCTCATATGATGCGGGTATCCAGGGATATCCTACAGTGACTTCTGGGAGAAACTGTATCATCTACCTTACTCCCCAGACCTTATGGCAACAGATTACCACCTTTTCTGTTCCCTGGACAACTACCGTCATGGGAAATTTTTTGCAAATGATGCAAACTTGTGGTAGACACACACAGACTTCTTTGCATCCAAGACACCTGATTTTTATTACCATGACATTACAGATCTGGAGGTACATTGGCAAAAGGTTCTGGATGGTGATGGGCATTACTTTGAGGACTAACAGTATGTCAAATTTAGTGTATATCTTTTTTTTCTTTTTCTCTAATAAATCCAAAATGGCAAGGTGTGTGTGTGTATATAATATATATATATATATTATATATATATATATAATATATATATATATAATTGTGCAGCCATTGTATGTAAAAAATGTCAGCAACAAATTTTGAATTCTCTGTAAAATCCATTATTTTTCTAAGAGATGCGTTTCAGTCTATTAGTAAATTTAAGAATTAATTAACTGGATTTTCTAAAAGTAATGCTTACCTTTAAAACAGAATTGAAATAATGTTTTATTTATGCATGGTAGTCTATGAGGACAAAGTAGAATAACTGTAGTTCTACCCTTGCCTGAAAAAAAAAAAAAAAACATTAAAAAAGGTGGAGAATGCAGTCATTCATAAAGTTTTGAAGAGAGATTGCTCTAAAAAAATGTATTCTCTTTTTACAAATGTTTTATTAATGATTCAATAAGTAGACAAATTTTGTCAATTTGTAAAATCGATATATTTTTACCCCCCACCTCTGAAAGGCAATGATAATTTTATAGTCACAATAAAGTAAATGTTTTTAATTACAAATATTTCCTATTCTACTTAAACTCTTTAAATAATATTTATATTGGATTTTTCCCATCCCTCCAGCTTTTGATTAATACAAAAAAAAAAAAAATGAGCATAAAATTAAGTTTCATAAATTCTCTTTATTTGGCTGTCTAATTTTTCTCCATGAAAACTGGAGATACCTAATTATAGAAAATAGTTAAGTACTTTAAGTTTTACTTGATTTAACAACACCAAAAACATCCCAAATTAATTTAAAAAATTTCCAAAGTAATAATAATAAAAAAAAAATTTTAACCTTTTTTTTTTTTTTTTTTTTTTTTTATCATGATGTTTTTTAATAGAACAATCATTATTTTTAAAAAGTTAATTCTGGAATGCATTTTGACACATGAAGTGTTGACTATAAAGAATGGTTAAGGAAAAACTCTTAATACATTTACTATATTTTCAGTATCCAGTAATAAAATATCTTTTGTGAAAGTGATTATTATGAAATAAGTTTTTGTTTTGTTTTTCACTTTTAAGAGATTTTGTCATAATAGACTTTTTTTTTTATTTACAAAAAAATCTTTTTTATAGAACAAACAGATGTACATTTTAAGCAAGCAATTGTTTGTTAGGTGATTTCTTTTTCCTTTCATCTTTAATTAAAGATCAAATGGTTACATACATTTTTAACTAAAGAAAAAAATCTACATAAATGTATAAAAAAAATGTAGATATCAATGACATAAGCACATGTTTTCAAGACACAGCAATTGTATATATATTTTAAAAAAAACAAAAAACACCCAAGTACAAAAAACTCTGTTAAAGTCATTTATCAATATTATGCGCAAAAAAAAAAATAATCAATATTTTTTCTTTATTCTGACAAGGGCGTAATGAATGCTAATCTACAAACATTTTTCTCCAGAAAAATGTCTTTTTTTTATGTGTGGACCAGTCTTAAGTAGTACATTTTTTTTTTATTAGACCAATCCTCACTAATAAAATGTTTCAAGAGTCAGCCTATCTTGAAAACCCAGTGTAGTAGCAGAATATATCAATACCTGACAATGTTTTGGCTGTTGTACTCTCTGACTTTCTTCAGGTGTCAGTTTTCAATTTTTTTAAAAAATTTTATTGTTCTTTGAATATGGAGTCTAACTTGAAAACATTTTAAAACCTAAATATTAGAAAATATAAAGGCATGACTAACTTAAAAGTTAAAAAATGTTTGGTGTCTCCTATGTGCCAGGTCTTTTGAGGATGTGTGTGATCATGGCGCTCCACAACTTCCTATCCTGTATAGTGCTTAGACATGTTTGCCTTTTTGCTACTCCTTCCTAATTTTGTTTGGTAGGTTATCTGCTCTTTGCCCCTGTCCTTTTTTGTTTTATAGGTCCTATGAATGTAAAGTTTCCCAAGCCTTCTTTCCTCATGTGTGCTAGAAATTTCAACTCTGGTATATTTATTTATTTTTTTAAATTTATTTTTTTTTTGGCTTCCTTTTTCTGTAAAACTTCCTTGTTGCTTGTATCTACACATTATGTACCTGGTATTCTTGGCATCATTCTGTAGAACTACATCTTTGTTGTCTCTAGTCTTCTCTTTATCTGTGAGGAAATTGTTGATCATTCACTGCCATATAGGAGGATTGATGTTATATAACAGTTTGGCACCCCTTTTCTTTGTTTCGAATGAAATTTACCTGTTTCTTATTACTTGGTTTTGTTAGTATAAGTTCTGGATTAGGGTTAAGAATATTCTGACCGCTATCTCCTGTAGAGGGATAAGACTTCATTGACCCTGCATTAGTCACCTCGGATTTCTAAAAATGGAAGACAAAGCAAGGTCTGCCTACCACGACAACTGGTGCCGCACCACTTGTCACACACCCTCATTATTCAGGAGGGGGCAAAAGAAACCAGTTGACAATTAGGAATTATGATTGCTTAAAAAATTTGGGGAGAGTAACAAAACACCCTATGTGACTGTCACAGGGTTAAAAAGGAACCTCTTTTTCAGTGGATACTTGCAGACTCTGGTATAAAACAGACATATGCTTATCTTCTACTAATTCATTAAGATTTTTGTCCTATAAAAACTTATACAGGTTGATATGTTAACCAACTTAAAAATCACCTTAATGGAGATAAGGCCGCCCTTAGACAAGCAGGAAAAACCTTTGTCATGCTGTTTTATTATCTATAAGAAATGGTTGAGGGGAAAATATTCAGGAAATTCTCAATTATTGAATTATTTCTAAATTCCATGAGTGACAATTTTGAAGAGTGTAGTGAGGGAACACTAGGGTATCTGTAAGAAAGGGCGTTTAATAACCCATCTAAACCAGATGGGGTCATGTTTTTATGCTATTTTTTTTTTCTTTTGTTATATTTAAAACTAGTTCAGTATCGATTTCTTCACTGATAGATGATCAAATTTGAAATTCAGATTGTTCACTTAAAATACTACATTTCTTATCAAATATATTCAGTTTAAATATAGAATTTATAAAAATAATTTCAAAGGGTGGTACATTTTGGCTTGTACTCTTTTCCTGTTACCCAGAGGTTGTTGCTAGACGGAAAATGAAATTATTCCTCATGATATAGGATGCCATTTCAATTTCATTCAAATTGTGTGTGTTTTTTGCATGTTTGCATGTGTATTTTAAGTTAATGACAGAACTAAAAATATTTTTCAAAATTCTTGAAAAAAAAAAAAAAAATTAAAAAAAATAATTCTTTATTTTAAAAATTATCAAATAATTTCCAGAAAGTTCAATAAAATTTTATAATTATCTCTTTCCTTTTTTTCTTTTCTTCCTCAACTTTGTTATTGCTCAGTCCAGAGTAAGAGTTGTTCAGACTTAGTTGGAGAGTAATTCATTATTCCATTTTTTTATTTCAAACTCAAATTGTGCAGCACACACATGCTTGCAATCACATGCAGACTATCATAGATATAGAATTGGTTCTTTTTTAAAAAATATAATTGATCAAAATGAGGTACTAATTATCTTATTCTGTATTTAAGAATTCTACCAATTGTACTTGCTTAGTTACAGTGAAAATGTTTTTCTTGTCTATTAGACCTACACATAAAATAAAAAAAATCAACCTGAATGCTGGTCAAGGTCTTAGTTTCTTTAAAAACAAAACAAAAAGGCAAGACAATACAGCCTTTACTTTATCGATACAAATTGACAAACTGTCAAAAGACACTTAGACAGCTGGAATAAAACTTACCTACTGATGACATAACAGGGATTGGGATGGCTAGTCAAAGGATAAACATAGCTTACAGCTACAAACGATATCAGAGATGATGTCATTTAACTATGAGTGCAAAGACCATCATCCTTTTGTAGAATATCTAAATTTGATATTAAAATTTTACAGGTAGAATATTATGAAATTTTATTAGAACCAAAGAATACTCAGTCGCTATGTAGAATGCTAGACAATTTCCTCACAGATGGAATACTTGGATTTTTGCCATTGCTTAAGTCAGATTAAACCAAAAAGAGAGTATTAATGCCACTTTTGGCTGGAGCTGCACAATCCTCACTTTCTAGCCTTGACAGAGTTCAAAATCATTTTATGGTCTTGGGAGAGCAGAATTATTCCCCATTCTACAGCTTCTTTTCCTGCTGATGCAATGATACAATCCTATTGCTATTTCCATGGCAAATGTTCTGATCAGCTTTTTTTTTTTTTTTATTAGTTCCACAAGTTCAAACTTCTGCAATTTCTGTCATATTTTCCATTGTCTGTTAAAACACTTCCAGCTAGTTAAATTTCTATATTGGTGTGATATATATATATATATATATATATATATATATATATATATATATATATATATATATATGAGTGAGAGAGAGAAAGTAATTCTGATGAATTCAATTTATAGTGTATATCTTTGATTGTCCCTCTTGCTCACAAGCATCATATAATAGACAATAATACAGAGTTGATTCTTCTTAAACTGCCCTGGTTTACAGTGCAAAGAATGTGCCAAAATTCTTTCCATTTCAACTGCTGATATCTTGTTTATTTTCAAGGTTATTTTGAATCTTTTCACTTCATAAAAATACAATTTTTTTCATGTGTGTGATGATTAAATTTTATTGTCTCTTTAAATTATGTCACTATTTCAATGATGGCCAGCACTTTTTCCGTGTTTTGAAGTTGACAATTTCGTTGTGGTGTTTTTAAAACTTGTTACACTTTGAGATGTATCTCCTGACACATATCTAAATAGTCTCATCGGAAAGAAAAAAAAAGTACACTTATAAATTTGATAGATATAAAATAGGGTTTGAAGTTGTCTTTCATCAAAGAAAAATTTCTAATTTAAAAACTTGAGTTGATAAAATACCATAGAAATTCAACACTTAAAAATTAGATCTCATTGTAGAGCAATGTCTCATCTTTAATAATCAGTTGGTTTGGTTTCTGCACCTATACAATCCGTGGCACACATGAATCAAAAAGAGGATGTACTGCATTCATTTTTTGCAAAACTGTTGGGTCCAGTGTAAAGAAATTTGTATTGCTAACCAAATGAAGGAACATACCAGCTGAAGCGCATTCTAAATGGAACTTGTTTCATTGATGACTATTATAGTTTAAATCTTTTTCTTATATTTGTTTTATAATGGTGCATTTTAAAACTGTATTAATTACTTATTGTATTTTGTTCAAGCTGTCACATTCAAATCACTTTCAATGTATCTGTTCTTTTTATGCATCTTCATAAAAACAGAATTTATAATATAAAATAAAAAAAATAAATATATAAACTGGATATATTCTTAGTTCTATAAATTTTGCACTCGTATTTGTCAGTAAAAACATCATTTTTAAAAAAGTGTCAATTTTTCATTTTAAAGATTTATTTCATCTACATTCATAGCTGGCAATATTTTCTCCAATTTACTGCATTTGGAGATTAAATTGAAAATTTATTTAAATTTTCTTTTAAAAAAACTTAAACTATATATATTTTATAAAAATAAATAAAAATGAATTGGATGTATGTTTAAGCTTAACTTTGGCATATGGGTGCATAAAAATTGAAATGTAATTTGGAAATTTCAAAATCAGTTTCTTTTATTTTTTAATAACTATTTGTTTACTAATTCTAGGATTCTATTCTATTTTGAAGTTTAAAGTCTTTTGCAAACATGCATTGTATTTTTGTAAATTTTTTTTTTTTTTTTTTTTTTTTTTTTTTAGCCATTATCATAACATGGAAGATAAGAAGCCTAACATTTTTTTTAAGTGGCTATCTCTTTTTTTTTTTTTTTTTTTTTTTTTAGTGCTTTCCGTACTAGTGATCCATATGTGGGTGATTAATAAAATTTACATTTAACCTTCTGTTCAGTGGAGGATGAACTCAATGCCCTGGGGAGTAGTTTTCTTCTAAGTGGGTGAAGCAGGCTGAAGAAGACCACATATTCCTTTGCAATGTATGCTGATAAAGTTAAAACTTATATGATGAAGGGAAGACATTACAGTGATATAACTTCATCTTCACCTCAAAAAGAACAAAGAAAGGAAGAAATAGCACTCTGTGAATCTGAGTATCTAAATAACTAGCATTTGTCATGAAGAAGAACCACTTCAAATGACCTTCAAAGTTTCAACCCTGTACCTCCAATGGATATGTTTTTTTTTATGACAAGTTCAGGATTGTATACTTTTGACCTGTTTTTGCCTTCCTGTCAAATTGCACTGCTGGCTGTTTTTACATGGTTTAAATATGAATTTTCTATTGATTTTCTACCGAACAAAAATTGATCTTCATCATAGCAAAGGAGTTTCAAGGCATTAACTGTTGAAATGGAACTTATATGAGCAATCAAAAATGCCCTTTGTCAACTTTTGATTTTGAGAAGGAAATTTTTCCCAATGTTTAGGCTGGACTTAAAGAATTATTGGTTCCATTGGTATTGTATTTCTTTTACTTCAAGACTATCTATATGACATTACAATTATGATATTTTTTAACTAGTCTGAAGCTAGTATCTTCAGTTATACACTTGAAATTGGCTTCTGGCCCAGTAGCACATGTGATGGATAACTGACAAACTTTGAATGATCATAACTTCATTGCTAATTGAGATACCAAGATATATTTGGTACCATGTTTTGATATTTTTTTTTTTTTTTTTAAACACTCTATGCCTGTATTAAAGGTTGTTAGATATATTGAAAATAGAATTTTAGTTTGGGATACCTATGCTTAGATACAAATATAAGGAATCACATTGTATACAAATAAATATTGTATATAATTGTTGTTGGACCTTTAATTATCTGTCTTTGCTTCTTCAATTTGTGCAATTTTTCTTCCAGCTAAAAATCCCAGATTTCTATGCAGACGTCCCCAAGTGCCACGAAGAATCAGAAAACGTTGATAATTGTGTTACTTCTTGGACTGATCTGTTGAAAGAAACCGGAAACAGTAATTAAAAACTTTTCCATTTCTCTCATTTCTGTTCTTCTCATAAACTCTGAATGCAAAAAAGTTGCACCAGATTTTCTGTGATGAAATCAGAAGGATAATGTGCAATTGAAATGTTAATTGACTTTAAACATGGAATGTTTATCACTTGAAGAGGCAGTGATCAAGGCCCAGCTTGTCAAATCCACCGTGCAAATCTCATCACCTTCAGTTGAAGATGTGAAGATGCCTGTGGATAAAATTTGGGAGGAATGCCAGCAAACATGCAAAGAAGAGATACCTCTTACATCAGACACTAAAGTCTCGTTAAGCCTAGAGCCAGGAAGTGATGCTCAGCTAATAGAAACGACAAGTCTGGTTTTACCGACCTCGGTTAAAGAGGAACAAAAACTGCAACTACCTATTAAAAATGACATACCTATAAACTTTAGCACAGAAAATCCATCGTTTCAAGAAGCAGTGACTGACACTCGACTTTCCAGCTCCTCAGATCAGATTTTGCCCATTGTAGATAAAAATCAGGAGGAGCCCCAACAATCTTGCAAAGAGGAGATACCTCTTATTTTAGATAACAAAGCTTTGAGCCTACAGCCAATGAGTGAAGCTCAGCTCATGAACACTGCAACTATGGCTTTACCGACTTCAGTTAAATCCGAGGAGAAACCTCAGCTCCCAATTATTAAAGTTGTAAAATTAAACGCAGAAAATCCTTCATTTCTAGAAGCAGTGACTGACACCCAGCTTCTCAACACCTCGTCTTGTGTTTCATCGACTCTAAGTAAAAACAAGGTGGAACTTCAGCAGACTTGCAAAGAAGAGATACCGTTTACTTTAGACACGAAACCTTCATTAAGCCTAGTGCCGGTAAACGATGCTCATCTTATGCAGACCGCAACATGGGTTTCACCTGTTCAAGTTAAAGTGGAACCTGGTGAAACTTGCCGAGATGAATTAAGTGCCACAGACAATAAAACTGGTAAGCAGGTTGCAGAAGTTGTGCCTATGCCAAAAGATTGCAAGACTGTAGGTACTAGTACTGAGGACCTGGAAAAAGAGTTGCCATTTGAATGTCACAATTGTGGGAAATGTTTTTTGAATGAAAGAATTCTCTCTATCCATCAGCGTTTCTATACGTACAACAGCACAAAGCCATACTCCTGTAAATATTGTAAAATGTCATTCTCCGATTCAAACAAACTGTTGATTCATATCCGCAGGCACACAGGTGAAAAGCCATATGAGTGTTCTATATGTGGGAAGTCGTTTATTGATTTGTTCTCCTGCCGGGTGCACATACGTACACACACGGGTGAGAAGCCCTACGAGTGCAGTGTTTGCAGTAAAAGGTTTACGCAGCCATCCAATCTTACTTCTCACATGAAAACACACTCCAGTGAGCGACCCTATCAGTGTGATATCTGCCAGAGTGGATTTATGCGGCTGAATATTTTGACTCGGCACAGGAATACGCATGAAGTGCTCAAAAAAAGGACAAAGAAAGTACAAAAGAATAAAAATAATGAAGCTTCTAGGTATCACCAATCTTTGGAGCCTTGTACCAAGATAAAGAAAATAAAAAAATAACTTTTGGTTTTAGAGAATCACATTAACTTGGAAGCATCTTTTTATTAACTACACAACTGCAAAATTTAAACATTCTATTATTTATATGCCTGAGTCACTTGCAGTAGCAGCATAAAAGTTTTGCTTTGCAAGCAAAATCACCTAGCACGTCAAATGTTTTTATATATATATATATATATATATATATATATATATCATTACTGTTATATAATGTTTATTACATTTATGTGGGTGTTGAGCAAAACTTGATTATGGCTTGGACTAGTGAGTGGCATAGCTAAATTTCCTTGTAAATTATGACATTCAAATATTTTTTTTAATGGCTTAAGTGATTATGGCTCTCCACGGTTTCCTTTTTTTAAAATTATTTGTGAACTGCCATGACTTCTTGAGAAAGATAGTGGTATAGTTTTCATTTACCATCTGTATGTTTCTAAAATTGGAGTTATCCTTCTCCTAGGCTGGTTGCCACCAAATGTTAGAGAGACTTTTTTAACCTACCATGTTAGCCTGCAGTTGTGGTGAGAAAACTGATTCATTGTTTTCCCAAGAGCATTAGTACCCAACGAATACAACAGACTGCCAAAATGTGAACTTTCTGTGTTGCGATCTGTTATGCTACCCACACTTCTTTAAAAGCAGTACTTTTATTTAAATTTATCGGTTCATTAAGAGATGTCTACTTAAAGAAAATAAGTACATTCCTGATTTCAGAAAAAAACTAGTTGGCTTAGTGTATTGTTATGAGTTTCAGGAATTGTTCCATCCATTTTACTTTTCTCTGACACCTCAATAGATTCATGTTAATCCACCATTTGCTGGATGATCACCAAAGTTAAGCAATGTTAGGCTTGGTCATTATCTAGATGAGTGACAATTTGGGAATACACGGTACTGTAAGCTTCAATGTGTGCATGGTGTAATGGATAATGACTTTGAATTTTTAATCAGGGAGCCGAATTTCAATTCCAGTAGAGTTCTTTTACATTTACTTAAATACAAATACCTGTGGGGAAAGGTATGAATCTACCTCTTCTTTCCCCACCTGTGGGTTAATTAGTATTGCTATTATCTCAACAAAAAAAAGTAAATAAATTTGTGTACAAAATATTTAGATTTCAGCATTAAGCAACCCATAGAGGTGTTGATATATCACTAAACAACCAACCAATCAGCAGACGTAAGATAATTAATATGCAGACAGGAAATATTTCATACATGTAATATTTAATTTTAAAAAATGAAAAGGGTGAAAAATACTAAAATTACATTATTTTATTTGAGTTTATTTTACATCAGCACTTTCTTCTTTTTCTCTTGCTAACCAATGTTGATTTCAAATATTTCCTGCCAGTTTTGAAAAGTTTAATGCATGAATATTATTTTATAGAAAAAAGAAAAATATAAATGAATAATTAATTGAATATCTTGCTGTTGAAACACTAGTTCCTGTACAATCACTGAACTTGAGCAAACATGAAGCCTAGTTAGTACCTAGATAAGTGGCTGCTTTGGAATACTAGGTGCTGTAAGCTTGAATGTGTAGGTGGTATAAAGAATTGGAACCGTTAATTAGAGAGCTGAGTTCAAATTCCAGTTTGGTTTCTTGTATTCACTTACACAGAAATACCTCTTTTTATAAAATTATATAAACTTTACTGTCAGTGTGTCACTAAAGGAAGTACTGAGGACCGGAGTTGGGGAATGTTTTATTAGGGAGAAGTAGGTATTTGGAGGATGGGGGGGGGGTAGTTAAATTATATAGGGGGGCTACTTTTTATTTCTGGTGTTCATGTTTTCAGTAGACTTCTAGATTTTGGTTAGAAGTGGGTGGTGGAGAAAGGTGACTGTGTGTTTTTGTTTTTTGTTTTTTTTACTCTACTTTTTCCTCTGACTGGCATTCTTTTGTAAAAAAAAAGGGGGGGGGGTTTTAAATTTATAGCTACTATTTTTCTTTTTTTTGCTTTTACTATCAAATCACAAAAGTATTACAAGTTCTTAAAAAAACATTCCAGTATTATTTGAAGTAAAATGTATCAAAAGCAAAAAAGAAAAATTAGTCATTATGTAAAAGAATAAAAAAAAACAAAAAAACTTTAAACCTACAAATCTCCTGTTAAAATCTCAAAGGAAATATTAATTTTAGTTTTCATTGTTTAAAATTAATTTCCAAATCCGGGCTGTTCACACACCTATTTGAAGAACCTCTCCCTGTTTGACCCTGTCTTCAAAGGTGTGGCCATACTCACCATGCATGTTTCATCAGGCCAATACTTCAGCACACAAGTCCTTGGTTTCAGTGGCTGATGTACATGACACTGACTTTGAACCTGTTGATCACTCTCCCTAGTCTCCTGATTTGAAATCTGACTATCATCTGTTCTCCATCATCAAAAAACATTTGACTGGGAACCAGTATCACGGTGATGATGACGACATCATATCTGCTGTTGACATTTTTGACCAACAGGATGAAAGCTTCTTCACCAATGTGATCCAAGCACTGCAACATTGATGGAAGTAGTGCGTGGACCGCATGGGGAACTATCTTGAAAAATAAACCTAATTTGGTCACATTCCATAAGCTTATCTTGGTCAGTCTATTAACTTTTCAGCTGATCCTTGTATAAATGCTTTTAGAAAATTGTACACTAGAGGATAAGTAAATGGTGTCTCAATTTTGGTATAAGATAAGTTTGATATTTGTTTGGAGTCAATAGTACAGAATAATAAAATAACAATAATTTTAAAATAAACAAGCAAATAATCGGTAAGTTTGTATATTAATGGTTTAATTGTCAAATACTTTGTATCATATGATCACTGGTAGATTTGCCGAGTTATATTTTCTCATATGAAATAAAATTGAACTATTTAACTTTAATATAGTCATTATAATGCTTATGAATATTTAAATGTCACATTTTTAACAGATTTTATCAGAGGTCAGATTTGGAGTTTATAATGATAATCTAATAATTCTTATGTAGAGTGAATCTGTTCCTAATTCAGTCGATTATCTGACCCAGGTATTGTGTATGCAAAACTTTGAAGTTGGTCAAAAGATAAGTTGATTTAAACTTTTATTAATTTGGCTACTACTCTAATTCTCTACTGAGTACTTAACAAAAGTTTTGCACACCTTGAAATATGTTAAATTTGTATGATTTTTGTATATATTTTGAGAGGTATTCCTCATTTGTATTATTGCTATGAGATTTTCCTTTTGGATAACAAAATGCATTTGGGTCAAATGGAAAAGTATCTATATCTGATAATGTTGAATATGTACAGCATTCATCAGGTTTGATACTATTTTTTTTTTCTTTTAAGGTACTGTATTGTGCATAATATGAGAATTTTTGAATGAAAGAGGTAAAAAAAAAAGTTGGGTGTATTGTACACATTTTCAGAAAATTTTACTTATTTGAAAAAGGAACATTGCGAATAGATTCAGTAAGCACAATAGATAATAAAACACAAAGCAAGCAGGTGTTGATAACAATTGTTTACAAAAGAAATTTGATTTTATGTTATAGTTATCAATATTGATTGTCTCTTCATTCTGAATGTATTTTTATAGTTTATTAATATATAGAAATATAATAAAGTCATATCAAACAGAAAAAGTATGATAGATTAATATCTCAAAAATGTGTTGTATACCATACCTATGAACACTAATGGGTATGACCCAATTCTCATAAATGCGTTGGACACTATTGTAAGTGTGGGTAATATGCTGTCTAAGTAGTCCACCACTAGCAGTGGTTTACCTACTGTTAGATCCAGTACTAATAGGAATATATACTTGAAAAACAAGGTGGATAAAATAAGTAAAGGTTTTATTGTAAAACCAGTACAATAAGAGTAAAGGTAACAGTTATGCACAAGGTCGTTGTAAGTCAATCCACTAGTGAGTGCTACTATTGGAAGGTTGGTAGTTCTCACGTAAGTCTGAGTCGCACTCAACAAATCCCAGCTAGTCTCTGTAGTCTGTTGACTTACAGATACTTATAGGTAGTTACTACCTATAGTGTAGACACTCATGGGGATAAGTTATTCCATTACATCACCTACTTCACACCGCTGGCGAGTATTGTATTTTGTTGATGTTATAAAGATTACCATTTCATTTTCAACCTCCGTTGTTCCTCCTTCAGTAATCTTGTCTAGGTTACAACAAAATGTATTACCAGGTATGACTATTTAGCACCTTTCCCCCCAAAATTGGAAAGGTTTAGAAATGAAAACTAGAACAAGAAACACACACTAGCTGAACATCCAGTTCATTTGTGTTCTTTAATATCGTGAAGAATTAAATATCTTATTGAAATATGTCATTTGAGATTTTAGTGGATATATGGTACAACTTTAAAAAATAAGTTTATAAAAGGATGGCTGCACTAATTAAGAAATCTGTTTTCGTTACATTTGTTATATCAATTGTTCCTTGTTGAGGAAAGATATTTTTGGCAATTTAAATAAAGCCTCATTTGAATATAAACATCTACTGTTTTAATTTATTCGTTTTTTTACATTTAATTTTCTTTCCCCCAGACAGCCTGCAATTTATCATTGCATGCAGACCCCCCCCACCCCCAAAAGCAACAATCTCAAGGATGATACTGATTTCGATTTAGTGACTCTATATGCACGTGAGAATGAGTATTAGAAATTCTTAGGAAATCTTAAAGATCTTTGGTCATCTTGTGACATAGTAACACACCTACCAGTGCACCATCCTTGTCCGATCTTTAAATGGTAATGCATACACTAATATGGTTAGTTGTTACTTTACATTATTTACATTCAGACTAATATCCTCATCTTCTGTTTCAGTCATTGTGCCCCCTGGCCTTCTTCAGGCATTTGTCAGTAAACTTTATGAAATTTTGAACTGAAGCCTTTATTTAATTTACAGGGTTAGACTGTTCTCACTCTGCTGACCCTGTTTAGGGATATCTTGTTCTTTTTAATGCTAACTCTTGTTTTCTGTCTTATTCTCTGCTACTTAGACCAGGGATTGAACTTACAATTATAGTAATAAGACCACAATTATTATGCCACCAAATTCATGAACCAATGTTTTAATCCTCTTGGTTCTTGTCCTGTTAAAATATTGGTTTATGGATTTGGTGGCATAAGTGTACGTTCAATCTCTGAACTCTGTAGGACTGGATAAAACCCTATTTAAACAGGGCTTGCAATAATTGAACAGTACTAAAACTAAGAAAACTCAAGATATTCCGAGTCATGGAGTGAGATCAATTCATCATTGTACAATGAATAAAGTGTTCAGTTTGAAATTCCCTGAAGATAACCTGGATCAGATTATATCTGAAGAAGGGCACAATAGCTGAAACTTCTTTTTATTATTATTATTATAACAATAAAAATGAGGCCATTAGTCCAAATGTAAATAATACCATATACGCTCGCATATCCTGCAAGTTTTGAAGACCTAATTTGACTACAGTAAATGGATGGTGAAGTAATGGATAGCGTCTTGGATTGAGGAATCGGAGAGCTGGATTGGAATTCCAGTGGGATCCATTACGTTCACTTACGTGCTAATACCTTTGGGAATGGTATGAATCCCCCTTTTTCTCCCTCTCTGCTATGGGTAAAATAGCAAGACAAACAGAATTCTATAGCCTTGGATAGCAACTGGTCTACCCCAGAAAGAAATGGCAACCTACTGCGGGGAAAAAAATCTGCCTCGTCAGTCATGTATTGAAAGATATATGGTCGCCTAAGCGTGTATCATGCATGTCACATAACTGACTGAAATGGATATGTCATTTGGTCAACAGCATAGCCAGAGCCAGCAGTACATATACTAATTTTATATCTCATTCATGATGCAGCCCCCTTTAAAATTAGCATGATACACAAGTATATACGGTAACTCTTAATCTCAGAAATTCAGAAGTTAATTGTATTAAGAGTCCATGGAAAGTAGTTGTTAATCTCCTTTTATCCATTTAAGTGGTACTGGATTGTGGGCCATTGAAAAAAATGGATGGTAATTTTGGAGAATTTCTGCCCATGTTAGATCTGTCAGTGTGACTTTGATGTTGGCAACAGTAATCAAATGAACTTTACTACACCTGTAAACCAGGTTCAGGATGGTAAGTACAAAGTAACCAAACAGTCATTGCCATTTTTTATTTATTAGGGGGGGGAGGTATACAGCAAATTTGACATGCTGTTAGTGTTCAAAGTAGTCAATATTGGCATCCAGGATCTTTTGCCAATGTGTCTCCAGCTGCATAATACTCTGGCAGTAAAAATCCGGTGTCTTGGATGCAAAGAAGTCTGTGAATGCCTGACGCAGGTCTGCTTCATTTGCGAAGGATTACTCTCGAAAGTGGTTGTCCAGGGAATTGAAGAGGTGGCAATCTTTTGGCACAAGGTCCGGGGAGTAAGTTGGATGGAACAGTGTCTCCCAGCTAAGTTACTGTAGTGTATGTTGATTGTTGACTTCCAACAGTGTGTGAGGTACCCACTTGCTCAACTTGCATGCCTTCCTCATGCAGTGCAAGTGAAGTCTGACTGTTCCATCAGAAAACCTGGAAGTGTTCAGCCAGCTCACCACAAGTATTCTATGGCCGCCTTCAGGACCTCATCACTTCTTATCACACAACGTAAAAACAGGGCAAGGACTTTTTTGGTTACCTTATAGTACAGGCGATCCTCAAGACTGAGGCCTCACAGTAGCAGATCACACTGCATCCACAGTGTAAATAAGAGCAAATGTGCTCAACCTTGAGAAATCTTCACATGGATCTTTGGAAATTTAGTTACATTCAGATGACAGACTCCTAAAGGTTAAATTTTGTGTCTTGGGTCACTTGTCTGGATTAGGGGCATCTGGTTTTCAGATAATAAATGGATCTTGGGAACTTGAGATTAACCGTAAAAAAATTAGTCATGTAACGGTAATGACAAATTGTCTATTCAAAAAACCTGTATGAGGTGATAATAGAAGTCTCATTGACCATTGTGAAGAGCAGTACTTCTAGTAGCCTATGACTGAATGAACAATTTACTGCAGTATAATATCTGCATAAAGAAAATACTACTATCCTTAGTAGGGGAGCAAATATTCTGTGATCGCAGAATCGTTAATTTTAAACAGGATTTGGGTTTTTAATGTAATTTTCAATAATAAATTATTTTATTTTATTTTTTCTTTCAAATCTTTCTTTATAATTCTTTCAAAACTTAATTTTGTTAAACATTTTAATAAATATAACTAACATAATGTAGGTATTTTTTAAAGATTTTTTTACGAATATTTATTGTTATTTTTCCTTTTAAGACCTGAAAAAGAATTAAGAACAAAAATGTTTACATAAAAAAAGAAAAAAAAAAGGAGACTGGTTCGTCTTTTTTTTTTTTTTTTTTTTTTTTTTGAGAATATGTTGGCTAGTCATTTTTAAATATTTTAAAACTTTTCTAAAAGAAAACTATGTAGCAAGCAATATGAAAGTTGAAAGGTCACGGCTCAGTTGTGGCCACTGAGATCCATTGTTAAAGTGGAAATGGGAAGATAGACACTAGTTAATATTAACATTGGAAGGGGAGAGATATGAAGATCAAACTAATAAGTTTAACAGATTCATTTCTTTTAAGACCTCACACAATTTACAAGTAAAAAATCCTAAACAACTTTCAACCTTGTGTTATGAATATGAAAGAAAAGTAAATGCTACCACATGCCTTCCATACAATTTAGAAATAAAGAAAAAATTTTTTCCAAAAACAGCATTCTATGCTCAACTACCGTCACATAGCGATTCTTCCTGGTTAATAATTGCATCATCTTCAGTGCTTCACCATTGTAAAAGAAATTTAAATTTTGGAATGCAAATAAGAGCAGATGTTCTCTTCTGGAACAGATTGCCAATGAGGTCATATGGATACCTGTTACCAGCATAGATAGTGAACATTTATTTTCTCAGTATAAACATTTACTCAATAAACAATGTGAGAGTCTTACCCCTAAGAACACCAAGCAACTTACAACGTTGTATGACAATGGAGATTTAGAGAAGAGATTAGAAGATTAGATATTTCCCAAATTAAGAAATTAGCAATTTTAAATTTGAGACTTGGGATAAGTTGTTTTATTTAAATTTTGAATTGATGTCTAATTTGTTTTTTTGATATTTTGTTACAAAGATTCAGTTATTATGGTTTAATTATTGTTTTGTAAAATTTTAGTCAAAATGTTTGACTTTATTCAGATATTTATTATTGAGATTCAAGTTATTTGCTGTTGATACTTTAAATGTGATTTTTATATTATAAATCAATCTAAATACTTTACTTAAAAACAAAACAATTTGAATGTGTTCTTAAAGAACAAAGCTTTGATTAAAAGTTTTACATCAAAGATAATTATGCACTGGAACATTCTATTGTTTTGTCTAATCATTTTACATTTTTTTATTTTTACATATAATTTATTTTTTGATTTGGATTTGAACATTTTAAAAAAAGATTTGTAGATATTTGCTATTTTTTATATGCAATAAAAAATTTGAATTATGATTTTGTTTTTAATTTTAATAATAATTTATTGCAAATTTCTCCTGCTATAAAAATGGAAAAAATTGAATTGAAGAAAATTTCAAATGGAAAATTGGGGGCCATACCTCAGTATACATTGCTTACCAGCTATCTATACACTAATAATAATAAAAAAAAAGTTGTTGAATGTTGACTAGGTGTTGGGATCATTAATGATATGATTTAAGTTTTTGAGTTTTTTTGTTGTTTTTTTTCCTCTCATTGATCTCGGTTCTAACCCTTCATGATTTAATTTCATTTATTTCAATGCTATAAGCCTCTTAAATGGTGTTTTTTATGTACAAAGATTAAACATTTATTATAATATATATTATTGGTATGTTTGATTAAGTTAAAACATATATTTGGACTTCTGTAGTTCAATTCTCTGTCAGTGAAAATGGCCAACATTAATCCCTTTTCTTTCTCTCTCTTCTTTTTTTTTCTTTGTTTTTTGTCTTTCTCTCTTTTTCATTTCTTTTTTCCTTTTCTCTTCACTTATTTCCATTTCCTCTCGTCTCTTTTTTTCCTTTTCCTCTCTCTTGTCTCTTTTTTTTCCTTTTCCTCTCTCTCGTCTCTTTTTTTCCTTTTCCTCTCTCTCGTCTCTTTTTTTCCTTTTCCTCTCTCTCTTGTCTCTTTTTTTCCTTTTCCTCTCTCTTGTCTCTTTTTTTCCTTTTCCTCTCTCTTGTCTCTTTTTTTTCCTTTTCCTCTCTCTCTCGTCTCTTTTTTTCCTTTTCCTCTCTCTCTCGTCTCTTTTTTTCCTTTTCCTCTCTCTCTCGTCTCTTTTTTTCCTTTTCCTCTCTCTCTCGTCTCTTTTTTCCTTTTCCTCTCTCTCTCGTCTCTTTTTTTCCTTTTCCTCTCCCTCTCGTCTCTTTTTTTTCCTCCAAGCACTGACCCTTACCTGTGTAATAGAAAGGAATTATAGACTTTACATTCACTGTAAAATGAGCATTATTTCCTTTATGTGCCATGTCCCTTCAGAATATTGGTGAGCATGGCTCTCCACAATTTCCTACCTTCTCCCAGCCTTGTTCTGCCACCTATTTACATTACCTCATTTTGACTTCAGTTGTTTCTTTCTGATTTTAAGTACAAGTGCCATTTTTGTTCCCAGTTTAAAGTTCCTCATTGCTTACATGTTCTGTCCATGATATTCTTAGCATTCTTCTGTAGGATCAGACCTTTTCATCTGTGAGGAAATTGTTTAACCTTCTACATAACAACTGAACATTCTTTGTTTCTAACAAAAAATTCCTGTTTTGTAATACCATACTTAGCTTTTGGAAGGCATTTTTTGCTATTTGAGTGTGCCTTCAGATTTGTGTCATATTTTCCATTGTCTGTAATAACACTTCACAGACAGTTAAATTTCTGTATTGGTGATTCTGATGACATAGCTTATACCTTGGATTGTCCCGCTTGCTTACAGACAAGAATACATTCTTCTTAGATTCAAATATAAGGAATCACATTGTATACAAATATATGTTGTATATAATTGTTGTCGGATCTCTGCTTTAATTATCTGTCTTTTGGTTCTTCAATATGTGCAATTTTTCTTCCAGCTAAAAATTCCAGATTTCTATGCAGACGTCCCCAAGTGCCATGAAGAATTGGAGAAAACGTTGGTAATTGTTACCTCTTGGACTGATCTGTTGAAAGAAACCAGAAGCAGAAATCAAAACTTTTTGGAAATTTTTTTCGGTCCCTCCTGTCCCTGTTCCTCTCAGCCTGTCAAAGTTTGAATGCAGAAAATGGCACCAGCTTTTCTGTGATTAAAAGTTGCCTAAATAGAACAAGAAGGAAAATGTCTAGTTGAAATTTAAGACCACTTTAAGGATGGAAAATTCTTCACATGAAGAGGCAGTGATCACTGCCCAGCTCGTCAAGTCCACAACTCAAGTCTCTCAAACTTCAGTTGAAGCTGTGGAGATACCTCTGCAAACAATTAGTGACATACCTATAAACTCAAATGCAGAAAATCCATCACTTCATGAAACAGTAACTGACACCGATCTTGTCAAGCCCTCCTGTCAGATTTTTTCTACTGTAGATAAAAATCATGAAGAATCCCAGGAAACATACCAAACAGAGGTACCTCTGACCTTACAAACCAAAGCCTCATTAAGCGTAGAACCGGTGGGTGCTGCTCAGCATATGAGGACCACAACTCTGGTTTTACCATCTTCAGTTGAAGAGGTGGAAACGCCTGCGCAACCAATTATTGATGACATGCCTATAAACTTGAATCCAGAAAATTCATCACTTCTTGAAGCAGTGACTGAGACTCAGATTGTGAAAACTTCGTGTCAGGTTTTGTCTACTGTAGATAAAAATCAGGAAGAACCCCAGGAAACATACCAAACGGAGATACCTCTGACCTTACAAACCAAAGCTTCATTAAGCATGGAACCTGTGAGTGATACCCAGCATATAAGGACCACAACTCTGCTTTTACCAACTTCAGTTGAAGATGTAGAGACATCTGCACAACCAATTAATGATGATATACCTATAAACTTGACTGTAGAAAACCCGTCACTTCTTGAAGCAATGACTAAAACTCCGCTTGTCAAGCCGTCGTATCAAGTTTTGTCCACTGTAACTAAAAACCAGGAAGAACCCCAACAAACATACAATGCAGAGATACCTCACACCTTAGAAAACAAAGCCTCGTTAAGTATAGAACCAGTGAGTGGTACTCAACATATACAAACCACAAATATGGTTTTACCAACTTCGGTCGAAATTGCAGAGGCACCAATTAATGATGACATACCTGTAGACTTGAATGCAGAAGATTCGTCACTTCTTGAAGAAGCGACTGAAACTCAGATTATCAAGACCTCGTGTCAGGTTTTTTCTGCTGTAGATGAAAATCAGGAGTTAACCCAGGAAACGTACAAAAAGGATATACCTCTCACCTTAGACGACAAAACGGTGTCACATACAGAGGTAGTGAATGATGCTCAGCAAGCCGCAACTCTGGCTTCGTCCACTCAAATTGATAAAGAACCCGACCAAAGTTGCAGAGATGAATTAAGTACCACTGCTTTTTTAGAAAACAAAGCTGAGGAGAAAGCTTTAGAAATTGCCCCAAAAGATTCTGCACTTGTGAGCACAAGTAGCACCGAACATGCAAAGGGGCAGACATTTGAATGTAGCGACTGTGGGAAACGTTTCACGGATGAAAGAATTCTCTCTATCCATCAGCGTGTCCATACATACAACAGTGCAAAGCCTTACACGTGTAAGTATTGTGGAAAGGCATTTTCTGGTTCAAACAACCTGTTAATGCATATCCGCAGACACACAGGTGAAAAGCCGTATGAATGCTCTATATGCAGTAAGACGTTTATTGATATTTTCCCCTGTCGGGTGCACATGCGTACGCACACTGGTGAGAAGCCCTATGAGTGCAGTGTTTGCGGTAAAAAATTTACGCAGCCATCCAATCTTTCTTCCCACATGAAGACTCACTCGACTGAGCGACCCTATCAGTGTGATGTCTGCCGGAGGGGATTTTTGCGATCCAGCAACTTGGCTCAACATATGCAGACACATGAAGTGTGCGAGAAAAGGACGAGGAAAGTACAAAAGAATAGAAAGAAAAAAGCTCCAAGGTGCCATCAATGTTTGGAGCCTTGTACTAAAAAAAGAAGAAAAAGGAAAAAATAACTTTGAAACTTTTGGTTTTTATTACAGGATCGCATCCAAATTTACAAGTACTTTTTTTATTCAAAAATTTAATTACTTTTAGCAAATACACAAATTTGCTGGTATGTGAGATGCGCATATTACTCCCCCCTCAAAAAAAAAAATGTTACAAATATTGCAGTAATAAATGTGCTTGTATTATGTCCATGTAGCCATCTAACAAAACTTGTCTATGTTGCTTGAAGTAGTGATTGTGACATTACTTAAGTGATCATGGCTCTCCATAACTTCCTTTTCTTTATCTGTGAATTTCCCTGACTTCATGACATAGATAGTGGTGTAGTTTCCGATTACATTCTACATGGTTCTATATGGAGTTTTCCTTCTCCTAGGCTGGTTGCCACCAAAGTCTAGAAAAGAGCTGTTTAAACAATAATTGTAGCATGGGAGGTGGAATGAGTTCATGCCTTTTCCCAAGATCATTTGTACAAGATAAATTGCCGTAGACTAAGCTGGAACTTGGACTCCACTAGCCAGTTCAACTTTCTGTGTTGTCACCCATTGCAATACCTGCAAATGTGGTACCTTCTTGAAAATCAGTACTTTTATTCAAATTTGTGAGGGCTTTCACTGAATAAGGTGTTTACTCAAAGAAAATAAACACATTTCTGGTTTCAAAGAAAATAGCTGGCTTAGTGTATTGGCATGAATTCCAGGAAGTGTTCCATCCAATTAATTTACTTTTCTCTCTCACCTCAACAGGTGTAAGATCTTCAATACACAAACAGGAGAAGATCTCCTGTGTGGAATAAATAAATAAAATATATATATTTTTTTTTAAACTACAAACTTCCCATGATTTCTCTTGAATGCTTATGTCTGCTTGAAGGGGGTATCTTAACGCAAACAAAAAATATATTAAAATAATTGTTGAACTTAGTCCATTTCCTAATATATTATGTAATTTGTTTATATTAAGATATGCTTCAAAGAGATATGAGTGTCCGAGAGAAATCATGGGAAGTTTGTAGTTTAAAAACTGTAATTCAACCTTATATATATTTACAAGAGGATAGAATCCAGGTATTAGGTTGGTGCAAAAATAATGTCGTTTTCTCACATTTGTTACTTATGTAAATAACGACATTATTTTTGCACCAACATAATAGAACTCAATGTCCAGGACAGAGTAAGAGTATAATACAAAAGGCTCAAACACTAATATTCCCTGGTTATAATTTGTTACATTGGAATCGCAATCATGATCCAATTCATCAGACCTACAAATTTGAATTTGAGCCTTTTTTATATATATATATATATATATATATATATATATATATATAAGAGAGAGAGTTTTTCTTTCTTCAGCACTTCATCTCTCCTTTCATTCAAATATTTCCTGCTTGTAAAAACAGTAGTTTTGAAAGTAACACACCAATATTATTTTATCAAAAAAACAAAATACTAAAAGTATAAATGACTCCTCTAACTAAATTGAGTGTCCTGTTAAAACTGAACCAAAATTCTGTGGTGTTGAAAGGAAAAATCATTTATAAATTTATCTTTTGAACCAATGGGTCAGTGGAAAGATGGCTGGTAGGGAGGCACTTGGGGGACACTATGTACTTTAAGCAATATCCTACAATCTTAAATATGCTTTTGTTTTAAATAAGCTATGCAGGGTTGATGAGCCATAAAAAAACCACACAAAGACAAAATCAATTGGGTGAAAGAGAGGGCATGAGATGCACTATGGGTGAGTGGTTAGGATAAAATGGATTGTAGATGGGGGCCTTTTTTTTTTTTTGTGCTGTTGATCAGTAGACCTCAAGAAGTGGGCTAGGAAGAGCATAAAGAGGAAGGCAAGTGTGTCATGTGGTATTTTTTTTTTTTTTTTTTTTTTTTTTTTTTGAGTGAGTGAGAGAATTGGCTTAAACTGATTTAAAAAATCATAGTGTTATATATATATATATATATATATATATATATATATATAAACACAATATGCTACTGGAAAAACTGCTGGCGTATTTTGTATAGAAAAAACCCCATTAAAATTCCCTCCCTTTCTGCCATGCAACGATGGCCTAGGGGTAAGATATCTGACTGGTGTCAAATCAGTCTTGTTTCAATCCCAGCTTGAAGTAATCCAATGTCGAGTCACACAGGAGCTGTGAAACAGTCTGTCTGTGAAGGACTAATATATATATATATATATATATATATATATATATATATATATATATATGGTGGACTCTCCTATGATGAACGATAAATGAGGGATAGCAGTGGATGGCACCTTTCATTTTACACTTATGCATGCTGACAGGGTCTATTATTGGGGAAAGTCATATAAAGGGAAAGACCTGTTTCATTTGTGCTTTCTTAAGTGTGATACTAGCTCAGCCTTGCTGCGGCCAACAAAGCCACACTGACAGATAAAATTTGTTAAAGCAGGATTTTGATGGCATCTCTGCTTCAGAGCTTGATGAAGCTGATCATGGGACTTCAGTCTACTGTCTTCAAAACCCTTTAACTTAATGAAACGTGTCTTATGCCACTCCTTTTGGTTTGATGCTTAGGACACACACACACACATATGTGTGTGTATATATTTTTTTTTTCTTCTTCTCTCCAAGTAAGCTGACAATGCTACTAAAATGCTGGGGGTTACTGGGGGTAAAAGGAAATGAGAAAACTTTTAAGAAAAGGAACCGGAAACCTGGTCCTAAAGAAGAAACAAATGATAAATCTCTGTTCCTGTTGAAGAGATGGGGAAGGAGTGTGAATCAGGTGATAAGCAGACATATATATATATATATATACACACTCACACATATATATTCTCCATTTTTTTTACTGCTATTCATTTATCTTTTTATCTACTGAAAAGCGGCAATTAAGTGAGGGCTTTATAGAGATACGTCAAAAGTATCTAGTAACTCCACTTTTTTTGCTGAAAAATCAAAACAGCATAGCATGATGAATAAAGACCCCGAACTTAATAAAAACAAAGTTTTATCGTCAAAATGTTTATTATTAAGAGGAATGACTAGTATTTTTTAATTATTTTATAAAACTTTTTTCATTCTTCCTAGTACATTCTAAATTTTGGTTAAAGATTTTTTTTATTTTTTTTTTTTTTTTAGTCAGTGTAATATTTACCATTTTGATGTTTTTCAGGTGAGAAACATTGATTTGGAAATTCTTGCAAAAATTAAATAATTGTTCAATTTTAATGAATCTTTCAGGACTTATTCACAAATGAAATTACTATTTTTGAAATTTTGCTTTTAGAAAATCTTGGTTAAAAAAAATATATATATTTTTTTAATATGTTAAATTACATACACACACAATTTCATGAAATTTTGAGAAATTAAATTTCTATTTCAAAATTTGTTTTGTTAGTTAAAAGTAGGACTCCTTGGGGAATTTAAATCATCAGTTTTGTTTGTTTTTGTTTTTTTTTTTAAAACTAGACACTTAGTTACCAGAAATCTGCTTTGAATTGTAAAAATAAAAAATGCAATTAAGCTATGACATTCTTTAATTAGAAAAGCTTTTAATTGCTTTTATAAATAAGATTTATTAAGGACACTATTGTCTTAAGAAAAAAATTTCTTTTTTCGATGAATAATGAATTTTTACAAGAATTGTTTTTATTTTTTTTAAATTTTAATTATAATAATTTATAATATCATTAAAAATTTTGCATTACTTTATTCCAGTTAAGTGATACTGTGATTAAGTTAAAACTATGAATCAAAAATTGAAAAACTCAAGTCGTTTACACACAATATTTTAAAAGAACTTACTTTTATTCTTTTTTATTTTTTTGTGTGTATAAACATTCCCATTTTTGTGAGTATGGTAGTCCATACATGACATTATCCTTAAAAGGTCACAAGTTTTAATAGTTGTCCTATCGTACGAAAAAATTTGTCACTCTACAATTTTTTCATTATTCATGTGCGTTTCATCGTGTTTGCATCTTTGTAAATAATCCTTTCAAAATTTTAAATAAGTTTTACTTTTTTCAATTACTATTTCACCATATATATATATATATATATATATATATATATTGAATTAAAAAAATGTAAATATGTAATTAATAATAAAATTTAAAATACTATAAAAAATTTAATAAATAAAATAGCTTTAACACTTCATAATCTTTGTAATAACAGTTAATAATTAAGAATAAAATGAATAATTAGTAAGAAATTAAAAAATATAAATTAATAATAAATAAAATATATTTCATAAATTATTACTTCTATCATGCTATTTCATTAATATCTCGATTACATTTTAAATTAATTTAAGAAAATTTTATAGTACTTAAATTTTATTATTTTTTCAGAAAGCATCTTCAAACGTAAGGCTAAAGTAACTAAAATTCAATAAAATATTAGATAATTGCTGAAAATGTTAATTTTTTAAAATTACTGGGTAGTTAAAAAAGCATTCACTTCAATTTCGTAAATTGATGTCAATTCTGGTCAACCATAATTAGCTGTCAACACATCAATCAGCATGTTAGAAAAACAAGACCCCATGGTTAAGAAATGCTTGTATACTACATTTTTTATGCTATAATAGTAATATTTGTTTCAAATCGGCTAAATTTAAGTTTAAATTTTCTCAAATAACATGTCACAAATATCTATCTTGGAAGATTTTTAAAACCAAGTATTAAATTTTGTTTACAAATGTGTTGAGTGCCAAATTTAAATGATTTTTTGAAAGCAACCAAAAAGTTGAGATTCCAATCAATATAATTTCTGTTTGAAATACACCAGCGTATTTTGCTTACAGGAAATAGCAAAACTAATCATTCAGCTTTCAATTAACATTAAAAGAAAGCTTTTTCTTTTATAAAAAATCATTTAAAACCAAGATATCGAAACTGTGTGGGTGGGGTACCTAGTAAATAGTAACCAAATTTGCAAACTAAAGGTCAGTCAGTAAGCTCTAGTTTGTGGGAACAATGTTTATTTAATGACTGTACCTATTAATACTTTTCTATGTTTCTCAGGCAGATGCTTATATATATATGGCCATCTGTAGTAAAAATGGCTGAGGTACCTACAATGAAAAATTACCATGAATCTTTTTAGTTGTTCAGCCTACCTTAGAGTGAACCAGACCATATGTGGCACACTAATCAGAAAAGGTTGCCCATACTTGCTCTTAGCATTGCCATGCAAAGTAAGATCATCAATTATGAAAAGAAACTAGATTAGTTAGATAGGGTATTGACACCACATGTGATGGAAAGGTGATAATGGATGTCTCCATTTACTTTTGATATATCTGTATATCAAAGTATTGATAAACACTCTTGAGTGTGGAGAATTTGTTTTTCTTAAATTAGAGATTCCATAAAAATTTTTATGCTTAGTTGAAAACGAAAGCAATGATAGTATTTGGTATTTTAAAAAAATGTTTGAATATTTATAGTAAAAAAAAAAAATCATCGTATAAAATTTTACTAACAATAGCAGTGATAGCTTAAAACTTTAAACCTACAACTCTTGTTAAAATGTCAAAGGAAATGTTAAATTTAGTTTTGCCTTAAATAAGTTTAAACCTCAGTATTATAAAAAAATAAATAAATATCAGGGACTCAGAAAAAAAAATGCACCCCCCTTCCAATAAAGAAACATTAAAAGACTTTTCTACCTGAATATTTCAGCAGTAGTATATTGGTATGTTATTTTTGCCTACTTGCTACTAGGATAGTGGTTCAATGTCAGGTTATGGTTTACTTTGCATTTTTGGATTTTAGTATGATAAAATCAGGAAACACACGCACAAAAAGTGACAGTGCTTTTTATATAAATTTTTATAACTCTTCTAAACCATGGCGATTTTTTTTTTTTTTTTTTTTTTTTGTTATGGGAGAATATACAAATTTTGAATAATTGTATTTGTAAATATAAAATAAAAGTGTACACACACACATTGAAAAGAAAAAAAAAATGTATCAAGTACCTTCTTTATAAATAACTATGGACTTGTTTCTCAGATAAGTTGCCACCGAGATTTCTTCAAAATTATTCGATCAGAAAGGGCTGTTATATTTTGAACATGATGGAAAAAAATGACCCATTTTCATGACTAGTCTTCACAAAATATTTCAATGCGGATAAAAGGGACAAATAATGTTGGGATTTTTGAGGTGAAGAATTACAACCATTACATATGCTTTTTTCTTCAGGCACCGACAACGGGGAGCCAAATGGAAAAGTATGTCACAGATTCAAAAAAAAATTGGCTACATTGACTATGCACAACAATCATCAAGTTTAATACCATTTGATTTCTATTCTTTTTTAAGGTGGGTGCTCTAAATGCAAAAGCTTACACCAGTAGATTCATCACCCTTGTGTAGACAGTGCAACTTGCGAATTGTTGCATAATTAGAAAAGAATTGTCTGCTACGCTTGCTACCATACAATTTGTTCCTTGTGGAAAGAGTTTTTGCAGTGCAAATAAAGTCTCATTTGAAGATAATCATTTTTTGTTTTGATTTATTTATGTTGTTATTGGGTTGGGCAAATGTTTGTAGTATTTTTAAGTCATTTTGAAAGATAATATTTAAATATTACTTTATTTAAACATTTGCATGCAGATTTATTCAACTGCATACATGCCATTCTGTTCCACTATCTTTTACCATGTTCTTAAATAGCCTCATCAGATTGAAACTTTCATATGGATGTCATGCATGGTGCCAAACCCGTTCAGAAGTATATAAATTGTCAGTTGTATCCAACTGTTTTCTCAGATCAATGTTTAAAAATGGCTTTGAACAAATGAAATCTGTAGGTCTTGGTGAGACCATCCTTTTTCAAATAATGTGTACTAGCACTACAGAATCACAAAGAAATGTACTAAATAACAGAAACATTACTTGAAGACATTCAACAACTAAAATGTATGTCACATAAATCGGTGAGAAAATAATGACATAATCAAGATGTTGACATTCAACACTACTTCAAACAAAAGGTTAGGAAGGAAACCCCCATCAATACTAGAAAGAGTGATAACAGCTATTGGACTTGAGAAACCAATTTTTCTGAAAAGAAATTGTTGTGAGAAAGATTCTATAAATTTCAACTGAAATTGGCACTGGTTGCTCAGGCAATGAATGCTGAATGTTTCCTTATAAGGAAATGGCTAATATCATTACCAGACAGCTTCATGATTCCATCCTCCTAGAACTGGGCATCTTTCTGGTTGATGAATTGGTCTGTGTTTTTTTTTTTTTTTTTTAACAGGCTTAAGAATTGAAGCAATCAATATAACCTCAAAAAAATAATTTTTTTTTATTTTGATATATGTTGTAGATCTTATACTCATTATAAAATCCTAAAAATTTCAAGTGAAAATTCTTTGTTCTCAATATATCGCAAATTGAAATTTTGCTGAATCAGTATTTTCTGTCAATAGACATTTTCATTTGCTAGCTTAATGATCTTACAAAAGATCCACTGGCCAGAAATTAATGAAATTTGCTACCCTTATAGATTTTTAGTCAAGGAATATATGCATTTAGAATTTTACAAGGGGTAACCAAAAATAGTTTTCTGGTGAAAAAATGAAAATTTTTAGGTAGTTAACCACTAAAAGTTGAGAAATATCATCTTCAGCCTCTTTGAAAACTGGAGTATTTGGGGGGATAAAATCCCAATAAGTTTCATTAACTGTCTCTGAGAACTACCAATTCTAGACCTTTTTTTTTTTTTTTGTTTTTTGTTTTTTTTAATCAAAAATTCTGATTCCTGGTAATTTTGCAATTAGAATCTTCTAATATTGACTCCTTCTGCTAAAGGTGATGAAGTCCCTAAGTGACAAAACATTGGGAAACCATTACATACTATTTGGGGAATTCATTCTCTAAGTTTTAGCAACTCTCCTTTTTTTTTCAATTTTTATGGATATTTGAATATGCATTGAAAAAAAAGAGAAAAAATCATTATCATCCAATTCATCCAGTTTCCTTACAGATTTTGAACATATTTCCGTGCTACCACACAAAATTCCAATGTCACATGAATCTGTCATGAAGATCTGGAAATAAAAATGCTGAATTTATCGGAATTTTTGAGCACTGACCTTCGCAAATTTCTCTAAACATGTAAATTTGAAAGGTAAGTATAACCTATCAAAACAATAAGGTAAGTAAACAAAGGAAAGGTGATATAACTTACTTTTAATGACTCAAAAACAAACATTGGGCTTGAGTTAGCCCAGGCTCAGTAATTGGGCCCAGTGGAATTTCTTGTGGCAAATTCTTATATAAAAATGTATGTGACCACCATAGTAGCTACTACAAAAAGAAGTTCAAGAAAAATGCTATGAACAGCTGCAACCCATTTGCTTATCACAGAAGAAGATCAAAAGGTGATTATTTTTTTCTTGTTGATTGCGCATTTTATGCATGGAATCGTGCTATTTGCACATGAGTCAAATTTATTTTTTATAATTAATTAATGGAAAAAGAACACCTTTATACTTGAAGTTTCAGTTATCTTACATTGTTGATTTGTTTAGTTGGTCAATGTTGAGATAAATGACTTGAAAAGTGTGAATTTATATGTGTCAGAAACATTTTCTGGAATGATTATATCTAATTTTGACAATGTTATCAAATGATAATGCTTAGCTCATAGCTAAGCAAATTATATGGAACCAATATGTATGATATTAAATTTCTTAAACTTAATGCAATAAAGAAAAAATAAATAAAAATCTTTTTTAGTTCAAGGGAATTCTGTTGGTATTTTTTTTCTTTATAAAGTTCCTATAAAAGATGTTTTGCAATTTGAAAAAAGAAAATAAAGCATCATACTTTGAAAATTTTTTCATTCTGTAGCTGCTCTTCATGTCTCTAGCATTTGTCCAAGAAGCTTCAACACTTTGATTTCTTCACTGCTTTCAACTTCATCCATGTGACATGGATGATTGGTAGCAGCTGTAGCTTTCCTTTGAATATCTCATCTGTCATACTATGAAACGACAAATCACAAAGTTTGTGTTTTTGAAATTGATGACCATTCACTTTGTGTGTCCTTGAAACTTCTTAACATAGTCCTGAATTTTTTTTTACACAGACCTGTGGGAACCCTGCTTTATATAAACAGTCAATTAAGATTGAAGGTAGTTCTGAACCATCCGTTAGTGGGGATAGACTGTCTCAAGCTTGTTCTGGATTGGCCAATACTAGGTGCTCATGCTGTCCAAGAATGAGCAGAAGGATGATAGGAGAGAGAGTTCTCAGGTTGAAAGGAAGAGCTGATCAGTTAGACTGTCATGGCAGGGAATTGTCCCAAGTGTCACCTACCCAGCCAACCAGGCAGTGCAAGTGAATCCTTGAAAGTAATAACCGAATATATGGAAAACAGGATTTGTGTTTGTTTGTTTTTTTTTTAAGAGATTTTTAAAGTGTTTTGAATTTTCTGTTATTAATTAAATTAAAATGGCGGATCGATAAATTGACCATGACAAGAACAACCTTTTAAAGATATCTTCGAAGCTTATTGAAATATGTAAAATTATTTTTTTTTTAATAGATTAGCTTTGCCTTTAGGCTATTGTCTTTCAAATAAAACCAAAATTTGACTAAAAAGAAGTTTATTTAAATTATTTTAAATGCGTTTTTTTATTAAGGTTTAGTAAATAGTCATCTTTTCTTCTGCTCAAATAAACTAACTACTAAAGGTTAGTGAGTCGTCAGGATTATGTAGAAACCAACTTCAGTTCTTGTATCTACGTAACATTTTTAGATATTTCATACTTTTAGCTTAGTCTGGCTTAAGGCATCAGTAGTATGGTGATTATAGAAACTTGACAACACTCTCGAATCAGTTCAGTTATGTGCCATGTGTGATACACGTTTAGGCGATCATGTATCTCTCAATACATGACTGACGAGGCATTAGCTTGCCATTTCTTTCTGCGGTAGACTAAGTTTAGTAGATATATGGATGATCGTAAGTGACCCGGTCTGTCCTGCTATTTACCCATAGCTGGGGGAGAAGAGGATTCATACCTTTCCCAAGGGGATTAGTACGTAAGTGTATGTAATGGATTTGAACTCGGTTCTCCGATTCCTCAATCCGAGCTTACATCCATTACTCCACCGTAGCCTGAATGCATTCGCAATCATTGTTTGACATCAAATATTTTGAATTACTTCCCTTTTGCAAGCCAGTCTCATTTGGTGCAAGGGAATTAATTCTTATCGTTTATTTTCTAATATTTGATATTAAAAATTAAACATTTCCTCGGAGTTTAGATGTGGATGCCTGCTTATAGAATGGATATTTTCATCACGGTCTTATAAACATTATTACTGGCAGTTAAATAGTATTTCGCCATTTTCGTGGGCATTCGTAATAATTATTTAATTAGAGATAAAAATATTTTAAGTATTCGATTGTATGTAAAAATTTACATTAAAAAATGCATTTCCTTGATTTGGATTTTGGAATAAACATTTGCCTTTTTTGCAAGTGAATATTCAGTAAAAAAAAGAAGCATCACCCAACCAGCAATAAGTTTAAACGTCTCGATATATTTTTAAGTAGGTATCTCCACTAATTCGCCAAAAAAACAGCATACCGTCAAGAAAAATTGCCCCAAATTTAATGAAAACAAAATTTTATCGTCAAAATGTTTGTTATTATTAACTCAAGAGGAAAGACCAAAGTACTTTTTGATTATTTTATTTTTTTCATCCTTTTTAGCACATTCGAAATTTTTATTAAATTTTTTTTTCTGCATTAGTGGGTCCGCCAAATATTAGTATTAGGAAATTTAGCGTCTTTTTTTTTTTTTTTTTTGGCGTTAAAAACACATTGTTTTGGAAATTCTTGCAAAAGTCAAATAATTGTCGGATTTTAATGAAGCTTTCAGAAACGTCTGCGTGTTTTTTTTTGTTTTTTTTTATAGCTCGGTAAAATTTTTACATCTGTTACCCGCCCCTTTACTTAATTTTATGAAAACTTGAGAAATTCAACGGCATAACTTTTTATTGATTATATTAGTTAAAAGCAGAAAACTTTGAAGAATATAAATCATCGATGATTAATTATTATTATTATTTTTTTTTTTTTTTTTTTTGCTGTAAAATCGAATCACACAGTTACCGAAGATCAGCTCTGAATTGTAACATGAAAAACCCAATAAAATAAAAAATAAGACATTATTGAATTAGAAAAGCTTTTAATGGCTTTTATGGATAATATATGTTAATGAGAATATTGTCTGAAGCCAAAATATTTTTCTGATGAAAAATGAATTTTTACAAGAATTGTTTTCTTTTTTTCACTTTTAATTACAAAATGTGATAAAGTAGTTAAATGCTTTAAAATTAAGTTTCAATCCGCAACTTTTAGGGAATGCTGTTATTAATTCGATTTATCTTCACAAATCATAAATTTGAAAGCTTATTACTATCTACGGCGCACATGTATTTTAAAATAGAATTTTACAATTTTTTTTTTTTAGTGCATAAAAACTTTTTTTTTCCAAATATATGGATGATCGTAAGTGTCACGTGTTTTAAGAGTTTGTTTCTCCTGACGGCAATAAACTGACCTCAGAAAACTTTAGTTTTCGTATTGCGAACGCTTGTTGAATTCTCTGACTGACTTTAACTATCAAAAGTTTATTTCACTAAATATTTTAATTTAATTTATTTTTTTAAAATATAATTAATTTATTGCTTTTCAGTGAGAGACATACTGCAATTATTAATTATTTTCTTGTTAGTTTTAATTTTAGGGACGGAAATAGTAATTAAGGATTTGGACGTATCTTCGTTAGAATATTTTCAAAAAAGGGCCACCAAATTTCGACGAAAGTCTGAAATCGTTTGCATAGCTTGCTTTTTTTTTGTGTTTTTATTTTTAGTGGACTATGATTAAATAAAATAAAAAGTGTAAATGATTACATAATACGAAAAATTCACATTTTCATAACTGCCCTTATAGCAATATTAAAAATAAGGAAAATTAACCCATTAAAAAATAACATTTTATAAAAATGAGAGAGGTACTTATAATTATTAGGTAGCATTCTTTATGAAATTTTATTGTACTTTGATTATTTTGATATTATCTCAGTTAAGAAAAAATTTCACAACTGAGATATAAAAATTAATAATAAATAAAAAAAAATAATACCATAAAATTTCATAAGAGATGTAAGTAAAAATTAGCTACCTGTCTTATGAAATTTTATTTTGCTCTCAGTTATGAAATTTAAAATTTATTTTGTTAGTATTTTGAATTTTATTTTTCCAGAAGCCATCTTTAAACGTATGGCTAAAACTAAAGTACCTTTTTAAAAAAAAAAAAAAATTAGGTTGCTGAAAGTATGTTAATTTTTAAAAATTACTGTGTAGTTAAATAAGTTTTGTTATTATTAGTTGCTTTGTTCAATAAATACGTTTGCTTTTAATTAAACAAATATTTTTGTTTTGTACATAGAAATGCAATTACGACATGGCAGAGAACCAAGTTTTGAAATTTGGCTAAGGCTGTTTGTATTCACTTTGCATTAATGCCCTTGGGAAAGGAAAGAATCCAGTGATCTCTGGTCTCTGTGTTATTACCAGGTAACAAAATGTCTCATCACTAGCATGCCATGAAATGAGTGAGCACTTTTTAAAAACTGCCTTACTTGCCGTTAAATAAGTTGGTTCACTTAAAATTCGAACAAATTATGTCACTTCTGTTCTTTCGTCTGATAACTTCCCCTTGACCCAAGCTGTCACTACATCCAAAACAAGTCACCACGGTTAAGACATAATTTCTTTTTAATGGTATTCCGCAGACGAAAGAAAAACAAGATTTTTAATCAAAATTTCGAATGCTCTAAAAAGTATGAAAAAATTTAATGAAATAATTAAAAAAAAAAAAAAAATACTATATTAAACTAGAGAGACTACATTTTTAGACAATAAATTTTTTTTTTCATCAAGTTTGGGGCCTTTTTTCATCATGGTATGCTTTTTTTTTCTGATGTAGTGGAGATACACTTCTAGCTATCTTCTTAAAAAATAGGTACAGTGTAACCCTGATATAAGAGAGATTTTCTCTGGTCCCAAATTAGAGCCTGTGTTAATGTATATATAATAGACCAAACCCGGATATAAGATACTTCTTCTCCGGTCTCGACAACTCTCTTATATCCGGGTTACACTGTAACAGTTATCGGCATAGAAAAGGGGATAGTCGTACCGAGCTCAAGTTCCGTCATAATCTGTTGTGTTTCAGTTTGTGGGTATTTGCCAGATAGTTCTTTGTATTATGTATTGGAAACTTTGGAATAAATGATCTTGGAAAGGTATCAAAGAGCACAGGGAAAAGCCTAGATTAAACGAATATTAGGGAAGAATTAAGAATATCTATAACAGGGTGGTAGCCTTAGCTCAACGTTTTACTGCCTGGGGAATATGAGTCGTCGTAATCCTGGTTCAACATTTATATTGCACGAGAGCGCTAACCCTAGCTCAACGTTTTACTGCATGATGGATATAACAGGGTGATAACTCTGGTTCAACATTTTAATGCATGACAATACGTAATAACAATTTGAATCAGGTAATAATTGAAATGTGAAAGAAACTCAGAGAAAGTAAGTATAATCGGAAGCCATAAAATGAATTTGGAGAAGACTCAAAGAATATTTGAACCTGAAATAAACCAAGTAGAATTAATTAGGATTTAATAAGACTAGATTTTCTCCAATCTACCCAGTTGTCTCCGGGGTAATATTTTGTTCTAAAATTTCCCAAATTCCAAACAATTCTAGCTGTGTTTATTAAAAGTACTATCAGATCTCACAGACGTTTATCGTTACCAAAAATTAAATACCACGCTTTGCTTTATCGCATTCCGGAGACAGACAGACATCTGTATTAGACAAAAAAGGCCATGAATATCTTATCAAAAAGCATGCCCCAAATCAAAGCTGAAAGTGTGCGATTTTGTCATACAGACAGGCCAGAATCGTGTCAATGAGAGAATAGATGACAAAAGAGGCGAAGTTCGTTATAGTCCTCCCTCCTGCTGCTGCTACTGCTTCTGCCATCAACAAATTCACAGGCAACATAGACAATGCTAAGACAGAGGTCTCTCAAATTATTCCGAATTACTGCAAGAATAATTTTCCTGACGAACGATCGTCAACCAGGCTATATATAGAAAGACTAGTAATTCTTTACTCCTTATATACTTTTAAATCCGTCAATTTATTTTCATTAAATTCATTGTCAGTTATTAATAGAGTTTGTTGGTTTGTGCTGTGAAAATAGTTTTCAACAGAGACAAAAAAAAAAAAGTTACCACGGCCGCGAGGATTTCACACTCCGCAGAAATTCGGTTACCTACCAGCTTGTTGATTTCGACAAGAAAATCAAAAGCACCAAGAATATTGCGTTTTTGGCAGCGCTGGGACAGGGAACAACAGATCGACGGAACGAAACGAAATGCAGGGTCAGACGGGTTCTATATCCAGTATTCTTAAAAGCAATACAAAACGAAAACCTTAAATAAATTATAAATATATATTAATTAATAGCTCTGTTTAGATTAAGTTACAAATTTTCCCTCTTTTCTTTTCCATTTTTAAGTTTATTGTTTTAATCCTGACTTTAAAATGATCAAATTATCGAATAAAAGTACCACCCATAAACAACGTATTTTCTACTTTACATGGTTATAAGAAAAACACTGACATAATGGCGGCTAGCATACATATGAACAAAAACTAGTCTGCGGTATTTTTGTTGTTCTTTTTCCAGATTCTTGCTGTTTGCTTAATTGTTGTACAGTGTAACCCGGATATAAGAGATTTTCTCTGGTCCCAAATTAGAGCCATACTTACCTAAACAAAATAGACCAAACCCGGATATAAAAGAAACCCGGATATAAGATACTTCTTCTCTGGGTTACACTGTATGAGAATTTTGGATAAAAACAAAACAAAACAGAGGAGTGGATAGGTTTGACTATCACCCGGTTCATACTCCTCCCCGGTCTTTTGAACAGAAATTAAGGTTTATGCCTTGTGTATTGTTTAGAAGAAACCAGAGACCCCAATATTAAAGTCTACTTCAACTCTATATTTCTAACGTCTCAGATTGCACTCTGAAATTTTATTCACTAATTAAATCTTGACCTCTTCAAGTCTGGAGTAAGCCATTATCTTTTCTTTATAGCCACCAAGAATTTTACTTCTTGTTCTGACTTGCGCAAATACAACTCTACAGATTAAACCTCTATCTTTAGAGGCTCTTGGGTCTTGTATTGGGCGGACATTAGTAAAAAATCTACATGCGTGAAAAAAAATAAAAGTGCTGTTGGGAGAGAGAAGAAAGAAGAAGAAAATTACAAAGAAAGAATTTACGAAAAGAGGAAACAAAAATTCACAAAGAAAGAAAGAGGAAAATCCAGAAAGAAAGCATTTACAAAAAACGAAAAGAATGTACAAAAAAGACAAAAGAAAAACGGAATTTGAAAGAAAGCAAGCATTTACAAAAATGAAAAAGAATTTATAATGGAAGAAAGAAAAATAATTTATGAAGAAAGAAACTGACTGAATTTTATTTTCACAGAAAACGGAACGATTTTATTTTTTTTCACACTGGCTTAATTTTCATACTGCTGATATTAAAAACTAATTAATGGAAATGAAAAACGAAAGGCCGATAAATAAAATAAAAATTAAGTGAAATAACAAATTGGCGACGTTCGAATTACTGCAACTGGAAAAAACTGTATTTTTTTATTCAGTTGCATTTGTTTGGCTCCCGTGAGTGCAGATTATCTATCTATCTATCTATCTATCTATCTATCTGGTTTCCAAATTTGCCTAATAGAAATACAGGACATCCTGTTTAAATTTAAATGATTTTTAATTTGCATATACGTAAATTGGTATGCTTCATGCGACAAGCTTACATGCTTGTATTGCTAACACGGTCATCTGGGCTAAATTAGTAAAAAAATCCAATTTGTTAAAAAATGTTTAATATTTAAAGTATCCTAAAAATTTTAATAAGGCAGGATACAGAACTAAATCATTAAATACAGGAACTCTCCTCGATAAACGGCGCGACGAGCAACGCTAATCTGTCTTTCTTTCTTGCTTGCTTGTTTTCTTTCTTTCTTTGTAAATTCCCCTCTTTCTTTCTTTCTTTCTTTCTTTGTAAATTCCCCCTTTCTTTCTTTTTCATGTTTAGATTTTGGTAAAAATGCAAGCAATCTACAGTCTGGGGACACACTTTTTAAAGGAGCCTCATTAACAATATTATAACGAGTAGGGTCCTTATTCTCTGTTCCTACCCATCAAGTAAAGTGTCTCGGCAATTTCCTATGCAGTCTTAAAACTGACACATGTCTGATTTCGGCCCTGATAAGATTCTTTTCTTTTCTTTTTTTCTTCTTTTCACCCTATCTTGAGTTTTCTTTCTTCATTTCACCCTTCTTTCTTTGTAAATATTTTTCTTTTTATGTAAATTCTGCATTTTTTTAAAAATTCATTTCTTTATTTGTAAATTCCTCTTTGGTAACTAGACTTCACCAGTTTTAAGCGTAGTACTAGATTGGCAGGCAGATCTCATAATTTCGCTGCTGAACTTGCGAGTTTTAACCGTATATTCTATGCTAATAGTTTCTTCTCTCGCACTTCTCACTTGTGGAACCCTCTTCTTGCTTTCGTGACAACTACGATATTCAAAAATTGCTATGCAATGTCAAGTTCTGTCTCCTTGATCTTGTTCTTTTATTGTCCTCTCTGTTTCTGTCACTCTCAGTAGTCACTTGCAGCTTAGTGGCTTTATCGTCTTGCTTGGAGGTGAAATGATTAAGAAAACCTGCATTTCTTTATAAATTCTTTCTATCTTTATACCATTCTGCTTCGAAACTATTCGAATAGAACATACAGTGACGTCTTGCGAATTCAACAGTAAAACCGGGACTAAGCAGCCAATCTAATGGTACGCTTAAATTCACGCGGTTCGGCATCAAGGAAAAATGCCCACCAGAACAATTGCAAAGAAAATATTTAGAGAAAAGACAGAAGACACACCACGGTGATGGGAAAGGGATTGAAATCGAGATGTTAGGAATCGACTACATTACAAAGCCATCTTTGGATTTTGTCAAGAATCTCGAGATGTAGGAGCACTGGACAAGGCATGGCAGCAATATTCAATGCACGGACGAATGGTACATTTACAAATGTGCAAAATGGATTCTGACAAGAAAAATTGTCTGGGGAAAACACAGAGAACTACGTTCCACGTAGAAGACCTATTATATTCAACATAATAACTCCACTTCATGTCAGTGGAGAACGTGAGCTCAAGAAGGAGCAAAGAGTTACTCTCCTGGAGGTTAGCATTAGCCATGCTGACCTCAGGACGTTAAATCACCTTCTGTAACCCTAACATATCCTTTCGGGTGCCAAATAAAAAGGAACTTGCAATAAATATGGGGATTGGAAAAAATCAGATAATTTAATAAACTTTTGATCTGGAAAATGAGAAGATCTAATAAACGAGGTGTTTTCAATAAACGGGGTTAATAGGAAATGATTACAAACAAATTTGTCAACATATTGTAAAAGCCCAAAGAAATAAAACGGAAAATAAATGTCCATCGATGGTTAGCAGTAAAATGCTTTAACAAAATCGAAAATATTACTATGAAATCGTTTTTAATCATTTCACCCCAAGCAAACCAAAAAAGCCACTAAGACGCAAGGGGTTACTGAGTGTTAGAGAAGATTAGAGAAATACTATTAAAGAGAGAGAGCAATAAAAGAACAGGAATTAAAGAAGACAGAAGATAATGATTGATATTGCATTTAAATTTTTGAAGATCAAAGTTGACTAGAAGGTAAGAAGCCGGAAGAGAGTTCCACCGGCGAGAAGTGCGATAGAAGAAACTGTTAGAATAGAACTTACGGCTATATCTAGTCATTTAAACTGTAACATAACCTTGCTGCCAATCTAGTACCGCGTTTGAATTCATAAAGCCTAAGTACCATTGAGGAAAGTTCATCAGAACAATTAGCATGAAAGTATTTATAGAAAAAGCACAGGGAATCTATATTACGGGGGTGAGAAAGTGGCTGAAGTCGAGATGCCCGATCAGGACAAATGACATTGCAGATTCTTCTTGGGAGTTTTATTTGGAATCTCTAAATGTATAGCGGGAGCACCAGACCAGATGTAACAGCAGTATTCAAGGAAAGGACGAATGCTAGACTTAGATATATAAGATAGATTCGTGCAAGAAAAATTGTCTAGCACGACACACTGAACCAACTGTCCAAGCAGCAGACCTAGAAATTGATTCAATATAACAATATTTCCTGCCCCATGTCAGTGGAAAACGCTATCCTTTCCAACGTTACAATATATACATATTTATAATGCTTATACAGGGTGGTTCGAAAGTCTTGTCACCCCGACACAATATAATTTTCTATTTCAGATGACTGACACGAAAATGATGACGTTCATACAGAGCTTCTCGACGTGTGATAGCGTCAATGAAAGTATATAAACTGAATCCAGTATATGTGCTTTGCATTACTGTATTGTTCTATTGCTCTACTTACTTTTTGGTAGGGGTGACAAGACTTTCGGACCACTCTGTAGTTTAACGTAATTGGAACACTTAAGACTGTTCGATAAAAGAATTTTACAGTGCAGTTATTTCACTCCACAATACATTAAATACTCCCAGCAATCTAATAGATATTACTTTTCCTATAATATACAAGAAATGTGGAACAAGGCCTAAAATGGGCTGGGCTGATTTTAATGTTTTATCTTTTAACTTAGCTACTCACAATTGTTTCGTTGTATAGCTCCGTAACGAAATATCAATGTATTTATAGTGAGTCCCGTTAAAAAAAAAGAAAAAAAAGAAAGATATAAAAACAAAAATAAAAAGAATTCAAACTAAATTTCCTTTAAAACCCTTATCTCCTTCTCTCTCTATATATACTTTTATCTCAGCTAACGAGAGGAAGGAGAAGAAAAATCTGAACCCGGCCCATAACACCGGAAGTTTTCAGAAGCAGAGCCTACTTATTTGTGACTGAAAAATACCAAAAATCAGCGAGGTTCCACGCATAACTTCCGTTATTTAAAAAAAATGAAAAAGGAAGAAACGCCAGATAATAAAATAATTTTGGCAATCAAAATGTTTGGAACAAAGAGACTTTTGATGTTAGCCTAAACCAAGGATATAAACCTACCTCATCTGGTCTAGAGACAGATGGTACAAGGAGAGGACGGAACAAAGAAACCAATCGTGCGTGAAGAAGCAGTTAAGAGGTCATTTGCTACTGATATTTCCGCCCTGCTCAAAGCCGAGAAATACACAGTTGATTGATATTGACCTAATTTCTGAGATTACTACTATATCTATCATATTTTGATTTCTCCAGACTGCTATCAATGTCCGCCTTATTAACGAACTTTTTGCTCAGCCGAATACTAAAGGACTCACCCACCAGTCTAAAGAAAATAAATAAAAATATATTTGTTATTTTAAACCCTTGAGTCAGTTCGTTTTATTCTCGAAGTTCCGATAAAATAATTATCCTACCACCCATTCCCACTGGTTACCTTCTGATGTGAACACATCTGCCACATATTTTTAACACGAGGTGCATCCCTTTTACACGGGATCCAAACAAGAACTATTCAACAAACACGATGTTAACCTACAGTTACATAAAACAATATACAGGTCAGTATAGAGATAAGGGGAGATAACCCAACCTATATTTTTTCTAACTGGAGGAAATGAGAATAGCATTTAAAAAACTATCCCCGGCGATTATTCATAATAAAGAAAATACAGTATTTACAAAAATCGAAGAGAATGAAACGTTAGTTTTAGAAACATCCTCACAATCTTAATCGTGGCAGAAATAAATTCATCATCGTCATCATCATCATCACTCCCTTGACTGCTTCAAACATTGGGGTGAAGGGTAGCCTAAGGGCAGAAGAAACAAACATCTCCTCTTCTCTTCTACATGTACCGTGAGTATCGAACCCTCTTTTCTCATTACGTGTCGCAAAAATGTCAATTCTTTTTCTGAGTCTAATCACAAGTGTCCGTTTTTGGTTCCATTTTCCTTAAACCTTCTTCGTTGCTCACAGGCTTCATTGATGTCGTTCTCAGTATCCTTCTGTAGAACAACGTCTCTGTCACTTCCAAGTTTTTTCTTCGTCTGTATTGATATTGTTCAGCATTCAGATTCATACAGGAGAATAGATATAAGATAGCAGTTCAGCACATTTTTAAAAACCTTTCTAACGGGATTTTCCTATATATTAATACTTTGCTTAGTTTTTTAAAACATCTTTGCCATACTAATGAGACTTCAGATCTTTGGGTCACACTTTCCGCAGTCCGTTATTCACCTACCCAGAAGTAAACGTTATTCTCGGAATCGGAATGTAGAAGCAGACATTAGAACCTCTTCATCTGTAAAAAGTACTTACGTAATTTTATATCTATATTGCTTATATATTCTGAAAGCGTCATCTATGACTTTTTATGTATAGCATGTAACAAAGGATTCTTCTTTTTAAATCAGTATCCAAATTAGGCAGACACGGTGGAGTAATGGATAGCTGCTCGGATTGAATTCGAATTCCAGTCGGATTCATTACATTCACTTACGTGCTAATACCCTTGGGAAAGGTATGAATCCTCTTCTTCTCTCCCCCCAGCTATGGGTAAATAGTAGGACAGACCGGGATTTATAGTTTTGGATGACAACTGGTCTAACGCAGAAAAAAAAATGACAACCTAATGCGGGAAAAAAATCTGCCTCGTCAGTCATGTATCGAAAGATACATGATCGCCTAAGCGTGTATCACGTGTGATGTAAATTAGTAAAATAGGCTGAATGTGAATCGTCAAAAATTAATTCGCATGGGGAGAGTCTCAATAACTGTAAATAAATCACTCACTCAAACACTTACAGAAGCATGCACTCATTCAGAATTCTTTTTCTTCTTTTATATGCCGTGTCCGTTCGGGACCTGGTCGATGATGGCTCTCAACAACTTCCTATCTTTTGTAGCTCTTAACTATGTTTTTATTATCCTTCCCACTTCCGGTTCTGTGAGCCATCCAGTTAGGCAGGTTATCAGTGTTTTCCCCAGTCTCTCTTCTCTTCAATATGTCCTGTGAATGTAAATTCTCCAAACCCTCTTTTCTCTTTATGTGTCACAAAAATTCCAACTCCTTTTCTAATTCTAAGCGTAATTGTCCTTTTTACCTCCATTTTTATTAAAACTTCCCCATTGCTCACCCGTCCATGGTATTCTCAGCACCTTTCTGTAGAAACCACATCTCTGTTGCCTCAAACCTCCTCTTCATCTGTTATGAAATTGTCTTGCATTCACTTCCATATTGGAAAACAAATACAATAACAATTACGAATAAAACTTCCAACAAAATAGGGTGAATGTGAATAGTTAAAAATTAATAGGTGTGGGGTTCCTCATAAACTCCGGGGGTGAAGGTTGGAAAACGTTAACAAGTGGTGGGGATACGTCCATTTGGCACCCGGCAGTATTACTGTACGTACACCAGGAAACGAGGTAACTTACCATCTGGCAACTGCAATGTTTTGATAACCGTGATCCTAAGCGAATACTTTTCTTGGAGTTGGAATTTTTTTTTTTTATATCAATGAATGTTATTTTAATCAAAATTTAAACCAGGAACAGCCGACTTTCATCTTGCGTGACATTTTAAAACAATTTGTTGTCAACTTCTTACGATTGTTGATACAATTCATTATGGTGGTATGTATAATCTCATTGATGTCTATGTAGCCATTTATTCGGTAGTTGATTGTGTTTGTTTTTTTAACTTTAAATACTACTGCCATTTTTAGTCACTAAGAGAAACAGATTTTTTTTCCTACATCTGTAAAAATTAAACTTATAATGGGATTTAAATAATTTTTTACATGGTCAGAAATTAATACAATCATTACTGACGGAATAAGGCTATTATATATAAAGTAAATGTATTGTTAATGATTTTATTATAGAAACACTGAAAATTAGGACAGACGGGTTGTTCGTGGTCATGAATTAAATGCAATCGTTACCGACAAAATAGGGTTATTATCTGTATAATGTAACAAAATGATTGTCAGTGATTAGGAATTAATTTGGTGAAAAAAGCGAGTAAAGCCTGGTCTTGGTAAAGGTCATACAACTTTGAACCTTATGGACTGGCACGACAGAATCACAAAGTACTAAATAACAGAAACCACATCACTTGAGGACTACCAACAGCAGAATAAACTAAAAAGGAAAAGCACATAAAATAATAGTGACATAATCAAGATGCTAACATTCTTCACTACTTCAACAAAAAAAAAAAAGGTTAGGAAGGAAATTCCCATCAATACTGGAAAGAGCAATAACAGTTACTGGACTTGAGAAATCTGTTTTCCAGAACAATGGTTTAAAAGAAAGATTTTATAAATTTCAACCGAAAGCATTACTGGCCCTTCGGTCAATGAATGTCAAATACGGCTAATATTACCATTACAATTACTGACATAATAGGACTTGTATATGTATTATGTAAATGCATATTATATTACGATTATTATTGTTGTTACAGGTATGCAATGATATCCTCAGTCGTTTGATGTTACATTCTCAAACAAGGTATTTTTGCACCTACTCTCGATGGCGACGACGTGGAAAAGTTACATTATAATGCTGGTAATATATTTTATATTGTATAGTAACATAAATATTACATTATATTACCAGAAGTACGTATTAGACCACCCCAGTCATCCACAATAAAAGCTCCTTTCTACGACCATAACGGGAAAATCTACACCCAAACCAACGGTGTTAGTATGGGTAATCCCTTAGGCCCCACATTCTCCAACTAAAATGTGTTTTATAACATAACCAAAGCAAAAATCTACACACTTTACGAAGACGACATTTTTGTGCTAGTAGACTTTTTGTGCTAGTACAGTAATTTTGTTTAATTATTTTTTCTGCTAGTAAAAAGTAAAGAAATTGAAAACCACCTTCGAAGAAAATCCAGTACTAAAAATGTGAACATAGTGATAACAACAAAAAATTCCGTTCCTAGATGTTTGTGTAGAATTCAACAATAATGTACTTAACACCTCATTCTCTCTCTCTCTCTCTCTCTCTCCACACACACACACACACACACACACACACACACACACACACACACACACACACACATATATACATATATATACACACACATATACATATATATATATAATGTATGAAGCCAACATACATGACTATATTTTATTAAAATTAAAATGAAATGGCTAACTCAAGACTTTAAATATTTAAAATAAATAAAGAAAATAAAATGCATAGAAATAAATATTGACATTATAAAATAAATAAAAATTCAATAACAACAATTACATTTTCGTTTATTTGACAATTATATCACTTAGTGTCATCCATAGTTTACCTTTTCTTACACAGCTAGATTTAAAAAATATTTTAAAGTGTTCTCATATTCAAAATTTGAAAAGTTACTATATTTTTCCTCCACGTTATGTCTGTTAAGGAATACCAATTACGAAATAAAATCTCCACATTTACTTTGATAAAATTCAAACGCATTGATAAAGTTTTCCTTCGGTTTATATATATATATATATATATATATATATATATATATATATATATATATATATATATATATATATATATATATACCGGTGGGATGCTGAATTATATAATTTAACATTTATGTATTTAGGCAGCAAATTCTATTTTAGGCATGTCTGACTGAATAAATTTCAGACATTATGTCTGCTAATTTTTAACAAAATCCGTTCATACTCACAAATAACCTTCCGTGTATTGATGTTAAAAGGATGTGAGAAACATGCTATAGCTGTTTCAATTTCTTTTATTTTCATTTCATTAAGCAGACTCTCATTAATAATGACTTTCAAAACCACATTGTAGATGAACAAATAAGACAATATATAAAAAACCTCAACACATGTCAGATAGAATATATTACTTCCCCAAAGGACACTAAATATATCAAACTACTATTTTGTAACCAGATGCATGATAACTACAAACAGGATGAAAAACCATAAAGAATCTTATTTATACTAACATATCTTCTACGGATTCTAATAAAAAAAATAAAATTAATCATATATTATAAAAAACACAATACAACCAATTTAATTATTCGCAATATCTCCTCCCTACTAACTGATGTATTACGTAAAACCAAATATACTAATTTAAATGTCCCCCCAAAAAATATATGTTGGGTATACGACTAATACACTAACAAGAAGGCTTACATTACACATGTCTGACCATTCGTCTATTGCGAGACATCTACAACATTTATGTTCGCATTCGAAACGTAAAAAATTACTAATCGACAACACAACTATCCTACACCATTAAAACAACAAAATTAGATTACAGATCATAGAAGCAATTTATATTTAAAAATTAAAGCCGGCACTGAACACAATCAACTATGAATACTTCAGTAATGTTCTGAAATGCTTGTAAAGGAACAATTTTTTTCACTCTTTAATGCGCGCGAGACCATGACATTCTAATATATAGAGAAAAAAAATTCCATAAGGGATAATTTTTTCACATTCTAATGAACGCTCAGCACATTGTCAACTATTCTGCATTTAAAAGCGTAATGAAAAATTACGGTAATGGATAACAACGCACAACTTTGTATAAATACTTATATTAATGAACAACATATAGTTTTCTATTACTTGCACCCCTGAAGATGATCCTGGAAAAAGATCGAAAGTACTTGGGAAATGAAAATAAAAGAAATTTAAACAGCTATAGCACATTTCTCTCATCCTTTAACATCAATACAAGGAAGGTTATTTGTGAGTATGAACGGATTTTGTTAAAAATCAGCAGACATAATGTCTGTAATTTATTCTATCAGACATGCCCAAAAGAGAATTTGCTGCATGCCACAAGGTCCCTAATCGACCCTCCGCAGGTTTTGAATTCAGAATTATTCTTCTCTTACACCAGTTGCCATCAAAAGCTGTAGAACCCAGTCTGTCCTGCCATTTACACATAGCTGGACGGAGAAGAAGAGGATTAATACCTTTCCGAAGGGTATTAGCACGTAAGTGAATGTAATGTATATATAGTAGTTATAAGAAATTTTCTTAATTCAGTAAAAATGTAATCTCTTCTTTCCGGAAAATATTTTTCATCGAAATCAAACGAACGAGACAAACACAAGTTAATAATAATTTCCCCAGCAATAGTTTCAACAAAAATTGAACAGCATTAACCCAGAAAAAAAATCAGTATTTTTTTTATTACTGCTACAACATGCATAAACTATACAAAGAAGATGATTTCGCCATGTGACGTATCATAAAACACTTCACATGTAGATCTCACTAAACGCAAAAAAATATCTCTCTCTACGAGTGCTACATAAAATTAAACACTTCGAACCTTACAATTCACAATAATACTACGCTTATGAATTGAAAATCCAGACTACCAAAAAAGAATATACATTAGACACACAACTTATATTCTCAGTAGACGCCTCCCGAATTACCTATGCGACTTTAACGCAATGAAAAAAATACTTAAATACACGCACCCAATTCCCCTTGCCAACACAAGACATTCTCGTAAACAACACAGATAAGAACATCTAAGTGTAAAAATGTCTGAAGATATTAGAAATACTTATTAAAAAAAAAACACCAGACCATAACTTAATAGCACCGTGTACGAACGCGGCCAGAGTATTCTAAGCAAGACTTCACTAAAAAGAAAATTACTGCTGCAAAAATGCTTTTCACATAACTCATTAAAGAGAACAAAATGTATTATTAATCCTTTTTAAGATGGGAAATTAACTCCCTTTGAAAATGGCAAAAGTATTATAGCTAAAAGTGCTCGGAGAAAAATGAATAACATAGACAATTTCTCTACAAAAAAAGAAAACTTGTAAGGACACACAAAAAAAAAAAAATTCACAAGATATTTCTTATCCATAATTTTTAATGAAACACGAATACAAAAAAGGATTGTTAACCCAAATATCTAATGTGTGTGTGAGCGCACGCACGCACGCTACGCGCTTGTGTGAGCTTGTGTGTGTGCGTAGGAGGTTGGATGAAAATTCCCAAAGCCTCACACGTAGCTAGCTGAATTTTGTTCTGAAAAAATTCCACTATATAATATTCGATCTCTGCGATTAAGATCCACTACTGGAATAAGTGCATTGACAAAGAAAGAGATTATGTTGAAAAATGTTTTGTTGTATAAGATAAACTGATTTACAGATATCTGAATGTCCATGAATGATTTCATGTCTTGCAATTTATTGCCATTCGCTTTATTTATTAAACAGCCGAGTCTCATATAACAACTTTGATAATTGCTGCCTCACTGGATGTACTGCGAGCGAAGAGCGCTAAACTATGGCTGGTGACAATTTCCCAAATCTCTGCGCCTTAGTGGCTTTATTGCCTTGCTTGGGTGAAATGATTTTAAAAAATCCTCTTGATTACTTTGGAAACAAAAACGTTGCAATAAAATGCAACAAAAATTAGATGACAAAAAAATACTAAAACATATTTTATCTGAGAAATTCGGATTTTTTAAGACTTCTACTATTAGAAGTAATACTATTATATACTAATATTATTACTAGTTGTAACCAAGCAATATCACCCATTTACCTTGATAAGATTAAACTCTTCCGTGGGGAGTCGGACTACGTGAGGTATTACTGCCTTAGTTGCTGTGGAGTTACCAGCTTTACGTTCCACCGGTTTTGAATTCAGAATTGTTTTTTTCTAGACTGTTTGCCAATCAAGGTGAGAAAAACCAGTCTGTCCAGAATTCAGAATTTTCTCCTAGAATGGTTGTCAGTCAAGGCTAGAGAGAGCATTCTACCCTGCTAGAGAAGAGATGGATTAATATTTTTCAAAAAGGATATTTGTGCGAAAGTGAATGGCCGGGATTTGAACTCGGTACCTTCTGCGCCGATAACCGCTACGTTACACGCACATCCAAATAAACCACTAAGCAAGCTAGACATACGCAAGAATGTAGAAAGGTGTCTGAATATGAATGTCGTCTACCGGAAGGTTTCTGTAGCCTTATCGGCAACTCGCTGTTTATGTCACACAGGCTTACGGGACGCGGATCCAAATCTGATGGAAGGCTACTTTATATTACGATCCATATTGCTAACTTAACTGGAAAGCCCTCCCCCCCAAAAAAAAAAAACAAAACAAAAAACAATCTCACTGTTGCAATAAAAATAAGTTAAAAAATGGTCAAAAATGAATAATTCCATTTTACACTGTTTCAGTCGGATATTCATTTCATTTCCTTTGTTTTTTTTGTTTTTTTAAAATTCCATAGCAGTTTTGACTTCAGCTGTTGTTTGTAACTTACGTTCTCTTTCTTTCATTCTGGTACTTGAGTCTACTGAAGGATAACAATAAACTGCATTTAATATATCGTTACATATTAGTAATTGTATGCTATTAAGGTCTAAATAGAGACATATAAAAATAACAGCGGCTTACGGCAAATTGTACTTTGTAAATCAAAGGACGTTCAAAACGAGTTCATTTTTCCATATAAGCTACGATTGTATTAACTAAGCACTTATTCATTGGAAACATTTGTTTTTTTGCTATTAAATTGTCAACCAGAGAGTGTTTTCCTCGCTATTAATAAACTTTAATTTTTTCATAGAATTAGTTCTTTGTTTTGTTTGTTTGGGGTTTTATGGCATATCAACCACTATAGGGTTATTTAATGCCAGATCCAGTATTTACTAGATATATCAAAAACGTATAGCTGGCAACATCATTGTTTCAAAAACGTATAGCTGGCAACATCATTGTTTCAAAAACGTATAGCTGGCAACATCATTGTTTCAAAAAAGTGTAGTTGGCAACATCATTGTTTCAAAAACGTATAGCTGGCAACATCATTGTTTAAATTTTTTTCTACTGATTGACCCTATGCCACCGCTTTCCATCACATTTTAGGGGTAAGGTGTTAGTATATTTAGTGTAGGGTTTGGGTGGGAAAGTTAATTGTAAGTTGTAGTTGTTTTGGGATGGGTTAGATGTGATGGGGCATGACATGACCAGCCGATTGATCGGATCGACGGCCTTTTGGTTGGACGTAGTTTATCGTCATACCCAAGACGCGGATGTAGTTTATCGTCATACCCAGGACGCCGAATTAGTTCTAAATAATGTCACGAAAAGAACAGCTACGATGTGAAGCAGACACCCGTATGGATGTTTCCCTGAACACTAAAATCTTAACGTCTTCATGTCAAGAGTCGATCATTATCCATCCTCCTTATCCTCATGATCTTCACTTCCTCTTTCGCTCATATCACACCACGTTCATCATAAACATTTTGACAGTAACCCTCTACCTTGAGTGTCTCTTGAGCCCTGCATTGTGTGAACATCTATATCTATAATTCTCAAAATGTGTGTGTGTATGTATGTGTGTGTTTGTGTGATCAGATGTTGTTTAACTTTTCCCAGGGTATTTGTGAGAAAGTGAAAGTAAATGACTAACCCGAAATTTGAACTCGGTTCGCTCATTCTATTTCCCTATCTATATCTATAATTCTCAAAATGTGTGTGTATGTATGTGTGTGTATGTGATCGGATGTTGTTTATGTATTTCCAGTTTTCATCCGATTTTGATGAATTTTTTTTGTTTGTTGGATAATTCTTCAGTGCCAGTCTTGAATCCAAATTGTTGGTGAGAAAGGCTCTCCACTACTTCCTGTCTATTATAACTCTCAGCAACGTTTTACTATTTACTATCTGTTCTTGGATGTATACCTTTCATAAAAACTTTAATAAAAATAGTTTAAATTAGTATAATAATATTATCTATTATTATACAGTTCCCTTTTCAGACCCCCCTTCAAATTGTTAACCCCCTATTTGGGGATGTGCCTCAGTTGCACCCAAGTTAGTATGTGGCACAATGCCGAATTTAATGTGGGGCAATCCCTGTAACCCCGCATAAACAGGTTCGGGTCTGTCTACCTCCCTTCGGTATAGCCCCGTCCGAGCTCCTCTCCGCCCGAAGGCAGACAGTTCGACAACAGCTAATATCTGAGTAACAGATCCCAGCTAAACTCTGTAATCCATTGTCTTACAGATACGTAGTTACTACCTATAGTGTAGTTACTCATGGAGGTGACAGGTTATTCCATTACATCAAAAAGCATTCAGAATTTGTAACCCTCTGTATTTTTTTACAAAGTTTAGTTACTAAAGGGAAATAAAAACTGAAACTGAGACATCCGGAAGAGGTATGACACATGGAACTAGAACAAGCTATCCCGATGGACGAAATAAAGGGTTCGATTCGAAAACCCAGTCACCTGAAGAAGGCCGGAGCGTACAACGACCGAAATGTCGCGAATATAACAACAGTGCGAACAATGTAAATAAGAAAATTGATGTCCAGATATAGATACATAATAACATAGATTAAATATTTAATAAAAAGACCTTGTGTTACAACTCGTCTTAGTGGGGAGACAGAGTAAATACCCAGTGAGATTAAATATTTACGTCATTTTCTACGAGCACGCATTCTGAATTTTTTCTTTGTCGTGATTGGCTGGAAAAGATCGCAGCCTTTTCTCGGCTGGACGTTGGTGTGGGAAAGAACGTCAGTGAAAAGAAACCGGCTACTTTTCCCGCGTTCACTGGGAACATAATGCTTACAATGATTATAAAACTCGCAACTCGCACAATAACTTGTAAGATTAATAAGAGAAGGAAATACACGATACAGTGTCAAGAAGTGAACGGGTGCTGACACATTAAGACATATACACACTTTTTCTTCTTCTCATACAGAGTACGTCATCAGTATTTATGCAAATACACTGTAGAATAATGTTGAAAGAAAAATCAATTGAAGCGTTACGATAATTTCGTGTACCATTTTATATAGTGTTATATATTTATGTAGAAAAGTTCACTCAGTACAAGACCCGAGAGACACTCAAGGGTTACTGTTAAAATGGTTATGATGAATGAGGTGTGTGATATGAATGAAAAAGGAAATGATCGGAATTATGAGGAGATAGCGAGTAAGTATTTCAGTTGATAGCTCTTTTCTTTCATACTAAAATTTACCAAATAAAAGAGCCACTCAAGATAGAGGATCATCTTAAAATGGTAGAGATAAATGATATATGATATGGATGTAAGAGAAAATAAAAGGAAGTGAAGATTATGAGGATAAGGAGGATAGTGAGTGAGCATGTATTTCACATGACAGCATTTTTCTTTCATACTAAAATTCATCAAATAACATGCTCGAGAGTCACTCAAGGCAGCAGTTTACCGTAACGATGAATGAGGTGTGCGATAAGAATGTAAGAGAATGCAACAACAAAAAAAAAAAGTCTAAGTACCATAGAGTAAAGTTCATCAGATCAATTACCATGAAAATCTTTATAGAAAAAGTTAAGTTACGTTACGGTGGTGGGAAAGTATCTCAAGCCGAGATGCCATCTCAGGGACAATAATATTGCTGTTAACATATTTTAAGTTTCTACATGTTCTTTGAGTATAAAAATAAACACAAATACTTATACAGAACTGTTATTTAATTTCAAACTCCCGATATGATTTTTTGGAGTACACTGTATAGTAATTACTGTATTTTAATAAAATAGTTTTAATAATAACTTCACAATTCCGAAATATTAAAAAATACAGTCTCTTAGTAAAAGACATATCCTATCACATTCGTTGTTTATATAAAGGGTAGAATTTATGAAAAGAATATGTTAAAACTTCAGGACATAGGCGATCATGACTCTCCGTAGATTTTTCTTTATCTGTGAATTGCCATGTATTTTTGAGGGAAGATACAATACGGCCGTGAGAAAGTGACAAAAGCCGAGATACCAGCTCTGGAAATAATAATTGTCATGCATTCTTGATTAGTATTATGAAGAGCTTTAGAGTTGTCTTCTCCACGATTTGGAATTCAGAGTTTTTCTTCACTTAGACTAACTGCCAACGAAGGCTACGGAGCTAAATAGCAAGGTAGACTATCCTGTTATTTAACCCATAGCTGGGGGAAGAGATAGATTCATGCCTCTTCTGAGAGTATTTGTGCGAAAGTGAACGTAACAGCTTCGACAAGAATTTGAATTCGACTCGTCATTTTTACTCTCGGCGTTGATATCCGTTACAATATCTGCGCCTCCGATTACGCCGCGACACAGCATTCTGGTTGTAGGAGGAAAATTAAACAATAATCATAGTTGTATTTTAGCCCCTGGTTGTATTTGAACCCAGTTTTATTTTCTACTAGTTTACTCGGTAAATTATGTGCCATGCGTGATACACGTTTAGGCGATCATGTATCTTTCGATACATGACTGACGAGGCAGATTTTTTCCTGCAGTTGGTTGCCATTTTTTTCTGCGGTAGACCAGTTGCCATCCAAGGCTATAGAATCCGATCTGTCCTGCTTTTTACCCATAGCTGGAGGCGGAGAGAAGAAGCGGATTCATACCTTCCCCAATGGTATTTGCACGTAAGTGAATGTAATAGATTCGATTGGAATTCGAACTCGGCTCTCCTCAGTCGGAACCGTTATCCATTACTCCGCCGTTCCTAGTTTACTACGAACGTAAAAAAAATATGATGGCCATATTTAATTAACCTCGTAACGTATTGCTTATATTTTCAGGATTTTTAACAATATAATTAACCCTATTGTCGCATGCAAGAACGAATTCTATTTTTAAATCATTAAAAGTAAAAATGCAGACGGATCTACTTTTATGTTTTATAGATTACGTAAAAGTATTTGACAAAGTACGACACAAGGATCTATTTGAACTGCTAGGAAAGCTCTAGCTATTTGGAAAAGATGTTAGAATAATCCAGAACATATACTGGAAGAAAACCGTCTGCATACGGATTGGAAATAAATTGAGTAGCTACACAAAAATAGAAAGGGGCGTGAGACGTGTCTGCTTCCCAGATTTATTCAACCCCTACATTGACGGAATGGAGGAAACTGGAGATCCTACCAGGATTTGTTATCGGTGGGCGTAATCTTAACAATATAAGATACACAGATGACACAGTCGGAAAGACAGTGACATCGGAAAGAAAACTACAGAACTATGATTTGGAAAAGACTTGGAGAATTGAACACTCTCAGGAAATAATGAAGACACAACGGACAGAATGAAAACACGATTCGGAAAGATAACTACAAGACCAGCTAGAGAATGTAGTCGAAGAAAGCGAGATAAAAAGGATTAATCATCAACTGCAAGAAGACAGGAATTATGGTCATCAGCAAGAGAAAAAGTCCAAGATGCGAGTTACAATTTGGGAATATCAACATTGAATAGGCGCATAAGTTACATATCTGGAAAGCGTTTTAACAGAGGATGCGACACCGAGATACGAACACGCATTAGGCTAACGAAAGAATCATTCCAAAAGCGAAGTAAGGTACTGAGAAACAGAATAATTTCGTTCGAAACAAAAAAAAGAAAAGAAAAAAGAGTACTGGATTTCTATGAGATATCTATCTTTTTATATGGCAGTGAATGCTGCACTATTTTTTCCACAAATAAAGAAAAAAAACTAGAGGCAGCATGTACGGAAAGAGTAAGCAACAAGGAAATTTAAAAGAAAATGGCAACAGAAAGAGCGTCCTGGTTAAGACGATAAACTACATCTGCGTCCTGGGTATGATGATAAACTACATCCGCGTCCTCATTAAGACGATAAACTACATCCGCGTCCTGGTTAAAACGATAAACTACATCCGCGTCCTGGGTAAGACGATAAGCTAACACGAAATGAAAGAAATAAAAAAGAATGTATCGACAACCTGATCTTCCCTACTTAATATTGAATTTGTTATGGTAACACGAAGTGTGTTCACTTATTATCATCGATTAATGCTGTTGTCACTATTACAGTCGACCAAGAAGAAAAGATCAGGCTTGTATCAAATTGTTTTTCATATTATAGAATAGTTATAGTATTACTCTTATCTATGGATTAAATAGTATGGTAGACTTTGTTCTCTAGCTTCGGAAGGCAGCCAGTTTAAATGAAGGACTCCTGTGAATCCAAAAACCCTGAAGAAAGCAACGGGGAATCTATCTTTCTCATGCAGTCGTGGCAGTTTACAGATCGTAAAGAAAAGGAAACTGTGTTCAGTCATGATTGCCTACGTACTGAAGGGATATGACATTTTAGTTTACTCTGTAGAGAAATAAATTTGCGCGGCCACCAGTGTAAGAGAAGGAAGATTCTGAAGTGCAAAACCGATGACAAAATAACGGAAATCCCTCCACTATATTTACCAAGAATACATGGCAATTCACAGAACAAAGAAAAGGAATCTTTGCGGAGCCAACGTCCTGAGGGAACATTTCATTAAAATATCTTTATGCAGAGTGCCCTAAATGTCACCTCGAGATTTAGAAATTAAAATAAAATATAATTTCCAGTTATTAATTATGATTTTTTTCATTGTAAAAGAACATTTAGAAAATGATAAAAATGGCTTTATGAAAAATCACGAGAAATTGTTTTAATGACGAAAAATTGCTTTAATTGTGAAAAATCAGGAAAAAAAGGTCACCATTTTTCAACTTGGCATTTTTTCTGTAAAAGTAAACTTGTTTCAATAGAATTTGTCGATTAAAAACGTGAAAATAGAGAACAAATATTCACAAGCATAGGGGCGCCTCGACGTGGTGTAATGGTTAACAAGCTTGTCTTTTTAGAACCATTGCAACTAAGTAGTGAGTTCGATCCTCACTGGGCGCCCCTACTTTCGGCCTTGTGCCACATATAAGCTACGCTTGGAAAATCATTACTATACTTAAGAATAATTTACTTACCTCAGTTCTTTATTCCCGTGGTCTGCTTTGAAATAATTCGTCGCCTGCTGTTTGCATATTGAGTTTTGAGAGAAAATTTTTCTCTTCCTTTTTTCGTCATGATCACTTTGAGACTACCTTTTTTTCAATACTTACGGTAAAATATGGGTAAATATCAGGACAGACCGGGTTCTATAGCCTTGGATGGCAACTGGTCTACCGCAGAAAGAAATGGCAACCTACTGCGGGAAAAAATCTATCGAAAGATATATGATCGCCTAAGCGTGTATCACGCATGACACGTAACTGAGTGCCTTTTTTTTGTAGATTACATAAAGTTAGGGTGGGTAAATTTTGTATCGATTTTGCCCTTTTAAAACGAATTTATATCATGCATTGCTAAAGCACTTCAGCAAGGAAAGCAGCAAAAAAAAAAAAAACAAAAAAAAATTCGTTCT
>OZ038485.1:95437610-95452610 GCA_964036315.1 Acanthosepion esculentum | reverse complement strand
TCTTTTTCTCTCCATCACCTTTGTCCCTGACTATCCCACATTGTGACAACAGAAAAATCTACCAAGAATGGTGATATATTGTAAGAGCGTGGACGCAAATTTATTGTGGCTGAGGTAGCGATCACGGTACTTTATAGACATTTTCGTCTCAGAGGATTATTTACAAACAAAAACTTGGATTACCAATGGGATCTCCTCTCAATGGAGTGGTGGCATGTATTTTCTTGGAATTGCTTGAGTCTGGTTCTTGCCAAAACATTTTAACTAAATAATCAACATACTTCCGATATATTGATGATACTCTATTAATATACCCCCGTGATACAAACTTACCGGATCTTGTAGATAAACTAAACAAAGTCGAAAAAACAATAGAATTTACATACGAAATAGAAAAACAATACTTTATCTTTCTTAGACATCATGTTATACCGAGTTGACAACAGCTTAAAACTTAGTGTCCACTGAAAATCAACCCATAAAAATGACTTAATAAACTTCTATTCCCATCATAACAACAAAATAAAATCCGGAACGATCACTAGATTCTATTTAAGAGCACTCAAAATTTGCAGCCCTCAATATTTACACGAAGAGGAGAAATATATTGAAAATATATTCAAGACCATTCAATACCCTATTTCATTTTCAATGCGAAACAAAAGGCTCATGAAATATTCCAAAATAGAAGAGCTAATCTTCCTGACAAACCAAACGAATAAAAAAATATATATTATTCTACCCACTAACTCTATCCCAACTACAACCGAAAAGAATTTATCTAAACTCAACATAAAATTTGTCACAACTACATCTAAAACAATCAAAGACTTAATCAATAAAAAAAAAAAAACAGCCAAAAGTTGAAGGATGAATTTACTCTATCAAATGCAGGAATTGCCAGAATTAATACATTGGAGAAACCTCAAGAAGCTTAAACAAAAGGATGAACACAAAATGGATATAAAAAAAACAAAAAAACAACAACACACAAAATGCATCGGTTGTTTACCGTAACGACACTGACCACAATATTGACATAGGGAATGCCACTTTGATTAAAAGAGAAAATAATCTACTGAGACGAAAATGTCTGGAAAGTGCCTTGATCGCTAGTTCAGCCACGTTAAATTTGCGTCCAGGCTCTTCCGATATATCATCATTCTTGGTAGAATTTTCTGTTGTCTCAATGTGGGATAATCAGAGACAAATGTGATGGAGAGAAAAATAAAAATAATACAGATGAATTGGGCTAGGCTGAAAAATATTCTTTCAAAAATTTTGAAATTACCAGTTATATATATATATATATATATATATATATATATATATATATATATATAACTGGTAATTTCAAAATTTTTGAAAGAATATTTTTCAGCCTAGCCCAAGGTTGTTAAGCAAACATCATACCAACTGTTATATATATATATATATATATATATATATATATATATATATATATATATATATATATATATATATATATATATATATATATATATATATATATATATATATATATATATATATATATATATAACAGTTGGTATGATGTTTGCTTAACAACCTAACTGTTAGGGTTTCAATTCTCGGTCGTGTATGCGCACTGCTGACGAAACGGCCGTCCAGTGCTTTCTGTTGAGGTTTCAGACGTGATGCATTGCTTAAATATAATGATCAAATCCTCCTAATAATTTCTATCATGTGTATATCATTGCTTGAACCGGCTTCTAATGCGCGAGAGTGAGCGGCTTGGTGATAGTAGTCGTGGCTCCAGGGGGCACTGTCCTATGGATTAGAGAGAATCTCAGCGAGCGGCGCTATATTGAGTCTGATTTGCTATCTCTTCGTCACCGAGGCCCGTTGGAACAGTTGGTATGATGTTTGCTTGACAACCTAACTGTCAGGGTTTTAATTCTCGGTAGTGGATGCGCACTGCTGATGAGTCCCAAATATAGAACGAAAAACAATAACGGTGAAGCTCGTGCCGTGGCCCTTGACATCTCCAAAGCATTCGATAGAATTTGGCATGCCGGCGTTCTTCGCAAGCTCCAGGGTTATGGTATCACAGGTCGATTGTTTGACCTAATACAATCATTCCTGTCAAATCGGGATTTGAAGGTTGTTCTCAGTGGATTCATCTCCAGCTCCTATCCCACTAACGCAGGTGTTCCTCAAGGCTCCATCCTAGGCCCTACTCTGTTCCTCATATTTATAAACGACCTTCCTGACGCCATAGACTCCCAAGTCGGCATCTACGCTGACGACACCACTATTTACTCCTGCCTCAAACACAAATCTAGTGAGGCAGACAAAGTTAACCTGGCAGCTCAAATTGAAAAGGACCTCCAATCGGTTGTGAACTGGGGTGAGAAATGGATGGTTAACTTTAACGCCTCTAAAACAAAACTGCTCTCGATTAACCACCACAAGGATCCATCCCAGCATCCCATTAGAATGTCTGAAGACCAACTTCTCGAGAGCTCCTCTCTGCGGCTGCTCGGTCTCACGCTGTCCGCTGATCTGAGATGGAACAAATACATCGAGTCAGTTGCATCAGCCACCGCAAGGAAAGTTGGTTCTCTGTGCCGAGCCAGGAAATTTTTGTCCCCGGAATGGATCCTCCAAGTCTGTAAATCGACCATTCGCCCTTGCATGGAGTATTGCTGCCATATATGGTCTGGGGCCACTGCTATTTGCCTCAGGGTTCTTGATAAGATCCAGAGACGGATAGGCAACGTGATTGGCCCTGATCTGTCATCTCGTCTGCAGTCGCTCTCTCACAGACGCGATGTTGCCTCGCTCTGCCTTTTTTACAAGTACTTTCACGGTAATTGCTCCGAGGAGCTGCTTTCGCTTGTCCCCAGACCTCGTGAATTTAAACGACGCACGAGGCTGGCTTCCCGCTCCCACCTCTACACCGTGGAAACTGTTAGATGTAGACGTCTCTTCTACTGCAATAGCTTCATGTCTCGCACATCTCGCCTATGGAACTCCCTTCCCTATTACTGTTTCCCTGACAAATACAATCTCCAACGGTTTAAGTGTAGCGTCAATCGACATCTCCAGTTGCCTTGATCTATCCACTTCCCTTCTCCACAACCTTTCATTTTTCATTCCTATCGGCTCTCGCTCCAAATCTTCTGTAACCCCCTTGCCTTGATCGACCCACTGTCTTTCTCTCTCACCACATCCTCTCCTTTACCACTCCTATCTGCTCTTCCTCCAACCCTTCCTTAACCGCTTGCGTGATAGTGGCCTCCAGCCTTGCTTGGGGTGATACGCTTACCCCCCCCCAAAAAAAAAACGGCCGTCCAGTGCTTTCTGTTGAGGTTTCTGACTTGATGAATTACTTATATATATATATATATATATATATATATATATATATATATATATATATATATATACTAGGCAAAAAGTTTGGGACCACTCTGAATTTCTATTAAAAATATCTTAAATGAGACATTTTTGTATTTTTTAAAAAGTAAAAGATCAAATTTTAGTGTATTTACTTTTTTTTTTTTTAAGTTTTTCTCCACGCTCCTCATACGACCACGATGTTCAGATTTAGATTAGTCTGCCCACAATACATTTTTCTAAATTATGAATATTTTATAAGAGAAATATTATATTTAGGTTTCGCCATGAATCCCTCAGTAGACATTTTGTGATCCCCAAAAGGGCTGGGATTTGATTCAGATAAAGAGAATAAGGAAAAAAAGAACAATATCATTCGATTTCGCAAAGACTAGATATACTATGTGGTTTACGCATAACTGAAAAAAAAATCATCTTTCAACATGACAACGATCCAAAATACTCTTCCGAATTATATCAAATTTACTTCGATTTTAAAAAAAAGAAACAAATTTAGGAAATTATGACTTGGCTGATTGATCTCTCCTGACCTCTCACCCATTGAATTAGTCTGGGATGAATTGGATATTTCGAAGAAAATACCCAAAGCGTGAACTTTTCCAGGGCTTGGAGAATGCTTGGGAAGGTCATCTTTTTTTTTTTTTTAAAGTCATTAAGGCAGGTGGTGGTTTTATTGAGGAAGGCAAAATATGATGCTGTTGTATGATATTTTTTCTATAGTTAAGCGCTTATTTTTGTCAATATGAATATAAATACACTAAGATGTGTCGTCTCACCGGATTTACTCAACCTTTCAGTCAGTTATGTGCCATGCGTGATACACGCTTAGGCGATCATGTATCTTTCGATACATGACTGACGAGGCAGATTTTTTCTCGCAGTAGGTTGCCATTTCTTTCTGCGGTAGACGAATTGCCAAACAAAGGTATAGAACCCAGTCTATTTACCCATAACTGGGATGGGGGGAGAGAAGAAAAGAATTCATACCTTTCCCAAGGGTATTAGCACGTAAGTGAATGTAATGGATTCGACTGGAATTCGAACTCGGCTCTCTAACCATTAGACTACGTTGAAGTGCCCAAATGTTGATTTTCTAACCGTAGTTTAGTTGTGACACAAGGCAGAAACTATAGTGCGCCCAGTGAGGGTTGAGGTCACTATTCAGTCGTAATTGATCTAACGAGATAAGCTTGCTAACCATTACACCACGCCGAAGTGCCCAATTAGTATAGGGTGAATTGGATAGGAGAGTACGAAGAGAATCCGAAGAGTGAGAGTGAGCTATTTCATTGCTTGAAGAAATCTTGGTAAGGTCTGCCGTCTACTGTTGGAAAAACTGTTGAAAAGAACGCTAAGCATTTGTAAAGCAGTAATTAAGGCAGGTGGTGGTTTTATTGACGAAAACAAAATATGATGCTGTTGTATATATTTTTTATAGTTAAGTGCTTATTTTTTGTCAAAATAAAGGCAAATAATAGTTACTGAAATTTTATCTTTTACTTAAAAAATACAAAATATCTCATCAAGGTATTTTTTAAGAAATTCAAGGTGGCCACAACCTTTTTACTTGCATTATATATATATATATATATATTCCGTAATTTAAGATGTAAAAGGGTATTTAGAGGAATTTATGCAAGACCATAGCTGTCCGTTTCGAACTGTGATAGTCATCCTTTCAGCAGTATATTGAATGCAATGTGCATAAGTTTTTTGTTTCTTTAAACATGTGCATCTTATAACCCAACATATACAGTATCTATCTATTTATATAGTAGTCGGCTCAAGGGTTGTTTCCTGATAATGGTACAATGTGATATAATACTTTCTGTCACACGAGAAGAAAAAAAAGGAACTAATATAGAGTCACTTGGGTTATTATAACTTAACGAATATTTGGCCACATCACCATCAGTTGAAAGAATAACTTCCTTCAAAAAGGTTTTATTTTTATAAGAAAAAACTAAGACAAATATTTGTTCTCTTTTTAAATTGAGAATAAAAATAAATAGCGTAAACTACATTAGCAGCTGCTTGACATTGCATAGAATTCGACTAACACATGCGGCTTTGTCTTCGAATCTAGACTAGCGGATTGGCAAACAAACAAACAAACAAACAAAAAAAGCCTGAACTGTTATTGTAAACATTTCACCGACCGTCGGGTCTTGTTTCTCATTTGCGTCAATATGCATAAAAACACGGAAAGGTCCATTTTACGTTCGCAAGGAAAACAAACGGTTATCATTAACGCCTTGGTGAGAAACGAAGACGCGAATTCTGTTTCCAATATAGTTGTCGGATTAACGAGTTATTCACTTGCATGGTCTGGGGTGGGACAGGTAGGTGACACTTGGGACAACGCCTGCTACTTCTGTCATGACAGACTAACGGATCAGCTTTTCCCTATAACCAGCGAGATCTCTGGCGCTCTCCTACCACCTCTCTGCTCATCTCTACACCAGGACACGCGTATCCAAGCGTGACATTGGAACTCTTTCTCCATGGACAACCTGTTCCACCCAATGGGCGGTTTTGGAACTACTCTCAATTCTAACTGTGACTTTATATAAGCCTAGGAGCGGAACTCTCGATCAAGTATTACGTTACTTTGTCACTCTCCAGCAGGATTTGAACCTGTGTCGCTCAAGGCAGAGGAAGATACCTTTAAGCCCGGCACACCTTAACCGACTTGACCACGAAGAGCGAAAGTTTACATTTATTTATCTAATATTTTATTCTGCTTTTGTCAAGTTGGTGGCTGAATTGAAGATTTTACTTCATAGACTTTACTGCTGGTCATGAAAACACAACACCCTTCCGAATCTGATGAAATCATTTAGAAACCACTTAACTTTGTGTTCTAATGACGAGCGGGTCTATAGTGTTTCACATGATCAAAACTAAATTTAAATGGAATCTATAAACACATAACGACATTCGATTGAATATTTCAACAAGTTCAAAATAAATGAATTCAACACACACATGGAGGAGGCACGGCGGAGTAATGGATAGCGGCTCGGAGGAAGCGGAGAGCCGAGTTCGAATTCCAGTCGAATCTATTACATTCACTTAGACGCTAATAAATACCCTTGGGAAAGATATGAATCCTCTTCTTCTCTCCCCACTCCAGCTACGGGTAAATAGCAGGAGAGACCAGGTTATGGATGACAACTGGTCTACCGCAGAAAGAAAAGGCAACCTACTGCGGGGAAAAGTCTGCCTCGTCAGTCACGTATCGAAAGATACATGATCGCCTACTCGTGTATCACGCATAGCACAGGTATGAATCCTCTTCTTCTCCCCACACCCAGCTATGGGTAAATAGCAGGACAGATGGGGTTCTATAGCCTTGGATGGCAACTGGTCTACCACAGAAAGAAATGGCGACATACCGCGGGAAAAATCTGCCTCGTCAGTCATGTATCGAAAGATACATGATTGCCTACGCGTGTATCGCGCATGGCACATAACTGACTGAAATTCACTTACGTGCTAATACCCTTGGGAAAGGTATGAATCCTCTTCGTCTCACCCCCCAGCTATGGATAAATAGCAGGACAGACCAGGTTTTATAGCCTTGGATGGCAGCTGGTCAACCGCAGAAAGGAATGGCAACCTACTGCGGGGGAAAGTCTTCCTCGTCAGTCATGTATCGAAAGATACATGATCGCCTAACAACGCATGGCACATAACTGACTGACATGGATTTTATGTATATTCATATATAGAAAAATAACTCATATATAGAAAAATAACTCATATATAGAAAATAACTCATATATGGAAAATAACTCAGAAAATTAGAGAAAATCCATTCCTTGACAAACTACTAACCTCCTAATGTGAATGAGAAAGTAACTGGCAATATGTTTTTTTGAGAAACTTAGGTCACCAGTTTGTTACGGGAATCATCGGTTTGTAGCCGCATTGTCTGGTCTGTTGACGTGGGATATTTTCTTGTGTTAAATGGATATTATATATTTATGTGATAGGTTGGAATAGAGACATTATTGTGGTCACATGAGATTTTCCTGAAAGGAGATAGTGCAGTGTATTATATACGATGCGACGCATAGATCTGTTGTGAGAAATAAGTTGGTTCACCTGGAGACTAAGAAATAAATCCAGAGGGGAAATTAGTTTTTGACTAGTTTATCTCTTTCAACTCATTGAGTGGAAAATTACGAGGAAATAGAAACGAAATATACGTACGAAGTGCCAGGAAAATTTGACTATAGAAAATTACTTACCTTAATACCTCGTTTCCATCGTCACCTTCAAAATAGTTCTTCACCTGCTGCTTGTATATTGGTCCACATTTATTATTAGTATTATAAATTTTAGCTCTACTATTTTACATCGACCACTGTTCTATTACCACCAGCACTCACAGTGCTACATATATATATATATGATGAAAATGTGGAAAAGACAAAGCAAAATCCGAATATGTGAGTTTACTGTTTTTTTATTTTGTTTTTGTTTTTGTTAAAATAAAAAAAAAAAGTAAACTCACATATTCGGATTTTGCTTTGTCTTTTCCACATACCGCCGGATCTACATCGACACATTTGCTTACTTAGTCGAAAGCGCTCTATATCATTGATAGAGCTAACATATTTACTTGTATGGATATGAGTTTGTGAACCTGGGTTTCGTTCTTTTGCGATCATCAGACAAACTGTTTTTTTCTTTTTTCAATTGGATGTATTTATGCTTGTTTGACTATATTTGGTGGTGGGTGGGGGAATTTCCTTCTGAGCTTCTTTTTTATCTTTTATGCTTTCGTTTCCATCATCATTAAGGCTAAATTTTCAGTTAACAAATCATTATTATTAACATATTAATAATCACAGTTATTATCACTATCATCCTAATCACAATCGTCAATAATACACAGTCAGCGTTGAAAATACAAACATCACCATCACCATGTCCACAAATAGAACCCAACATAACCAAAGTGTGTGTGTGTACGGGGGGGGGTGAAAGGCTCAGTCCAATAGGAGTGTATGTGCGCGTCGACATGTATGTATGTGTGTGAACAGTTTTAGAGCGTTGGTGCGAACCCAGCGTGATCATAAATGGCCACCTCAACTCGCAATCACGGTGTTTTTGTGATATCGTGCTAGCTTTGGCCAACGAGGTCTTCCACACAGTTTCCTCTCCCATATTCCCTCACATGGTTTCTCCCATATTCCCTCACATGGCCCTCCGTGGCTATGGAACAGACATTTTCCAAAGGTGCTCTGCGCTTGGAGTCCGATAGCTGCTGAAATTAATTCCAGCCAGGATTCGAACTCGGTGCCTCGTGATTCTAAAGCCACGCCTTAGACCACTCAGGTGTTCCCAAGCGGTCCCCCATCTAAGTACTGACCTGGCTCTACGATGCTTAACTTCGGTGATCGAACGAGAACCGGTGTTTTCAGCGTGATTTGACCGTGTTAATTATCTGCACACGCTAACAGTATAAACTGCAGGTGGGCTCTGTGGGCATTTCCCAGGTGGGAAATTGCAAAATGCCTGTGCAAATGTTGCAATATGCGCTGGCTAGCTGTGCATTGCAACGGGTGTCGATATCGAGTGGCCAATTATTATTATGTGTGTGAAGAAGTGTAGGTTTTTCTGACGACGTAGGCGGTAGATCTGAAAAGCGTCAAGAACAACCCTGCTCGCACGTTGTTGAAAGGAATATCGCTACACATAAAAAGTCATGGTCCCGACACCGAAATAGAAGTAAAATTGCGAACGCATGGATGCGTATCTACGCCTGGCCTCGGATTGTTTATACGGGTGCGTTTGTGTTAACTAAAATGTGTACACCTGTATGTAAGTGTGTCTCTGTGTATGAGAATGTGATCCCGAACAAGCATAGAAGGAAATCCCCCCTCCCACCACCAAACATAGTCAAACATGCATAAATAGATCCAATTTAAAAAAAAAAATGACAAACTGATCAGGCGCTCAGCTGCGCAGCAACCCTACGACCACATCCGATCATGAGACGGATGATGATGATGAATGATAACCCCCAAATCACAAACCTTTTCATAACAAAATATCTACTGATAAACTAAATAAATTGCGTTTTTTATTTTACCATAATTATTCATTAATTTATTCTTTTTTACGGCTTATCAACCTTTTGAAAGTTATTTAAAGACTTTTTAGATTTTGAGAATTTTTTTGAGATAATTATGATTTACTGATATAGGTCCTACTAATTAACCCATAACTGAGGGGAAAAGTAGATTTATACGTTTTCCAAGGGTATTTGTGCGTAAGTGATATAACGAACCCAAATGGAATTGAAACTCGGCTCTCCGATTTCTAATTACGAGCCGCCATATAGCCTGACGTGCTTTACTGTTTTTAAACTATAATTCTCCATGATTTTCTCTCGTATATTCATATCTGCTCGATGCGTATCCAAATGACCCCCCCGCAGTAAAATCGACCTTGCTAACCGAAACGCTCCTCTGTGGCTAAATCGGTAAAGCACGTCAGGCTATATGACGGTTCCTTATAGGATACAGGTTCGATTCCTGTCGGAGGACGCATATTTTCTATGAAAATTTATCAGACATTCAGGCCGGTAAATGTCGTTAATACTCTGTCTATATTTCTGAGATGAGGTATTATGTACAGTATTTACATTAGTCGGACTATTGTCCTCATCTTTGTCGTCATATTTGTCACAACGTTTCGGCCGTTGTACGCTCCGGCCTTCTTCAGGTGGTTGGAATTTCGAACTGAAATGTTTGATGGATGTCAGTTATCAGTTATCTCCTGTTAATTTTCCCTCCGAAGGCAGTGGAGAACTTTCAGAGGGAAAATTAGCAGGAGATAGCTGATAACTGACATCCATCAAACATGGCACGTGGAGCTAGAACAGTCTACCCCAGTGATCGAAATAAAGGGTTCAGTTCGAAATTCCAACCACCTGAAGAAGACCGGAGCGTACAACGGCCGAAACGTTGTGACAAATATGGCGACAAAGATGAGGACAATAGTCCGACTAATGTAAATACTGTCGTTAATACTGTTTATTATAAACAGAGCATTTACTTAAATATTTGTATCTATAAAAAGAACGTGTAAACATAAAAATGTCTTAAAATAATTGTCGGACTTTGTTCATTTCATATTATATATATATATATATATATATATATATATATATATATATATATATATATATATATATGCGCACATTAAATATATCATACGCCCTTCAAGATACCGTTTCTTGTGGTGAATGTATGCAGTTCGATGATACAACAGCATCCCTGGGCAGAGGGTTTTCTAGACTGATGTCAATGACCGGGGCTGGGTGGGGTTTCTCCGCGATGGTATCACCGGTCACGTGTCCGTGACCAAGTCGTGCTTGGAGTACATTGACTGTGGGACGGGTTCCAGCAAGTTTACTTGCCCAAGACACCCAATAAGTTATTAATTATTACCTCACCGGTTTAAAACCCAGATATGTGGAGGTAACTGATCAGGCGCACAGCTGCGCAGCAACCCTACGACCACATCCGATCATGGGACTGATGATGATGAATGATAACCCCCAAATCACACACCTTTTCATAGAAAATATAATCTTGATAAACTGTGAATAAGTTGCGTTTTTTTTTATTTTACCATAATTATTGATTATTGATTTTATTATAATTATTGATTAATTTTTATTTTTTATGGCTTATCAACCTTTTACAGGTTGGTTAAAGCCTGAAATTTGTTTAGATTGTGAGAATATTTTTTGAAATAACTGATAAAATGTCCTACTAATTAACCCATAGCTGAGGGAAAAAGGATTGATTTATACGTTTTCATAGGGTATTTGTGCCTGAGTGAATATAACGAACCCAAGCAGAATTGAAACTCGGCTCTCCGATTTCGAATTCCAAGCCGTTATCCATTACACCACCCACACGTCCACCTTTACAGCAGCAGGTATTCCCAAGTAGTCACTCATCTAGGCACTGGTCAGGCTCGACGTTGCTTAACTTCGGTCATAATTATTGAAAAATTATTTACTATAATTGTGACGATGACTAAATTAATATTAAACTTTTATTTATAAAGCTGCTATAAAACAATGGCTAAGTGCACCATTGCTCAAATCTGTCAAGTCATGAGCAAAAGAAAGTGCATCATCATAAAATGTTATATCAATTTTGAAATAAAAACTAGATTAAACTTCTAAAGGCGCATAAAAATATGTTTTCTCATGAAATGAAAAAGTAATCAATATAGGTCAGTATATATATGTATATATAAAATCAAAGCCTTATTTACAATTTAACCCTTTGATGAGATTGTAAATATTTATGTACCGAATATTTTTTTGCTATTGAAGCTAAATATGTTATATTATGAAGTTAAGGTATTTGAAAACAGCCGAACAAAAATATAAAGGCATCCTTTAAAGCCGTAAACATGATAGGGTTTCGGATAATTGGCTATGTCATAACAGGAAACAATTTCTTTGATTTCCAACCTCTTTGTACTGGGAATGCTTTTATAAGTCCCAGGTAATTCTTTGTATGTTTTTTTCTTCTTTAATTTTAGTTAAAAATGCTATTTTTACTTGATCTTCTCATACACTGCAAATGTCAATTTGTAACGTCATGTAGTCGAAATATCTCGTTGACCGCTCTATGGCAGCCACTGCATTCACTGCATTTATAACGACGTTTATTCACTGTTTCTGTCTGGCTGTGCGGCTAATGTAACGGTTAGCAACTAGGAAAGGCAAATTGGAGTAACGAGTTCGAATTCCAGCCTAATTCGCTACGTTCACTTTCACACAAATACTACTGGGAAACGTATGAATTCATCTCTTCTCCATCCCCCCCCAGCTACGGGTTAAATAGCAAGGCTGACTGAACTCGCTAGAAACGGTTGGCAGCCAGTCTAGAAGAAAGAAAACTTTGTATTTAAAACGACTTTCAAGATGGATGGGCCCCATCTTGCTCGAAATACACTACTGCTGTCCTAGGGGCAATTTAATGGGTTACCCATGACGGCAGTGAATGCTGGACAACCTCCTCGCAGATGAGGAAGAGACTTGAGGCAAAAGTTATGTCGTTCTGCCGAACCATTTCTCTTTCTTTCTTTCTGTCCTTTTACTTCCTCTTTTTCATTCTTTCTTTCTCCTTATTATCTTGTCTCTTTTCTTCTCTCTTTCTCTTTTCTCTATCTTGTCTCATTTATTTCTCCTCGCTTCTCTTTTTTCTTTTCTCTATTCTCTTTCCCGCCGTTTATTCTTTTCTTTACTCTTCTTTTCTTTTCCATCTTTTCTTTCCTTTTTAAAAATTCTTTTTCTCTCTTCTTTTAGCGATCCTTTTATTTTTTTTATCTTGTCTTTTTACTCTCCTCTTTTATTTCTCTCTTTTCTTTTCTCTGTCGCTTCTCTTTTATTTCATTGCTCTTCTTTTTTACGCTATCTTTTCTTTCATAGTTATTTTCCTTTTCTTATTCATTTTTCCTTTCCTTTGTCTTTTCATCTCTTTTCTTTCTTTCTTTCTTTCTTTCTTTCTTTCTTTCTTTCTTTCTTTCTTTCTCAATTTGTTTTATTTCTCTCCCCTTTTCCCTTGTCTCTTCTTCTACTCACTTCTTTTCCCTCTCCCCCTCCCCCTCTCTCTGCCTTCTTTCTCTGAAGAAATCCAGCCCTTAGTTGTAGATAAACGGAACTTGACGGCGCCAGAAGGAAGTTAGCTTTTGGCTCCATAAGAAAACCACAATGAAACTTTGATTCACACACACACACACACACACACACACACACACACACACACACACACACACACACACACACACACACACACACACACACACACGTATTTATAAACAGAAGTAAAAATATCGTTATTTTTTCAAGTTTTCCTTTTGCCTTTATTCATTCTTTTTATAGATATATTTTATTTATATCTGAATTTTTGCACATACATACACAAAAGAAATAAAAAAAAAACCCTACCATTTTAATATTAAAAATTACAAAAGTAAAGAACATCAGTCTCACACTGGCATAAACAGACGGTATTACACCGTTAAACATAAGGGTAATTTTAAAATGACCTTTAACTCCTTGAAATATTGTGGGTTAAATTTCACTCTGTTTTTGAAGTGCCGTCGGTATCTGCGTGGTGGGTTATATTTAACGTCGCCTTTTTATATTTATATACCTCGAAGCACAGAAGTGTATGTTCTGTTCCGCCATTTTGTTTAGTACCGAGCCTGCTCAACAGATGGCGGAGTAATTTAAAGTGGAAGAAAAATAAATTTACCTCAAAGAGTTAAGGTTTTTCATAAATTTCCAGATGTACAAAATTCATGGTATTCGGCTTTTCCAAAAGTTAAATACGATCAGATGTTGAACCTATTTTAGAAACTGGTCTACTTGCCCTTATCGACAAATACATTCTTTCCCCAATTTTTATTACTAAGTCACATTGAAGTCAAGTGTACAACACATATTTATTTAACAAATAAATAGTAAATTCGGAGTTGATTTAGTCGCGTATTATCTTGATTTTTTCAATAAAATAAAGCACTAACTACATTACTAATATTTGACGAGTAGTTATTTTATTTTAACATTAGTAGTTTTATTTGTATTAATAATCATATTGTCTTTAATTTTTATTAGATTACGTCTTGTTAAAAGTAATTTTTGACGAGTATTACTTTTATCTTAATTTCTATTTAAAGTAGTAATGTAAATATAATTTAATAATGTTAATTTCTATTTATAGTAGTAATGTAAATATAATTTATAATGTTAATTTCTATTTAAAGTAGTAATGTAAATATAATTTAATAATGTTAATTTCTGTTTATAGTAGTAATGTAAATATAATTTAATAATGTTAATTTCTATTTAAAGTAGTAATGTAAATATAATTTAATAATGTTAATTTCTATTTAAAGTAGTAATGCAAATATAATTTAATAATGTTAATTTCTATTTAAAGTAGTAATGTAAATATAATTTAATAATGTTAATTTCTATTTATAGTAGTAATGTAAATATAATTTAATAATGTTAATTTCTATTTATAGTAGTAATGTAAATATAATTTAATAATGTTAATTTCTATTTAAAGTATTAATGTAAATATAATTTAATAATGTTAATTTCTATTTATAGTATAAATGTAAATATAATTTAATAATGTTAATTTCTATTTATAGTATTAATGTAAATATAATTTAATAATGTTAATTTCTATTTAAAGTAGTAATGTAAATATAATTTAATAATGTTAATTTCTATTTATAGTAGTAATGTAAATATAATTTAATAATGTTAATTTCTATTTAAAGTAGTAATGTAAATATAATTTAATAATGTTAATTTCTATTTATAGTAGTAATGTAAATATAATTTAATAATGTTAATTTCTATTTAAAGTAGTAATGTAAATATAATTTAATTATGTTAATTTCTATTTAAAGAAGTAATGTAAATATAATTTAATAATGTTAATTTCTATTTATAGCAGTAATGTAAATATAATTTAATAATGTTAATTTCTATTTATAGTATTAATGTAAATATAATTTAATAATGTTAATTTCTATTTATAGTATTAATGT